>JAXQQM020072997.1:0-99294 GCA_034641835.2 Pinus albicaulis
ATATTTAGTGTCTTTGTTGGAACTGGCCATTCCAATAATAGAAAATTTTATTTGCAGAAATGATTTACTACCAGATATGATGAAGACACTGATAGTGAAAATGGCATCAAAGGATAGTGGTTGGATCTACATAAGGGATTCGAGGAAGATAGACAACCGAGTTTGTGTGAGTTTTTGTAAGCATGTCTACGATGTTTTTGTAGTGGTCTGTGTAGAGTATGTACCTAGTAACTCCAATATTTGGAGTTGTGTTGTAAGCCTTGTAAGGCATGTGTATCCCTGTAAAATTTCATGGTAATCTCAAAACCACTTTGTAATTACAGGTTCGTGGTCAGCCAGAAACCATTTTGCAGTGTCGGTTTGTGGTCAGCCAGAAACCCCGTGTAATAGTGAAGTGGACTAAAAACAGGTTTTTTCCAGTGTTCATCCACTGATGAAGAGGTCCACTGAAAGGTCACCGATGAAGAGATCTGGTGAAAGGTTGCCAATGAAGACATTTGGTAAAAGTTTGCCGAAGTGATCTAAGACAGATCTACTGCCAGTGAGAGTTCACCGATGAAGGAAGAGCATGGTTACGGGTCATCCGATAAAACCCATGTTGGAGGGGGATCTATAGATACAGGTACATCTATGCAGTGATAATGGTTGACAGAACCATGTATGTGAAGGACATCCTACAAGACTAGCGATTGTAGCGGTTGGTACCCATGCATTCTGATGGATGTTTGCTCCTTTATATGGACGTCGACATATCCTTTGTTATGTTTGACCACAACTAGATTTTGCAAAGTGATATTGAAATAAGTATTCATTAAGGGGGTGTGTTGGAATATGTAATTCCAACTTGTCTTCGGTTGTGACTTTATATGTATAGAGTCTATTCCTATTCCATATGAGTTAGCTAAATCTAGGTTCCTTGTTTAGTGTGTGGTTGATATATTCTCTCAACCAACTTATTTTGCATCCAAGATAGTTTTCCTATCTTGATACTATACTTGATGTATATATTTGTAATTCTTTTGATTAATCTAATACAATGTGAAAACCTAGATTTTTTCCAATATGGATGATGATAAGTTCACATGATGGATATCGATAGAGTGTGAACTAGGAAAACCATTCTAAGAGATCACCACACTAAGTGACTTTAGGATAGTGTAGGTCAGGCCTAGCATGAAACAAACTCTTCATTTTGGAATTTTTTATTTGGATTTTATTTGGTTATATGCTACCCATATAAAAGATAGTCTATTATGTGTATCCATATGATGGTCAAGGAGTTATCTTCCATTCATATTTAGAATATATTTCATTGTTATTAACTTAAATAAATTTATTTGGTTTTCGATGGTAAGAAATCTTCACATAAATATTTGTTTAAGAATATTTAATTTTTTTGGGTTATGTACTCATATTTAATGTTATGTCTACCAAATGTGTCGATTCATATTATCATATTAAATATAGAGTTATAAGTTAAAAATATAGAGTTATCAAAATTCCCAATAACCTCACTCTTTATTCACATTTCGAAGCTTTTAAACATATTGCACATAGCAAAGGAACACCTAAATTAACGTTTACATGTAACTTAAGGTTGAAGTATTATGTACATTCAGGAGTATGTGTTTCTATGTAATGGTTATAAAATTTATAGAAATTTAAATGTGTTTCACAATAAGATTTGGAAACAACATCCTTTGGATTTGGATTTTAGTGGATTTCATTAAAAACACACATTCAACATAATATTCACACCTCAAATTTATTCAAATTTATTGAGGTCGATGTCAATAACCACAAAATATATGCAATTTATTATGATGATAAATGTGGAAAAAATGTCCATGAGATATTCCAATGGAGACTCCTCCCATCATACATGATTATATGTTCTACTTTATTCATGTGTTTATTGAATTAGGAAATACATTTAAACAAAAAGAAAGAATGAAATTGAATGAAACTGAATCAATCATACATAGATAAATAAATAAAGGATTTACGTGGTAAAACCTTGACAAGATGTCAAGGAAACCTCCACGGGGCAAGGGATTGGAAACTATATTAATCAACAATGATTCTCCTCTTCTTACAAGCCTCTCAGGCCATCCAATTTAACCTGGGCTATTTCATTATTATAACTTCATTTCGTTACACAACCAATTAACAGGTAATAAGTAAATTTTCCCAAAATTACATTATTTTACATTTTTTGTCATATTTTAACAAACTCCACCTTGACAACAATTTTCCTAATACCTTGCCCATGCCCATTCATCATATTTTCTGCAAGCTAAGAGAAGCGAGACACCATCTTAGCTTCTCTATTGTAACTGGCTTCGTGAATATATCTGCATGATTTTCCTGTGTATGAACCTTCTTGAGAACTACTTTTCCGCCTTCGATTACATGTCTCACAAAGTGATACCTTACATCGATGTGCTTGGTCTTGCTGTGATAGGCTGGATTTGTAGCTAAATGAATAACACTGCGACTATCACAAAATATATTCACTTTCTCCTGCGTCCTTCCAGTCTCATTAAGCATATCTTTTAACCAGATTGCCTCTTTACATGCATCTGAAGCAGCTATATACTCTGCTTCAGTAGTGGACAAAGCAACTGTCTCTTGAAGCTTTGACATCCAACTGATTGCTCCACCTGCAAGAGTAAAAAAATAACCTGTAGTAGACCTCCTTTTGTCCAAATCACCTGCATAATCAACATCCACATATCCGCAGACTAATCCTTCATGACCATCAAAGCTGATGCAATGGTCACTTGTGCCTCTTAAATACCGAAGCACCCATTTCACTGCTCACCAATGTTCTTCTCCTAGATATGCCATGAACCTGCTGACAACTCCAACTACATGTGAAATGTCAGGTCTTGTAGATACCATCGCATACATTAAGTTTCCTACCGCATTTGCATATGGTACACAAGATATATACTTATTTTCTTCATTAGTTCTAGGACTTAAATCCGAAGAAAGCTTAAAATGGGAAGCTAATGGAATATTAGCAGGTTTCACATTGTTCATAACGAACTTTTCAAGTACTCCCTCCACATACTTCTGTTATGATAACCAAAACTTACCATTCTTCTTGTCTCTGTGTATCTCCATGCCCAAGATATGTTTTTCCGCTCCAAGATCCTTCATATCAAATCTCCTAGAAAGTTGAACCTTTAACTATTGATTTCTTCCATGCTTTTGCTTGCAGTAAGCATATCATCAACATACACCACCAAGATAATGAATATGCCATTGAAACTTTTGAAGCATACACAATGATCATACTCACTTCTGATAAAATTTTGGCTCACCATGAAGGAATCAAACTTCTTGTACCATTTCCTAGGCCACTGCCTCAGGCCATACAATGATTTCCTGAGCTTGCAAACTAATATTCTACTGCGACCTTGTACAAAACCTTCTGGCTGATCCATATAAATATCTTCATCCAAATCACCATGAAGAAAGGTTGTTTTAAGATTGAACTGTTATAACTCAAGATCAAGTAATGCAGTTAATGCTAACACAATACCAATAGAAACAAGTTTAACGACTGGTGAAAAAATCTAATGAAAATCAATACCTTCAACCTAAGAATATCCTTTTGCAACCAGCCTTGCCTTATACCTCTCAATACTTCCACCAAATTTTCTCTTCAACTTGAAGACCCATTTGCACCCAACAACGCTTCTCCCTTCAAGAAGTTCTACAAGATCCCAGGTATTTTTCTTGGCTAACGAATCCATTTCTTATTCCATAGCCTTTTTCCAAATATCATTATCTACATCATCTATTGCTTCCTGATAACAAGAAGGTTCCCCATCTTCAGTAGTCAATGCAAAAGATGAAGCAGAGTCTTCATACCTTTTGGGTGTTTTTCTTTCCCTTGTAGACCTTCTTAGAGTGACTAGTAGCTGAATTGGTTCTATAATTTCTCCAGTTTCCTTTGCTTCTCCACCGTTTTCATCAGAAGTCTCTCCTTCCTTTCAACTTTTTGGAAAAGGTTTAGTCTCCAATTGAATCTATTGATTTGGCGATACCTGTTCCTGTTCAAATTTTCCAACATCTTATTTTAGAATAGAAGATTCATCAAATGTTACATCTCTACTAATGACTATCTTCTATGAAGAAGGATCCCACAACCTATATCCTTTCACTGCATAATCATACCCAACAAAGACACAACATTTCGATTTTGGATCTATTTTGAACGTTGATTTCTAAGAATAAGAGCATAGGTATCACAACCAAAAATATTCAAACAAGAATAATCACAAGACTGACCTTGTTGGGCCGCTAATATGCTATTATTATTATCACTTTTTAACACATATTTCATCCATTTCTACTCTTCTTTATCATGTCATTTATCATAATTTATCATATAATTCCATTTTATAATTATTTATGCTCTTATGGATAAATATTATTTCTTCTCCTTTATTTTTTATAAATTGATGATTATGCATGATTTTACCAATTATGGTTTATTAATAAATTTGTTGTAACATCACTCACCATTTTAGCCTCCAAGATATTTTCCAGATTGCAGAGTTGATCTCCAACTCATCATTAAATATGCCAACTCAGAAATTCGCTGGAATAACAAGTGACAATTTTTCATTGGACGTGTTGGGAAAATGCAGAAGAATCTGGAAAATCCAAAACATGGGTTTTGTCCAGAACAGACCGAATTAACTTTAAAAATGAACAGTTTGCCCAAATTCAGCATGTATTGAGAGAAACAGAAGGTTCTCTGAGGACGATTTTCTCATATTCGTTCTTGTGGCCGTTTTCCAAATTCTTCCAGTTGCAATACCAAATTCGACCTAGTCCTGTTAAATGATTGATGGAAGGATATTTCAGATATGATCTTGCTGATCAATTAGATGTGAGCAATCCAATTTTGTAATAGGAATCATTTTTAATCATATCGGTTCTAACTTCTCTTTTCTCTATGTGTATTTAAATCAGAACAGAGATCAGAGAAGGGGAGGTTATTATGGGGATTCATGATGGATGATTAGAGAGAGAATTAGATGGATTATTAGATTATAGATAGATAGGATAGGATTGGAGGAATGGGAGAATTACTATTGAAATTGTAACTTTGATCATCGACTCTCGTTGTTGAAGCAGAGCACGAACTTGCTGTAATGATTATGCAATAATGAATATATAAAAACAGTTGCAGTTCCTTCGCATCTCCTAAAGTAATCCGACAGTATTCACCGGCGGCTAAAGGCCCGACTCCTGGTGGGTCTACTTTCCATTCCTGTACCATACAGTGTGGTTTGCCTTATTTCTGATTTCTGTAAGTGTGGTTTGTTTAATGATTACTTTTTTCAATTGAATTGTGTTGTGGTTCTTTTCCCTCATAACAAGATCATTGCTTTCTGCAAGTATATTGTTGTGTTGCTCATTCTAATTATAGAGCTTCGCTGTTCATTTCAGTAACTTAGTTTTGTTGTTCATTGCAGTCACATAAGCGTTGCTGTCTATTTCTATTATATAGTGTTGCTGCTCATTTACTTTCTGCAATCATTTAGTTTTTTCTTTTAGCATTCTTACAGTTAGCATAATTATCTCATTTCCATTAGTTGCAGTAGCATTAATGATTTAATTCATTGCCATTTCCAATTGGTTATTTAGTGTGTTGTGTGTGAGATCAACAACTGTATAGAACATTGGCTATTGCTGTCAAAGCTCTCAGATTGAGGATCTTATTTATGCTTGATTAGTTTACATCAGTTAAAAGAGGAATGAGTTATTTCTACTGTATCCTAGACTGATAATTGTTGTTACTTTGCTGAATGAATGATTTAGTTTTAGAGCATTGAGTTTCCTTTAGTTGCAAGTGGGATTTATTAAAAGCATCCGTTTATTCTTGTATTTGAAAGATCTATACTACATTTTAAGAAACATTACTCTCTGGGATTATAGTGTGCACATATTGTGTACACTCTTGAAATAAGAGGACTTGCCCTGGTTGATGATTAATGTGGGATAAATAAGAGTTTTAAAAGGCACCTTTTAGCACCCAACATTTTGGCGCCGTTGTCGGGGAGAGTGTTGCTATTTCACAGAGAGTGATGTATGTTTGATGTTTTTCTGCTGTGAAAGAATTGGGTATTAAAAACGAAAGGTAAGAACATGCGTAACGAGCAAGTAAAATGTTTGCTCCTCCGCCCGCTTTTCAACAGAATTGCATAGGAATTGAAGTAGGAATTTTAGAGGTAGATTTTTTGAAAAAATCTTGTAATTCCACTCGAGTGGTGATGTAAGTACCACACATTTCACTAACCAATTGACAGGAACATTGGAAGGAGGATCCTTAAAGAAACATATGAAGAACATCTTCTATTATGGTAAGAAATGGCTCACATTTCAACTTTTGAATTCCCTATCAAAGATCTAGGAGGAGTGACACAAATGCACATAGTTTCCCCATTGTATCTACCAAATTTTCATGGTTTGACAAATGAAGATCCAGATACATTCTTATTTGAGTTTGAAATACTTTGTAGAGGATATGATTATTGTACTAATGATCAAAGGTTGAAAGTGTTTCCTCTTACTCTAAAAGGAGTAGCTCTCCGATGGTTCATGAGCCTAGGTGGGAACTGCATCCAAACATGGGAGGACATGAAGAACATATTCTTGAAGAAGTACCAAGACTACTGCAAATCCAATGAAGATATTTTCGGTATGATACAAGGCGAAGATGAAAGCTTGGAGGACTATGTAGAGTGATTTCAATATAACCTTCAAAAATCAAAGCATAAGCATTTGGAAAAAGAAATCTTGAAAACACTCATTCTTAAAGGAATCAAAGATGAATTTTTAGAACTCTTAAATCTGATAGGAAAAGGTGATGTTTTTCAGTTATCATATGATGATGTTTGTGAATTGTGCATAAGGTATTCAAGAGGAATTTCCAAGGATGGTAAGAATTCTAGAGAAGTTTCTTCTTTCTTTTCCAAATTTACTACAAGAACAAGAGACATAAGAGCTAAAATCAATGTTTTATTTGAAAATTTTAAATATGATTTCATTAGCTCTCTAAATTCACAATTGAATGTTTTGCAGGTTTAGAAAAATCAAGAATTTGATGAAGTGTTTTGCCCTCATTACCGAAAGGAGCATTCCATAGATAGTTGTTCTTCCTTATCTAGGATGGAAATAACATATCAAATAGATGGGGAAGCTGCAACAAGTTCAAAACCATGGAAATCGTGGCCTACAGGTATGGTTCAAAACACTTCCTCTCCATTATATTACTTGCATAATCCATTATGGAATACTCATATGTTAGGGCAGCCATGCCAATCTCAATATAACCACCACCAATCTTGTCTACAAGTTTGGCATGGTTCATCTTATGATTGCATGACTACTCTCCCTCATCTTGTAGCACAAACACATCTTCCAACTCTTCCACAACATCTTTCTTGCCCATCAAAATCATCCATTCAACCCAATCAACTACATCATCAAAATGCTCCATTCCCTACACAATTTCCTGCTCAACTCATTCCACACCCTCACCATAATAAACTAGTACAACATGCTTACAGTGTTGAACTGAAAAATTTACCCACCCTTCCCACCCATTCTATCTCATATGCACCATTGGAGAAAACTTATACTGAGATTCAGAATGTATCAAATCCAAAAATTGTAGAGGTTATGAAAGAAAATGAGGTTTCTTCTAGCCTGCATCAACAAGCCGTTTTAAACACTCAAGAACTTCATGATATGACGGCTATGGGAAATCAAGAAAGTAAGGGATACATTGAAGATTGGTTTCACTCCATTTGTTTGTAGCATCACTCCATACTTCAACAATTTTTGGCACCATCTTTTCAAGGGAAGTTGGCTTCTCATACCCTACTATTTATTAACATGCATTTTTCAAATTTGGGTATGTACATATTAGAGGTATTATTTCGAAAATGTCTCCACTAGAAGTACTATTATACGTAAACATATTCAATTTTCAAATAAGAGTAGGTTAGTGGAGAAAATAAATAAATAAGGACATAAATAAATACATTTTTATTATTATGTAAAAATTGTTTTTGTTGCAACACGCTGTGGAAATCAACATTGGTGATAAATATTTTAATTTATTTGTGTATGTAGATGCATTATATTGAAAATAACAATTCTACAAACACTCGTATTCATTTTTATCACCAATATGGAAAAATTACTTGAATATCATATTTTTTTGGCTTGCAGGCTTGATGAAATTTCTGAAAACAGAGTTGGGACAGTCATGTTTTGAGGGGCCAAAAGTGAATATTTTTAAAACCTATTTCTATCCTAAGTAGCTCTTGATGTCTAATTTCCAACCCAATTTCAATCACTCCATTTGGATTTGAAACGAAAAACTTATAACCAAAACATTGACAGGGTGTCTAGTAGGCAACTCAGGAACAGAGTTGGGACAGTCAGTTTTTGGAGGCCTAAATGACTATATTCTTAAAACCTGTTTCTATGGTATATTCCTCTATGAATATAGTTTACAACACAATTTGAATCACTTGATTTAGATATGGTATGAAGAATTTATGACCGAAATATTGACTGCTTATCATAAATCAACACTCTTGAAACTTTGTTTTCTCGGCTTTTCACTAGCGTATTTGACGCATCAATTCTTCTTGTATTCAAAACTTGTTTCTATTGGAGATAAATAAATGAATATAATTTCATTTCCAATTTTAATCAACTTAATCTGTCATCAAATGAAAAATTTATGCTTGAAATATCAACTGTTGGTCTGAGTTGGAAAATCGAAAATGACTCTATTATGCAAGTTGTTCTAAGTAAAATTGACATATCATAGCATTTAATTTTTAAAACATGTTTCTATTAGAGATATACCTTTGAATTAGCTCTCATCTGGCTTTAGAATCACTCAATTTGGACAACAAAAAAAGAAGTCGCGATTAAAACACTGCAAGTTAGCATGATTGGCCACTACTCTCCCACACGTGACAAAAAAAAAAAAAAAAATTGTTATTTTCTCCGTGGATTTGTTATATAGAGTAACTAATTGTTATTTTTTTTTTAATTCTTGGATTAGGGGAGCCTGATCACCTCTCTTTCTAAATGATTTAATGTTTTATTGCAGGTAGATACTCGTTTTTTGCAGGTCCTAAGAGAATAAATAAAGTCAATTTATGGACAAGCGATTCTTGAAAGAAATTTTAATGAAACAAGGGAATTTCATCCAATTAATTACCTAACGGATTCATAACAGAAGAAATGAACAATTGATTTCCATTTTAATATTCATTTCATGTCACTGCTGCCAAAACATTTTTCTAAGAGATCATTTTTTTTTCTTTCCTTGCTTTAGGAAATAACATCATAGCTATTGTAACTTAATAAATTGTTGTTTCTTTTCTGATTTCTTTTATGTTTTTGTGTTTCAAGTGTTGCTCCCTTCAAATTGTAGTTTCCACTCCATTGGAAATTGAACAATGAAGACTCTACCATGCATGTTTTAGTTACAGAAGGCAATTATTCAGCAGCACCAATTCTGTAAAAAGTTATCTTTTCTTGAAACCTGTACATAAATTTGTCTTTCTGTTTGACTAGATTTTCTTAGATAATAGATTGTACATTTTTTTTTTCTATTTTTCCCTTGCTGTTCCCTACAGAGAACACCAAGTTTCGCATGTTTGTCTTTTTGTTGTTCCTCTTAAGGAACAACTGTCGTTCCTCTTAATGAACAACAACCATTCCTCTTAAGGAATAACAGTTTCGCGTGTTTGTCTTTTTGTTGTTCCATTTAAGGAACAACAACCATTCTATTTAAGGAACAACAGTTTCGCGTGTTTTTCTTTTTGCAGTTCCATTTAAGAAACAATTGTTGTTCCTCTTAAGGAACAACAACCGTTCCATTTAAGGAACATCAGTTTCGCGTGTTGATTTTTTTTATTGTTCCTTTTAAGGAACAACAATTTTTTGTGTATTTTTTTGTTGTTCCTTTTAAGGAACAACACTTTTTCGCATGCATTTTTTTTCTGTTTCTTAAAGGGAACAACATTTTGTTTTTAGGTATATTTTTTGCTGTTCCTTTTAAAGAGCGACACTTTTTTTGGGTGTATTTTTTGTTGTTCCTTTTAAGGAACAACACTTTTTTTGGGTGTATTTTTGTTGTTCCTTAAAAGGAACAACACTTTTTTTAGTGTTTTTGTTGTTCCTTCAAGGGAACAACACTTTGGGAATATTTTCGAGAACAACCCTTCCTCCCTCTTGTGCGATTATTCCTAATTCATCTCAACCACATTTTATTTATTCCCTTGCATCGCATGAAGTAAAATACTTTTATGAGGACAAAAATTATGGAGTCTATAAAAGCAGATGAATATCCTTGACGTTATGATCTTTAACAAGACAACTTCTTGATGATAGGTTTTTTTTTTTTTTAAACAAACAAAAGGGACACAATTATTTATATATTACTTTACTGTATTGATTTCTGTCGTATATGATACTGATTAATCATGTTTACCATGGTGGTTCCACTTCTCCTGGCTACAATTCTGTCTATCTATTATAAGTAAGATTATGGGTATATTTTTTTTTCTATTGACATGTTCAAACTTCTTCCACCATCCCCACTCTTAAGGAGTACTGAGCCTCCCTCTATTTATCATAAAAGATGTAAAAAAAAAAAAAATCTTGTCTATAGATAGAGGATAGGGGGTCTCATTAAAGAGCTAGCCTACCATGTTCATAAGGTTGTAGCGAAGTGACATTCTCACTATGGCCACCACACCAGGGTTATGATCCATTAGATAGCCACAATATCCTTGGAACAAGAGGTCTCATCACGAGCCGACCTGATCACTTTTGCTACTTCCCAGTGAATGGCAGTTTGGTTATCTGGTTACCACGCCAGCACATTGATATCTTCTGTAGAACAACAATGGAATTCTCCAACTATAAATTGAGGATCCTGGCTCATATGGGTTAAAAAGCAACCCTGCCGAGGCTATGGACGCCTGCTGGCAGCAGAGGCTCTGCTTATGGTATTGAAGTTCTATTTTTAACATCAATAATTATTATAATACCCTCTTCCTACTTTTCTTTTTATCAAAGAGATTATTTCCCTAATTTCTCCCTACTATGAACCTTTACGCATGAGTTAATGTTTTTTAATCAATCATATCATTTTCAGATGGAATATCGTCAGCAAGGTTTCTTTTCTTGCATATTGTTGTCCTTTTTACTTACCACATTACCTATCATCAACCCAAGCATCTTATCTCTTATTCATAACTATCTTTATACACTCTGCCCTCATTATAACCATACCTCTTGCTATCCTATCATTTGATATGTGTACTTTGCTTCATTTACTGTTGTATTGTTTGTTCCCTTGCCTTGTTGTCAGCACAACACTTTTTCATGCTTTATGGTCATGGAATCCCTTTTTCAATTGGAAGGGGGAATGTATGCATAGCACGCGATATAAGTACAGAATTCTGCCATAATTTTCTGATTTGCCACAATATTCATTCTAGATAAGTTTTTCTAATTGAACTTTTGACATATATCTTATTTGTTGCTCTTCAGAATTAGCATTGTGGATTCAAGAAAATTTCATGCAGAATCGTGATTTGTTTACAGGAGAACAAGTAGTATGGGGGGAAATTCTATTCGCAACACAACCACACTATTGCAACTAACAGCAAAGGCTCGCGCAACTCACGAACACACACAATTATTCAGACATGATCTGCTTGCATGGCTTCCCCCTTTTGCATCACTTTCAGTATCCGCTCAGCCTACATCAGCTTCAACAAATCCCAGTCCCTACATGTCATTCCACATTTTTTTTCGGAGGTAACTCTTAAGGTAAAATCGCATAATTTTCTAATTTATTATGCATTTAGGAGAATTTCATGAAAATCCATTGAGCATTATTTATCATCATTCATTCCACATCTTTACCACTTCCCATTTTTCAGAGACATATCATCTTTCAGTTTGGGGGAGTGTTGCTTTCCTTCATTTCTTTCTTATGACCATGTCACTAATATTCTTTATCATCCATTGATATTTTTATTCATTCTCAACACCTCCCTTATTCCATGTTGTTTTACACCAAGCATAGATTTCAACAGATTGTAGCAACCACCTCTCTTTGTTTTCTAGCATTGCATGAGGACATGCTAATTCTTCAGTTTGGGGGAGGAATTGCTACACATGATGGATTTTTTCTACTTTATTTCTCGTTTAAGGCATACAATTTCATTTTTATATAGTGCAGAAATTGATTTGCATATATATTTAAAACTATGAACTGAATTTTTGTGATTTCTAGATAAAAAAGAGGTATCATTAAAATACACAAAAACAGATAATTTCACGCTAAATTAGTTCATAAAATCATAAAATTTTGAAAATTATGCACTATCACCTACAACCATTTTGTTTATATCTCATGATCCATGCATCAAAACGATCTGATTTTTGAGAAAATGGTTAATGAAGTTTGTTGTTACTTATATCACATTTTTCTACAACTTCATATACATATAGTTGAACGTCAACTGTAAAAATTGTTACGCCTTCATCAAGATTGCTAAAATTGAATATTCATTATTTGAGGAAAAATTCATTTGTTCCATCCATTTCATGAGTTGGGATGAACAATTTTTTTTTGCTTGGTTAACACATGGGTTTTGTCTTTGGGTTGCATGAGGACATGCAATATATTCAGTTCTGGGTTGCATGAGGACATACAATATATTCAGTTTGGGGGTATGTTGGCCCGCTAATATGTTATTATTATTATCACTTTTTAACACCTATTTCATCCATTTCTACTCTTATTTATCATGTCATTTATCATAATTTATCATATAATTCTATTTTATAATTATTTATGCTCTTATGGATAAATATTATTTCTTCTCCTTTATTTTTAATAAATTGATGATTATGTGTGATTTTACCAATTATGGTTTATTAATAAATTTTTTGTAACATCACTCACCATTTTAGCCTCCAAGATATTTTCTAGATTGCAAAGTTGATCTCCAACTCATCATTAAATATGCTAACTCAGAAATTCACTGGAATAAGAAGTGACAATTTTGCATTGGACTTATTGGGCAAATGGAGAAGAATATGGAAAATCTGAAACATGGGTTTTATCCAGAACAGACCGAATTAACTTTTTTAAAGAATAGTTTGCCCAAATTCGGATTGTATTGAGAGAAATAGAAGGTTTTCTGAGGATGATTTTCCTAGATTAGCTGTTGTGGCCATTTTCCAAATTCTTCCAATTGCAATAGAAAATTCAACCTGTTCCTGTTAAATGATTGATAGAAAGATATTTAAGATATGATCTTGCTGATCAATTGGTTGTGAGCAATCCAATTTTGTAATAGGAATCATTTTTAAGCGTATCAGTTGTAACTTCTCTTTTCTCTATGTGTATTTAAATCAGAACAAAGATCAGAGAAGGGGGGTTATTATGGGGATTCATGATGGACGATTAGAGAGAAAATTAGATGGATTATTAGATTAGAGATAGATAGGATAGGATAGGAGGAATGGGAGAATTGCTATTGAAATTGTAACTTTGATCATCGACTCTCGCTGTTGAAGCAGAGCACGAACTTACTGTAACGATTATGCAATAATGAATATATAAAAATAGTTACAGTTCTTTCGCATCTCCTAAAGTAATCCAGCGGTATTCACCGGCGGCTAAGGGCCTACTCCTGGTGGATCTACTTGTCGTTCCTGTACCATATAGTGTGGTTTGCCTTATTTATGATTTATGCAAGTGTGGTTTTCCTTATTTATGATTTCTGCAAGTGTGGTTTGTTTAATGATTAATTTCTGCAATTGAATTGCGTTGATGTTCTTTTCCCTCATAACAAGATCATTGCTTTCTGCAAGTATATTGTTGTGTTGCTCATTATAATTACAAAGCTTTACTGTTCATTTCAGTAACTTAATTTTGTTGTTCATTGCAGTCACATAAGCGTTGCTGTTTATTTCTATTATATAGCGTTGCTGCTCATTTACTTTCTACAATCATTTAGTTTTTCCTTTTAGCATTCTTACAATTAGCATAATTATCTCATTTCCATCAGTTGCAGTAGCATTATTGATTTAATTCATTGCCATTTCCAATTGGTTATTTAGTGTGTTGTGTGTGAGATCAACAACTGTAAAGAACATTGGCTATTGTTGTCAAAGCTCTCAGATTGAGGATCTTATTTATGCTTGATTAGTTTACATCAGTTAAAAGAGGAATGAGTTATTGCTACTGTATCCTCGACTGATAATTGTTGTTACTTTTCTAAATGAATGATTTGGTTTTAGAGAATTGAGTTTCCTTTAGTTGCAAGTGGGATTTATCAAAATCATCTGTTTATTTTTGTATTTGAAAGATCTATACTAAATTTTAAGAAACATTACTCTCTGGGATTATAGCGTGCACATATTGTGTACACTCTTGAAATAAGAGGACTTGTCCAGGTTTATAATTAATGTGGGATAAATAGGAGTTTTAAAAGGCACCTTTTAGCACCTAACAGACCTGACCAAACTTCTTCAGGAATTTTACAGTTTATGGCAACTGAAGGTGATAAGTTAACTAAGTAACAAGTAGTAGATATTTATTCTGCCCACAACTCCTTTGGCAAGTTAGCATTATTGATTATGCTTCTGGCTCTTTCAATAAGAGTCTGATTCATCCATTCAGCAATGCCATTTTGTTGAGGAGTATAAACAACAATTTTATTTCTAAAAATCCCTTCATCCTTACAAAATTATTCAAATTCTAAAGTAGTAAATTCACCGCCATTTTCAGTTCTTAAACATTTAATTGATTTGTCTGTTTTCTTTTCAACCATTGCTTTAAATTGTTTAAAAACATTAAATACATCAGTTTTTTTTTTCAAAATATAGACCAAAACTTTATGGGAGAAATCATCAATAAATGTTAAGAAATATAATGCACCTCCATAAGACACAGTAGGAGATGGTCCCCATTGATCAGAATGAATGTAGTCTAAAATATGTTTACTATTATGATTACCATTCTTGAACCTTTGTTTACATTGTTTTCCAAACACGCAATGTTTAAAAAAATCCAACTTCAAGGATTTCAAATCAGGAAACAACTTCCGGTTCATTAGTACCTGAAGACCTTTCTCACTCATGTGACCCAAGTGCTGATGCCATAGACGAGAACCTTCTTCTTATTTTTCTGATACGATCACTGCTTCATTAACTTGAGTGCTTCCTTTGAGTCTGTACAAATTTCTGACCTTGTCAGCCTTCATAACTACCAAGGCTCCTTTTGAGATTTTCAGCACTCCATTCTGACCTGTAAATTTATACCCATTCGAATCCAAAACTCTTAAAAAAATCAAATTTTTCTTTAGTTCAGGTACATGCCTAACATTAGATAATATTTTAACTATATCATTATAAATTTTAATTTTTACATTTCCCATCCCAACAGTCTGACAAGATGCACTATTTCCCATGAATATAGAACTACCATTTACTGCTTCATATGAAGTAAACCAACTTCGGTGCGAACTCATGTGATGAGAAGCACCAGAGTCTAATAGCCAATTTTCAGCATCTTGAGAGACATTACAAATAGGGAGAGCTTCAACAGTTAAAACTTCATCAATCATACCTGAATCAACTTGATTTGCTTCCTTATTCTAGTTTTCTGACTCCTTCCATTTCCAACAATCTTTCTTGAGGTGTCCCATTTTTTTGCAGTACCAACACTTGGGCTTTACACTTCTTGCCGCCCATTTATTTTGATCTGTAAGAGCCCCTTGATTTCTCCCCTCTTTCCTTTGACCGACCCTCTGGCTACCATGGCTTATGGTGCAGATGTCTCAATACTAGATTTCCTTTGTACTTCTTCAGATAAGAGAGCACCCACGACTGATTCAAATTTCAAAGAATCAGCAGTGCTCAAACTGATTGAAGTTACGAAGTGGTCCCATGACTCGGGCAGAGAACACAACAAAGTTATAGCCTTGTATTCTTCCTGCATTTTAACTTCCTAAATAATTTGACAACTGGAAAATAAGTGTATTAAAAAAATTTAAATGTTCTACAACTTTTGTACCCTCCTTCATCCGAAGACTATACAATTGTCTTTTCAAATAAATTCTATTTGTCAATGATTTTGTCATAGAAAAGATTTCCAGTTTTCCCCACAAACCTTCAGTTGTACTCTCTTCAACAATATTAAAGAGAACTTCTTCTGCCAAGCATAACCTAATGGCACTAAGGGCTCGAGCATCCAAGTCCTCCTTGTCTGAATCTGTCATGCTTGCAGGTTTTTTCTTTACCCCGTCTAATGTTTTGTGCAACCCTTGTTGCACTAGCAAATCCCTAACTTTCAGTTTCCACAATGCGAAATTGTTCTTCCCGGTGAACTTATCCACCTCGAACTTCGCATTTGTCATTTTGGCCATTCTTCCTACTACGGATTTTTGGTTTTTCCTTCTTTCCAACTAGGGTTTTAAAAAAAAATCTTTCCTCCTTTTAGCTAGTTAGGGTTTTTGATTTCCCTTCTTCTGCTAGATTCAATTTTCTCTATTTAAAGTTAGTTCTTCAAAAATATGAGCCCTTTTTAATAAACAATTTCCTTAAAAAAAAGGTTTGAGTTCTTTCAATATTGTCTGCCCAAATAAAATATATATTCTTCCCCTTATTTTCTTTATTTTTTTTATGCCCTAAAATTCTTTTCTGTCTGCAGTAAAAAAAAAATCTCTTTTGTCTGCCTTAAAAAATCTCTGTCTGTCTTAAAAAACCTTTCTGTCTGCCTTAAAACTATATATATATATATATATTGTCTGCTCTTTTCTTTTTCTTTCTTTTTTTTAAATATTAAAAAAAATTACCAGTTTGTATTCTCTGGCAGGACCTGAATTCGTCTCAGACAGTCGGACTTATCAGGCTTCCTTTGCATAGTCAGCGAGCATTCTTTGTCTATCTCTTATCCGACATCATGCGAATTCTCCCTTTTTGATGGTGGACAGAACAAGGTTCTCTGCTCTCACAATATCCTCTACAGAAGCAGCAATCTTCAATCCGGCGGGGTAATCTCTTAAGACGACATCCCCTTCTCTCCGGCGACAGACAAAACAAGGTTCTCCATTCTCACAACAACCTCTACGAAATCAAAAATCTTCAAAAAATAGCGGGCTCGATTTCTCTTGAGAATGGCAGCTCTTCTATCAGCGACTTGATTTCTCTTGAGAATGGCGGCTCTTCTATCAGCAGCTTGATCTCACAATATTCTCTCAAAACCGGCAACACTTCTATCAGAAGAACGTTCCCTTCTAAACAGGCGGACACAGAATTATTCTTACCACAACCCTCATAACTATCTGGTGCTTTGATACCACTTATTGAATCGGGAAATACATTTAAACATAAAGAAAGAATGAAACTGAATGACACTGAATCAATCACACATAGATAAATAAACAAGGGATTTACATGGTAAAACCTTGACAGGGTGCCAAGGAAACCTCCATAGGGCAAGGGATTGGAAACTCTATTAATCAACAATGATTCTCCTCTTCTTACAAGCCTCTCGGGCCATCCAATTTAACCTGGGCTATTTCGTTATTCTAGCTTCATTTCGTTATACAACCAACTAACATGTAATAAGTAAATTTGCCCAAAATTACATTATTTACATTTGTTGTCATATTTTAACAATGTTCTCTATACCTTGCAAATGGGAGGAGATTTATGTAGTTTAATCCTTGCATGGATTGTATTTACAATGTGTTAAAGTGTATAACATGGAAAATTATAGAAAAGTGGACAAGTAAGAGACAAGTGAAAATGTTGTGTAACCAGCTCCAAAAATAGAAGAAAAGAAATATCAACGCCTTAGAAATAAGCCACTTCAAGGGGGCAACCTCCAATACATTACATAAATGAACAAATCTTGGATGATACAATTTACAAAACCTCCTTTCTATATATAGGAGTCCATGTGGCCATAATGTAATCCTAGTGGGCCACAATGTAATCCTAGCCGACCTAACAATAATAATTTAAGGGCACAATAATAACAAAATGGGGGTTACAAGGATACAATAATAACAATAAGGGGGTTACACTAATAACAATAAGGGACTATACTAGTAATATAGGGACCTAACATGCCCCTCTCCTTCAAAAAAGTGTTGTCCTCAAGGCTTGAGTAGCTCTGGGTGCTTCTGTATAAAATTCTCATCCTCCCATGTAGAATCTTCGGTGGGTAAGTTCTTCCACTTGATGAGATACTCTGAAATTGATCGATTCCGTAGTTGTCGAGTTCTTGTTTCCGTGACCGCTTCCGGTTCCAATATGATTTTTCCCTCCTCATCAAGTTCTGGCAATATTGTTTGAACTGGAAGATTTTCACCTATAACCTTCTTTAAGCATGAAACATGGAAAACTGGATGTACTCGCGAAGAAGCAGGAAGCTCCATTTTGTATGCCATAGTACCAATCTTTTGCAACACCTTGTAAGGACCATAGTACTTTGGCGATAATTTATTATCCTTCTTAGCTTGCTTGAGGGACATTTGTTTGTATGGTTGTAGCCGTAAAATACCCAATCTCCTACATCAAAACTTCTCTCGCTGCGATGTTGATCTGCCTGTTGTTTCATTCGATTTTGTGCCAAATTCAGGTTATCCTTTAAGAGTTGGGGAACTTCTTGTTGATGCTCGATGTGATCTTCCACTGCTTGAACCTTCGAATTTTCTCTTAAAGATGATGTGATGGATGGTGGATGATATCCATAAAGTGCCATAAATGGGGTCATTTTTGCTGCGGTATGGAAGGAAGTGTTATACCACCATTCAGCAAGAGGTAACCACTTGACCCATTGTGTTTGTTTATCAGATACAAAACAACGAAGATATCCTTCCAAACATTTATTTACTATCTCAGTTTGACCATCAAATTGGGGATGATAAGATGAGCTATGAGCTAATTGAGTACCCAAACAAGAAAATAACTCCGTCCAAAAATTTCCAGTAAAAATGGGATCTCTGTCACTCACAATAACCCTTGGGCTTCCATGTAGATTTTGAATTCTGTCCATAAATGTAGTAGCAACTGTACTTGCTTTAAATGGATGAGATAATGCACAAAAGTGTGCATACTTAGTAAGTCTATCAACTACCACCATGATGACACTCTTTCCTTCGGACTTAGGTAAACATGTGATAAAATCCATTGAAATCTCCTCCCAACGTTGACTTGGAATGGATAAAGGTTGTAGAAGTCCAGGGGTCTTAATTGTTTCCACTTTATTCTGTTGGCAAACCAAACATTCCGCCACAAACGTTTGAATATCAGATTTAAGGCCATCCCAAAAAAATTCTTTCTTCACCCTGTGGTAAGTTTTTAAAAATCCTGAGTGTCCTCCTAAAGGAGAAGTGTGCAATTCCAGAAGAATCTTTTGTTTTAGTTGGGAATTCTTACAAAGATATAAGCGATCTTTGTACCATAAGGAATCATTTTTCCAACTAAATGTATCGGATGTACTAGGATCTTGCTGCAACTTTTGAATGAGTATCCATACATCTTTGTCCTTCTTCCATTCATCTCTTGCTTCAGTTATCCAATCTGGTTGGATAATAGAAATGGCACAAAGCAATGCTTCCACCTCTTCATTCTTTCTTCAGAGTGCATCTGCAACAACATTAAGCTTTCCTTTTTTGTATATTATTTCAAAGTCATAACCAAACATCTTTGTGACCCATTTTTGCTACTCTTCGGAAGATAGTCGTTGTTCCAAAAAGTGTTTAAGTCTATCATGATCAGTTTTTACCTTGAAGTGTCTTCCCATTAGGTAAGTTTGCCATTTCTTTAGTGCATGTAGTATTGCTAACATTTCCTTCTCATAAATAGGTTTATGTAAATAATTTCCTTTGATTGGACGACTTTAAAAAGCAATGGGTCTTCCTTCCTGCATTAAAACTGCACCAATTCCATTTCCTGAGGCATCACATTCCACAATAAAGGTTTTTTTGAAGTCTGGCATAGCTAAGATCGGTGCTAGGCACATTGCCTCTTTAAGATGTTCAAAGGCCTTAGTTGCTTCAGGATTCCATGAAAATGAATCTTTCTTCAATAATGTTGTTAGAGGTGCTGCTATTCTCCCATAATTCTTAACAAACTTGCGATAATACCCTGTTAACCCGAGAAATCCTCGCAACTGCTTTATGGTCGTGGGGACTTTCCATTCCTTAATGGCTTTAATTTTGTTAGAGTCTACTTTAACACCCTCGTGAGATATAATATGACCCAGATATTCCACCTCTTGTACTCCAAAGAAACATTTGGATGTTTTTGCATATAATTGTTTCTCCTGCAATAGTTTGAGCACCCTGTCGACATGTTCAACATGATCCTTCCAAGACCTGCTGTAGATTAGTATATCATCAAAAAATACTAGCACAAATTTTCTAAGGAAGGGTTTGAAAATGGAATTCATCAACCCTTGAAATGTAGGAGGTGCATTGGTAAGGCCAAAAGGCATGACCAAAAATTCATAATGACCCTCATGAGTTCGTACACGAAATTTGTCACCGTCCTTTCAGTCACGAGTCTCGCCACATTCAGAGGCCTCATTTTATGACTTGTAGCTGATTATTATAACATGACTCTGCATTGAACATGTACATTCCATCCCAAGACATCTCCTGTTTGCTTAAAAACACTTTTTTGCATTGGCGCGGGCAGCCAGTTCAGCACCCGCACCAATGGGGAAAATCCTCCAAAGAGGTCGTGCCAGTTGGCGCTCTGTCCTAGAGTCGCACTCACGCCAGCCAATTTAAGGAGTGTTTTTTAAAAATAAATGGCGGATGTTTCGTCCTAACAAATTCCTGGACTGCCATCTATCTTGAGTTGGGAGGTTTGGCTACAGATTTCGATAGAGAGGAAGTTGTTTGCCACCTCTCATGGAAGCTTCCTTGAGAGGTGGAAAACAACTTCCTCTCTATGGAAATCCGTAGCCAAACCTCCCAACTCAAGATAGATGGCAGTCCAGGAATTTGTTAGGACGAAACTTCTGCCATTTATTTAAAAAAAAAACTCCTTAAATTGGCTAGCGCGAGTGCGACTCTGGGACAGAGCGCCAATTGGCGTGACCTCTTTGAATGATTTTCCCCATTGGCGCAAGTGCTGAACTGGCTGCCTGCGCCAATGCAAAAATGGGTGTTTTTAGGGTTTTTCAGCAGGAGATGTCTTCAGGGGATGAAAGTACATGTTCAGGGGAATTCCATGAAAGTATTTTCAAGTTATGTCACTGCTCACAGGTCACAAAATGAGCCCTCCATGTGCGAGACGGGGATTGCATGGACGGTGACAAATTGTTGTGTAACAAGTTCGAAATGCTGTTTTTGGAATATCTTCGGTCTTCATTCTAATTTGATGATATCCTGAACGAAGATCCAACTTGGTAAAATAAATTGCTCCATGTAATTCATCCAATAATTCATCAATCACAGGAATGGGAAATTTATCTTTAATGGTGAGCTTATTAAGCTCCCTATAATCAGGACACATTCGCCATGATCCATCCTTCTTGTGTACCAATACTACAGGAGCAGAGAAAGAACTTTGACTAGGTTGAATTATACCCGCCTCTAACATTTCTTCAATCATACGTTCAATTTCGCTCTTTTGGACGTAAGGATATCTATAAGGCCTGATGTTTGGAGGAACACTTCCTGGAATCAAATGAATAGCATGATCATGATCACGAATAGGTGGGAGTCCTTTGGGAGTTTCCAACACCTTGGAATGATTGTCCAAGACTTGTTGGAGATCTGCAGAAATAGATGATTTTGATGTTGGAACTTCTAGTGAGCATAATTGTGCAATTACGCCTCGTTGTTCTTTCTTTAGAAGTTTTGTCATGACATTAGAGCTTATTATCCTTCCTGGCTTCCCTTCAATACCCCGTAATTCGACTTCCTTTCCTTCTGAAAAAAATTTCAAGAAAAGTTCTTGAAAATTAAAAACTACCGTCCCCAAAGATTGTAACCATTGTACTCCTAATACAACATCAACACCTCCCATAGGAATGGAAAGCATTGGACTAGTCAATACATATTCCCCCATGGTTAGCTTGATATTATGGCATTTTCCAGAGCAATTTATTGTTCCTCCATTTGCAACCATCACTTGACATTCTGGTGCTGGGTATAGGAAACAATTTAATTCCTTGGCTACCTTATAATGAATAAAATTATGGGTGCTACCTGAATCAATCAACACTATTACCTTTTTATTCTTGATCTGTCCTTCTATCTTGAGAGTTTGAGGAGTGGTAATTCCTGCCAGTGCATTACACGAAATTGTCGGATTCATTTCTTCCTTTTCTAGGGCTGGTTCCTGGTGTATATCCTCTTCTTGTTCATTTTCTTCTTCCTCTTCACAATCGATGTAAAATAATTTATTGTCTGCACACTTATGACCTTTAGTGTATTTGCTATCACAATTGTAGCAAAGCCCTTTTGCTCTTTTTTCTTCCAATTTTTGTGGTGTCAACCTTGTAGGTTGTGGAAATCTAGGCGTAGCAACACTTCCTTCTTTATAGAATTGAGTAGTAGGCTTCCTTGTCGCATTATTTTACATTCAACTTTTCTTGCCAACCTGAATGCCTTCTCCAATGAATCTGGTTCCAAAACACGAATTTCGTGTTGGATGTTATCCTTTAAAGTGCCTATGAAGAGATCGATCCTGTGTTCCTCTGGAATATCAGTTACCCTTATATTCAATTTTTGGAAGTCCTCAATGTGCTGCCCCACTAAACCCTTTTGTTTGAGATTTATCAATTGGCTAAAGAAGGTGTTTCTCTTTGTATCCTCATAATGTGCTATCACTTCCTCCGTAAAAATTGACCAAGTGACAATTTTTTTACGGGAGCAAAGCCATCGATACCATACAAATGTATTTTTTTCTAAATGTAAAGTTGCAATGCGTACCTTTTGTGTGTTTTGCATGTTATGGAGATCAAAATATTGCTCCATCTGTAGTATCCATGTTACAGGATCCTTTCCATCAAACTTCCTCATATCCATTTTTTGAATATGGTGGTTCTTCCCACCAACATTAGAGTTTATGAAATCACGATTAACATTTATTTTGTTCTCATCATGAGGTTCTTCTACTATATTTTCACCATTAGGAAACATTTCTTGTATCAACTTTGTCAAACCTTCGATGTCTGCTTTTAGATCATTCTTCATGTTTTCCATCTTAGTTTCCATGCCAGCTTCCATGCCATCCATCTTCGCTTCCACTCCTTTCTTCAAAACTTCCATTTCATTTTTTGTTGCTCTTTGTGAGAGTGAAATTTGTTGCACTTGCTCTCGTAATTTTGATAGATCATGTTGCAATTCTTCATCTTCATGAGTGATAGTAGAACCTTCTGAAGGCTTAATGGGTGTTGAATTATTTTTACGGGGCATCTTTTAGAACCCAATACTGATATCTATTCTACAATATGCCCTTGGAATCAATTCAAATTGATTCTTCAAACAATACTTATGCAATTCGGAAAAAAAATACACACCTTTTTCTTGCTTTTGAGGAGTTCGATATTGAAATTGGATTATCTCTGTGATTTTAGCACTTCAATATTTGAATTTCGGTATCAACGTAGCCCTTTGAATTATCTTTCGAATGCCACAGGTCTAACCTAATTTGGATTCTCCAAGACAAAGTTGTGTCCAATCTCCCACAATGACCTAATTATGGACTGGTTCAGTAGAGCGAACTTGTACGACTTGCCACGTGTCATTGTTTCATCCTTCGGAGCTGAAATTGATAGCTAAGAAACTGCAGTCCATGTACTTGCAACCACTTTTTACGGCACGCCAATACGATGCTCAGAGAGAGAGAGTTATGAAGAGTTTCCCACGATCACCTCTTTGAGATGAAATTCAGGAGCCTGAAAAAACACTACCTTCCACAGATCATATCTCCGAAAATATTGCGAACCAAGCTCTGAAATTTTTTGACGATGTTTCTCAGGATTTCGGCTTCACACCCTAAACATTTCAGCTTCTGAAACTTCGTAGAAAAAACATTATAGCGCAAATGCCACGATGACTTGTTTAGGAGCCTGAAAAAAGACCTGACTTCCACATATCATATCTCCAAAAATATTGCGAACCAAGCTCTGAAATTTTTTGACGATGTTCCTCAGGATTTCGGCTTCGCACCCTAAATATTTCAGCTTCTGAGACTTCGTAGAAAAAAAATTATAGCAAAAATTCCATGATGACCTGTTTGGAGTAGCGAAACCCTAGAATCCAAAGCTATGATACCAAATGTTGTGTAACCAGCTCCAAAAATAGAAGAAAAGAGATATCAACGCCTTAGAAATAAGCCACTTCGAGGGGGCAACCTCCAATACATTACATAAATGAACAAATCTTGGATGATACAATTTACAAAACCTCCTTTCTATATATAGGAGTCCATGTGGCCATAATGTAATCCTAGTGGGCCACAATGTAATCCTAGCCGACCTAACAATAATAATTTAAGGGCACAATAATAAAAAAATGGGGGTTACAAGGATACAATAATAATAATAAGGGGGTTACACTAATAACAATAAGGGACTATACTAGTAATATAGGGACCTAACAGAAAATGTGAAACACAAGTGGTATTTGTTATTGTGCTCGTTTCTATGCACATCGATGAAAGTTGCCTCCCACTAGCAACATGCCATTAGAGGGAGACAAAAGTGTTGTCAAGAAAGGATCATTTTTTAAGCGTGTGTGAGATCTACTTTCACCAAAACTAAAATATGATATCTACACTTTTTTTAAAACAATTTATGAATTGGAACAATATATAATTTGATATAAAGTTTATATTCTTAATTTAAATAGTTTACATTTATGTATATAATTATTTTCTTTTTCAATATTAATAACTTATCATATAGATATAAAAATTGCTTTTTCATCTCTAATATCTACTCTCTCTTTTATTTTATTAACTGTAATAATCTTCAATTTTTTTATTAACAATATTTACTTTAAAAAAAATTTTAAATTTAAAATTATCATACAAAATTAAACTGAAAATTTTATCAATCCCAAACAAAATTTTAAAATACATCATCTTTATCTCCTCATTTTATAATTACATACTTCTACATTTTTAAAATCAATAATTAATACATTAAAAAAATATTTCTTATTACTCTTTAATATTAAATTTATTAAAAAAATCTTTCTTATTACTATTTAATATTAAATTTATTTTCCATTGACTTGACTTTACTTAAAAGATTTAATTGAAAGCTATCCTATCAATGCGCAACCGAATTTTAAAATATATCATTTTATTTGTTCAATTTATAATTACATATTTTTCACAAATTTGAAATCAATAATTAAAAACAAACCAAACATATTTTTAATACTACTATTTAAATATTTAGTTTATTTTGGATTAACTTCACTTCGCTTAAAAATAAACGATATTCGATCTTCTGAATTAAAAATCTTCTACTCCACCTTAACGAATGCGTTAAGGTGTTATTATAGAGCAGGGCTTTGACCGATAACAATAAAAAAGATGATGGCCTCATAGTGGAAATCTTATACACTAACGCAACCAATTTAATTTACTACAAACCATAGAGGAGTTTTATATTAAAAGAGTCGAAGTCAGAGTACGCAGTGGCTTAGGTGGAGTGTTACATTTTTCAATTTTAACTGACAAAAGTGAAACTGTATTGCTAAAGTGCGCAATTGAAAACTATCGGGAAATTACAAAGATTCCTGGAAAATGGAAATTAAGAAATATAAGCCTTGTGTTCGACGTTTTCTTGAACCACTTTATATTGTTCATTATTACAACAAAGATGGAGAGTCTTGTGAGCAACAATTAAATAATGTAAAGAAGAGAAAATTAATTTCCAACCGTTACATCATATCTATATAATAATAATAACAATATTTTTATTGTATCAAAATATAATAATAATAATAATAATATTTTTATTGTATCAAAAGAGAAATTAAAGAGTTTTAATAAATATTACATATTATATATATCTATATTTTGTTCATAGATATTATTATTATTATTATTTAATTTTAAAGTTATGGTTAGGTAAAACACTAATTTGGTGTATGAGATTTTCTTGTTTGTGAGACAAGGGACTCACTTTCGTGCATCTAAGGCATCTATATTTTACCTCTCTGATTTTGAATCTGTAACTTCTTAGAAGGAAACACATGGTCTTAACCATTAGACCCACTCAAGTTGTAAATATGCAATTACATGTATTAACTTTTTTTTTTTTTTAAATGAACGAACCAGATTAAATTTGGGGAATGGACGACATAGGTCTGGGGTAAAAGGAAGTGTTCCATGAAAAATATGAAGAGTGTGAAGGGTTACAAATATTTATTAATGAAATTTGAATGGGCATCCACTCATTGATTAGCATGGTCCTCCTCTTCTAGCCGACCCGTCGATTAACGCCCAACGCCCACCTCTTCCAACGAATTGATCGTCCTCCTCCTGCGCGTGGTTGAGGACAATCATTTCATTAATCACTAACGTCGATTGTGTCTCAACGGTTTCATCGATCGCCCATCTTTATGGGTAAGGTTGCCCTGTCGTACAACTGTTTCATTAATCACTAACATCGATTGTGTCTCAACAGTTTCATCGATCGCCCATCTGTATGCCTAATGTTTCCATGTTATTCTAGGTCATTCAGCGGAGTTTTCTCAAGTAAATTAGAAAAGCAAGCTCAAAATAGCTTGCAATGTAGCACATGGTAGCTCTTTTTCATCAATTTATTTCATGATATATATTTTGTGATCTAAAAGATTGTTTGTTATGTATTGGTTACCATATTTTTAATCTATTCCATCTGAAATATCTGTTTGCAGGCCTAGAATACTTGCATGTAGGTTGCATCCCAATGATAATTCACAAGGATGTCAAGACAACCAACATCCTTCACAAGGATGTAGCACATGGTAGCTCTTTTTCATCATTTTATTTCATGATATATATTTTGTGATCTAAAAGATTGTTTGTTATGTATTGGTTACCATATTTTTAATCTATTCCATCTGAAATATCCGTTTGCAGGCCTAGAATACTTGCATGTAGGTTGCATCCCAATGATAATTCACAAGGATGTCAAGACAACCAACATCCTTCACAAGGATGTAGCACATGGTAGCTCTTTTTCATCAATTTATTTCATGATATATATTTTGTGATCTAAAAGATTGTTTGTTATGTATTGGTTACCATATTTTTAATCTATTCCATCTGAAATATCTGTTTGCAGGCCTAGAATACTTGCATGTAGGTTGCATCCGAATGATAATTCACAAGGATGTCAAGACAACCAACATCCTTCTAGACTGAAATCTCCATGGAAAACTCTTTGATTTCGGTCTTTCAAGAATGAGAATCGATGGGGAAGTTTCTCCTGTTACCACTACAGTGAAAGGGACCTTAGGATACCCAGATCCAGAGTATATGACATATACAACTTGCACTATTCTTGTTGTTGAAGTAATTAGATTAATTGCTAAGCAAAATACCTTGGTATTTTCTCTAAAATTTTTGGCAGGGATGTTTCACATGTATTTAAACACTCAAATGTTGATGGAAAAGAACGATGTCTATAGTTTTTGACAAATTACGATAGAGAGAGAGAAAGAAAAGAAAAAAGTAAATTGATGAGAGGAACCACAGAGAAAAATGTTTCAATATGGAGGAATATATATATATATATATATATATATATATATATATATATATTTGAGACAGGAGACAGTTACAACTGACAAAATATTCAACTAACTTCTAACTAATCCTCTACAAACTAATTCTTAACTCATGATTAATATTTAATACTCCCCCTTAATCTTGAGGGTTACATTGTTTTATGCCTAACTTTTGACATTAAAATTAAAAATTAACTTTTCCTAGCATTTTGGTGAAGATATCTACTAACTGTTCCTTAGAATCGCAAAACTTGAGAACAATATCGCCATTCTTGACAAGTTTACGAATGAAGTGAAAACGAGTGCCAATATTTTTTCTTTTTTTATGAAAGACATTGTTCTTTGACAAGGAAATAGTGGAAGTATTGTCACAAAAGATTGAAATAGGTTCATTTTCTGTATATCCGAAGTCAGAGACAAGTTTCTTCAACCACACTGCTTGACATGATGTCGTATTCGTTGCAACGTACTCGGCCTCTGTTGAAGATAACACAACTATGGGTTGTTTTTTTGATAACCACGAAATCAAATTCTTGCCAAACAAAAAATCATATCTAGAAGTGCTTTTCCGATCATCAACACATCCTGCATAATCACTGTCTGTATAACCAACAAGCTTACTGTCTGTAGAGGTTGTATACCATAAACCATAAGTAGTTGTACGTACAATGTATCTTAACACCCTTTTTCCAGCTTTCCTATGACAGTATTTAGGAGATTCCATAAACCTGGAAATATAACTAGCCCCAAATGCTATATCAGGTCTAGTAGCAGTTAGATACATAATATTACCAACAATTTGTTTATACAAAGTCAAATTAACAACAGTACCCACATCAATTTACTTAACTTTGTACAAACCTCAATATGAGGATCCATTGGTTTACACATGTCCATCTTAAACTTTTTCAAAATATCAGTAGCATACTTCTGTTGACCCATAAATATACCATCATGTGTTTGTTTTACTTTAATACCTCATTAATCCAAGATCTGTCATTTCAAATTCATTTTTCATTGCAGTTTTAAATTCATCTAACTGCATGTTACGTGTATAAATTATGTCATCAACATAAAGACATAGTATAAGTGTACCTTGATGATCATCCTTGATATACAAGGTGGGTTCATGGTCTCTCCTTTTGAAACCATTATTTAGCAAGTAATGGTCTATTCAATTGTACCAAGCTCTTGGAGCTTGCTTCAAGCCATACAATGATTTCTTCAACCTGTACACGTTATGTTTTTTATTTTTGATTTCGAAACCAGGTGCCTGATCAACATACACTTCTTCATTCAATACATCATTTAAAAATGCAGACTTTACATCCATTTGGTAAATTGGACACTTTTTTTGTGCTGCAATAGATAATACAAATCAAACAATAGAAATTCTTGCTACAGATGCAAATGTTTCACCATAATCTAGGTTAGGTTGTTGTGAAAAACCTTTGGCAACTAATCTTGCTTTATGTTTATCAAAATCACCTCCCTCATTTAACTTAGTTTTATAAACCAATTTGACACCTATAGAATTTTTATCATTAGGTAGATCAACCAAATCCCAAGTTTGATTTTTTCAATAACATCGATTTCATTAGTCATTGCATCTACCCATTCTTTTTCCTTTATAGCTTCTTCAAAACGATTAGGTTGAGATGAGAGAAATGAAAAATGTACAATATTATGAACATCATCTTGTGCATAAATATCACTTAAGCTTATCATTTTTTAATTACCATAATCAGACTCACTTAAAGATGATCGCACCAGAACACGATATCAGGAGCATCCGATATCGGTTTTGAGTGAAATGAGCTACGTTGGAATCAGAGTGATAAGATTTTTGTTTTGGCATTGGTTTTGATCCATTCCGAGCAATTTGAATTTTGAGCATTAAATTGATCCACCGGTGTAATGTTCCTTTTTCAGGAATGTCAGCAATCATCAATCTATTCCAGAGATTGACTGAAGGGGCATTTACTGGATATGTCACCTTCTCAAGGAAGTGTGAGATCTAGAGGCTATCTGGCCCTTTTCATACTCTGTCTATAGAGCTTCTTGAAGAATCCCACTCAAAAGTGAGCTACAACAATATGTAAACATATACATGAAGAGAAAATTGCTCCAATCTCAGAAAATGATAGAAGAACTCATAGCCATCATATTAGCTCATAGCAACAAAATAAGTGTACAATATCTTGAGGGAAAGAGCACTCAAGAGAGGGAATGATCAACCTCAAAGAACAAGTACATGAAAGCATGAAATACACTGCTGCATAAACTGCCCTAGCTATGACTGCGCAGTCTTATGGAGACACTGCTACATACAAATGTGAAATATGATGATATTGCAATATAGCTCAAGAAATGAGCAACAATCCTTAGGAGGATTGGCTACACTATATGCATAGAATGGGAAAATACCAAAATGTCGGAGTTGCTGGGTAGCAGCAACAACTCATAATAAAAATAGAAGGAGATGGTAGAATCTGCTCCATAATCTGAATCAATCTCCTCCAAAGGATTTCCGGAGTGCAAGGCTGATCCCGACACTGGAAATCTCTCCCTCCAGTGTGATGGTGCAAACCCCCACTACAGACTCACTCTAAAATAACACAGTCTATGGAAGGGACTGCGCTGATGAAGATGGGGGAAAGCTTGGCCTGCTGCCAAAATCTGCAAATAAGCTCAATAACACTCCTCAATTATATCTCCACTAAATGGAGACTCATTTATCTGCAAATCAAGTCCCGGAGTGATGTGGTGGAAGCCTCCACTACAACCCCAGCAACACAATGTCTTCTTGCTGTAAGAATAACGCTGTGATGGAAGAGGATGCTTAGGCCTTGAGCCAAGATGTGGAGAAAATTGAAGATCAATTCCTTAAGAGGCCTCTCATGAGGAGGAAGGAATCCTAAACAAGAATTCCCCTAGCAACTCTGCTAAACAGCAGGAGTATGCTCCTTGTCTCTCAAGACAACGAAATCAATAATCCATTTCATGAGCAAAAATTGTCTTGCCCTCCTCTTATACAAATTGTGAGCTCCCTCTCCATGGGCCCCACTCATTAGGGTTTTCCTTCTCAAGGAATATTCCCTCCTCTATTGCGTTGTACCACAATGTGCTTTCCACCTCATAGCTTGCGCAGTTTGACTTTGGTCAACTTGACCTAGCCGCTTTTCAAAAAAGCCCCTTTCCACCCATGGAGGTGTGAAATCAACTAAAAAATGATCCCTTCTCATAATGTGAGGGATTTTATTGTGTTTTTCATTATTCATGGGTCTCCTTACCCATTTATTCTCCTGCTATGTGAAATTAGCAAAAATTAATGTTCCAATTATCTGCATGAAAATTTTGGAACATTACAGTCCTCCCCTCCCAAATTTTGCTTGTCCTCAAGCAACTGCAAGGACAGAACCAGAAAGCCTCCTCTCAAGGCATGGAGTCTGTGAAGTGTTTGAGGAACATCTTCCTCATGTGGATCCTCCATCTCCATGCTATGAGCCATGCAAAATGAGTCACCTTCCAACTAGGCAACTCTTGAAAATAATCCTCCACATTGTGCTCATGTAGAATAGGTGGGCTGAAATGGTAAGCTTCATGGCCTACCCCACGCTGTCCTCTTCTCCACTCATGATAAATGTGGAGTCTTCTCCACTCATGATAAATGTGGAGTGCAAACTGAACTTGGGCTGCAATAATGTTTCCTTCAAGAGGCAAGATGAAATCTAGATCCCCAAGGACCTCTCCTCCAACGCTGCAAATCAAGTTGGCCCAAATCATCTCATATTTGATGAGTTGGAATTCATCATCATATCGAATCCAAACAATCATATGGTTCACCTCATGGAAAAACAAATGGCTGAACATGGTGACCATATCATCTCCCATACTCCCCTTGGAGCATGAGCTGCAAAAACAATGGAGGTCCCTCCTCCCAAAGGGCACATCCACCCAATGAGTTCCTCCCTCCACATGATACATATGGGGTTGCTGCTGATATATTGCTGCAATAAAATGGCCTCCTAGAGAGACCCAAGCCACCCCATCAAACATGTACACCATGAAATGCCTCCTCCAAAAATTCAGGCTCCCTAAATAGCTCCTACCATATGAAGGAAAGAGGTGAAGCTTGGCAATCATGGGCTACCCATTATTTCCCCTGAAACATACACTATGCAAAGTAGGGAGAATCATACTCCCAATGGGCATCTTCAACTCATATCCCACTTTCCAAACAAATCTCCCCATGTAAAAATAAAACTCAGCAACACATGGAAGCAAGAACAAATAGGAACAAGTTGTCATATGACAACCAGAAAGTGGATCATAGTTCCACTCATGGAACCTACACAATGCACTCCCTGCCTGCATCAAAACAGAAGACAATAAGTGCTTTTCCAGCCACTTTTTTGTTGCCACAATCATCTCATAATATGGAAACATGAACATAAAATATGGTGTCAATGGTGCCCACCAAGAATCATGTGTCTTTCCCCACCGTCCACCCATGAAATAGCCAATATCAATGCTACAAATGGCTCCAACTACATCATCATATAAAACATGAGAGATGATGATCCTCCTCAATACCACATGCTGATCATATAAAGTAAAGGAAGGAAAATAATAATACAGATGTATACCTCCTCTACCCGTTACTCTGGTCATTGAGCTGAAATGGCTCAACTGAAAGTGCTCCCTCACTCCCAATGAGTAGGAAGGTGTCTGTGACATCCTCATCATCATCATCTAGGCTATGCATCTATCCATATGCTGATATGTATCTTGCTGGATGCCCTCCCAAATGAACTCCTCTGCCAAGGAAATATATGCATCAAGATGCATGGAAAAGAAGTCCCCCTGTGCTACAAGTAGCATCTTCTCCTTAAGAATAGAGGCGCTAGTCAAGAAGTCTCTTCCATGTGAGTAGATGACCATATCCACTACCATATATCTATCATCTCTTTCTGGGTCATCAAGCATACTTCAAGCACCAAGATCCTTGGAGTACCCCACTAAGAGTGAAGATCTCTAGTAAGGATCAATCCTCCTAAGAGACAGCGCTGGTGATCTGGCATGTGTAGCTCTCCTGCTGCTGCTGTCTACTACTTTGACATCCCTCATGCCAAATTTTTCCTTCAAACTCTTCACCTCTCCAAAATCCAAGAGCGGTGAATCCCACAACATGATGCCTCTCATCCATGATAGATCTGGTGGTCTCCCTGGTGGGATGCCCATATGCAGTGAGACATCAATGACAAGAGTGGACTATACATATGGTTGGGAAACCTTTCCCTTACTCTCCCTGCACAGTACAACCTTTCTCTTCTTTGCCTTAACTTTCTAGAATTGAGAAGGGTGTGTGCCTCTCATCAGATGATGTTGTTCTTTCTCTCCTCCTCCTTCTTCCAGCTGCAAAATGGCACAATCCTGCTGCTCACTGATTGTGCTTGGACCTCCATGTATGAGATCCTGGCGACCTTCCTGCAAGGATGCAGGAAGCGCTCTTATTGGAGCATATGCTCCTCCTTCCTCTACATGAGGTACTAGATCAGCTCTATGATTGACAATGTTGTTGCCTTTCTCCTCATCAACATATGTAGGCAACTCCTCCAAACTGAGATCCTCTCTTGAAAGAGAGACCTCCATGACTCCTTCTGCCAAAATGCAAGATGAAGGTCTTGCCTCCAATAAAGCACCATGCAAGATATCAGCCTCCTCTAAGGGTTTCTGAACTGATCTTGAGCCCATGAATTCCTCCATCACATGCAAGGGTTTTGTTTTTCTAGGAGTGTTTGTTTCCTCCATGTGTTTCAGATTTCTTCCCACCAAATTTTTCCATCAAAGCCCTAATCAACATTGCATAGGAAGAATTATTTGCATTTTTCAAAGCAAAAGACTCAAATAACCACCATCCATGAACCTTACCTCCAAAGTGCAGTGCTGCTACTTTGATAGCTTCCTCTTCGGAAATCTGATGCTGCTGCAGAAAGGTGTCTTGCTCTTTTACCCATGCTTTGGCTGAAAGTGTAGGGGACCCATCAAAGATAGATAGAAGAAATCTATCCACATTATGCTGCTTGCTCCTCCCTACCATGACCTTGCAAAACTCCGGGAAAGAGATGTGATCTCTAAACTTCTGAGTTTGAGATTCATACTCATGTAAGAAACCACTAAGAGTTCCCTTCTCTGTTATGCCTTCTTCTTTTTTTCTTCTCATGGAAAAGCTGCCTATGTGACTGTGTTGTACCCCATGGTGTGTAGCTGCATGCTCACACTCCTCATGGGAAAATCTAGAGTTGGCCCTTGATTCAGCCCTTTTATTTTCTTCTCCAAAAGATGGAGTCTTTTTTCTGCTTATTTCTTGGTCTCCTTGATGAGAATAGGAAGTGCAGGGTTCTTCCTCTTCTTCTTGCTTCTCCTCCTTGGAGAGGTTCTTATTTGCTCTAAAAATGGATGAGATCAAGCTCATCCTCCTCATCTTTCTTTCTTCTTCTTTCTTGGGCTTGAAGGCCACAGGCTGAGCCAAGAAAGGTGCTCTGATATCACTGTAATGTTCCTTTTTCAGGAATGTCAGCAATCAACAATCTATTCTAGAGATTGACTAAAGGGGCATTTACCAGATATGTACCCTTCTCAAGGAAGTGTGAGATCCGGAGGCTATCTTGCCCTTTTCAGACTCTGTCTATAGAGCTTCTTGAAGAATCCCACTCAAAAGTGAGCTACAACAATATGTAAACATATACATGAAGAGAAAATTGCTCCAATCTCAGAAAATGATAGAAGAACTCATAGCCATCATATTAGCTCATAGCAGCAAAATAAGTGTATAATATCTTGCAGGAAAGAGCACTCAAGAGAGGGAATGATCAACCTCAAAGAACAAGTACATGAAAGCATGAAATACACTACTGCATAAACTGCCCTAGCTATGACTGCGCAGTCTTATGGAGACACTGCTACATACAAATGTGAAATATGATGATATTGCAATATAGCTCAAGAAATGATGGGGGAGTGTGCTCTCAACCCCTAAAACAATTATACAATGATAATACAACAATCCTCAAGAGGATTGGCTACACTATATGCATAGAATGGGAAAATACCAAAATGTCGGAGTTGCTGGGTAGTAGCAGCAACTCATAATAAAAATAGAAGGAGATGGTAGAATCTGCTCTATAATATGAATCAATCTCCTCCAAAGTATTTCTGGAGTGCAAGGCTGATCCCAACACTGGAAATCTCTCCCTCCAATGTGATGGTGCAAACCCCCACTGCAGACTCACTCTGAAATAATGCAGTCTATGGAAGGGACTACGCTGATGAAGATGGGGGAAAGCTTTGCCTACTGCCAAAAATTGAAAATAAGCTCAATAACACTCCTCAATGATATCTCCACTAAATGGAAACTTCTTTCTCTGAAAATCAAGTCCCGGAGTGATGTGGTGGAAGCCTCCACTGCAACCCCAACAACACAATGTCTTCTTGCTGCAAGAATAATGCTGTGATGGAAGAGAATGCTTTGGCCTTGAGCCAAGATGTGGAGAAAATTGAAGATCAATTCCTCAAGAGGCCTCTCATGAGGAGGAAGGAATCCTAAACAGGAATTCCCCCAGCAACTCTGCTAAACAGCAAGAGTACGCTCCTTGTCTCTCAAGACAACGAAATCAAAAATCCATTTCATGAGAAAAAATGGTTGTCTGGCCCTCCTCATACAAATTTTGAGCTCCCTCTCCATGGGCCCCACTCATTAGGGTTTTAATTCTCAAGGAATCTTCCCTCCTTCTCTATTGCGTTGTACCACAATGTGCTTTCCACCTCATAGCCTGCGCAGTTTGACTTTGGTCAACTTGACCTAGCCACTTTGCAAAAAAGCCCCTTTCCACCCATGGAGGTGTGAAATCAAACTCAAAAATGATCCTTTCTCATAATATGAGGTATTTTATTATGCTTTTCATTATTCATGGGTCTCCTTACCCATTTATTTTCCTCCTATGTGAAATTAGCAAAAATTAATGTTCCAATTATCTGCATGAAAATTTTGGAACATTACAGTCCTCCCCTCCCAAATGTTGCTTGTCCTCAAGAAACTGCAAGGACAAAACCATAAAGCCTCCTCTCAAGGCATGTTGACTATGAAGTTTTTGAGGAACATCTTCCTCATGTGGATCCTCCATCTCCAAGCTATGAGCCATGCAAAATGATTCACCTTCCAACTAGGCAACTCTTGAAAATAATCCTCCACCTTGTGCTCATGTAGAATAGGTGGGCTGAAATGGTAAGCTTCATGGCCTACCCCACACTATCCTCTTCTCCACTCATGATAAATGTGGAGTGCAATATGAACTCGGGCTGCAATAATGTTGCCTTCAAGAGGCAAGATGAATTCTAGATCCCCAAGGACCTCTCCTCCAACGCTGCAAATCAAGCTGGCCAAAATCATCTCATATGTGATGAGTTGGAATTCATAATCATATGGAATCCAAACAATCATATTGTTCACCTCATGGAAAAAAAAATGGCTGAACATGGTGACCATATCATCTCCCATACTCCCCTTGGAGCATGAGCTGCAAAAACAATGGAGGTCCCTCCTTCGAAAGGGCACATCCACCCAATGAGTTCCTCCCTCCTCATGATACATATGGGGTTGCTGCTGATATATGGCTACAATAAAATGGCCTCCCAGAGAGACCCAAGCCACCCCATCAAACATGTACACCATGAAATGCCTCCTCCAAAAATTCAGGCTCCCTAAATATCTCCTCCCATATGAAGGAAAGAGGTGAAGCTTGGGAATCATGGGCTACCCATTGTTTCCCCTGAAACATACACCATGTAAAGTAGGGAGAATCATACTCCCAATGGGCATCTTCGACTCATATCCCACTTTCCAAACAAATCTCCCCATGTAAAAAGAAAACTCAGCAACACATGGAAGCAAGAACAAATAGGAACAAGTTGTCATATGACAACCAGAAAGTGGATCATAGTTCCACTCATGGAACCTGCGCAGTGCACTCCCTGCCTGCATCAAAACAGAAGACAACAAGTGCTTTTCCAGCCACTTGTTTGTTGCCACAATCATCTCATAAGATGGAAAAATGAACATAAAATATGGTGTCAATGGTGCCCACCAAGAATCATGTGGCTTTCCCCACAGTCCACCCATGAAATAGCCAATCTCAATGCTGCAAATGGCTCCAACTACATCATCATATAAAACATGAGAAATGATGATCCTCCTCAATACCACATTCTGATCATATAAAGTAAAGGAAGGCAAATAATAATACAGATGTATACCTCCTCTACCGGGTACTCTGGTCATTGAGCTGAAATGGCTCAACTGAAAGTGCTCCCTCGCTCCCAATGAGTAGGAAGGTGGCTGTGACATCCTCATCATCATCATCTGGGCTATGCATCTCTCCATATGTTGATATGTATCCTTCTGGATGCCCTCCAAAATGAACTCCTCTGCTAAGGAAAGATATGCATCAAGATGCATGGAAAAGAAGTCCCCCTGTGCTGCAAGTAGCATCTTCTCCTTGAGAATAGAGGCTCTAGTCAAGAAGTCTCTGCCATGTGAGTAGATGACCATATCCACTACCATATATCTGTCATCTCTCTCTGGGTCATCAAGCATATTGCAAGCACCAAGATCCTTGGAGTACCCCACTAAGAGTGAAGATCTCTAGTAAGGATCAATCCTCCTAAGAGACAGCGCTGGTGATCTAGCACGTGTAGCTCTCCTGCTGCTGCTCTCTACTACTTTGACATCCCTCATGCCAAAAATTTTCTCCAAACTCTTCACCTCTCCAAAATCCAAGAGCAGTGAAACACACAACATGATGCCTCTCATCCATGATAGATCTGGTGGTCTCCCTGGTGGGATGCCTGTATGCAGTGAGACATCAATGACAAGAGTGGACTGTACATATGTTTGGGCAACCTTGCCCTTACTCTCCCTGCATAGTACAACCTTTCTTCTCTTTGCCTTAACTTTCTAGAATTGAGAAGGGTGTGTGCCTCTCATCACATGATGCTGCTCTTTCTCTCCTCCTCCTTCTTCCAGCTGCAAAATGGAAAAATCCTGCTGCTCACTGATTGTGCTTGGACCTCCATGTATAAGATCTTGGGGACCTTCCTGCAAGGATGCAAGAATCCCTCTTATTGGAGCATGTGCTCCTCCTTCCTCTGCATGAGGTACTAGATCAGCTCTATGATTGACAGCGCTGTTGCCCTTCTCCTCATCAACATATGTAGGCAACTCCTCCAAAGTGAGATCCTCTCTTGAAAGAGAGATCTCCATGACTCCTTGTGCCAAAATGCAAGATGAAGGTCTTGCCTCCAATAAAGCACCATGCAAGATATCAGCCTCCTCTAAGGGTTTCTGAAGTGATCTTAAGCCCATGAATTCCTCCATCACATGCAAGGGTTTTGTTTTTCTAGGAGTGTTTGTTTCCTCCACATGTGTTTCAAATTTCTTCCCACCAAATTTTTCCATCAAAGCCCTAATGAACATTGCATAGGAAGAATTATTTGCATTTTTCAAAGCAAAAGACTCAAATAACCACCATCCATGAACCTTACCTCCAAAGTGCAGCGCTGCTACTCTGATAGCTTCCTCTTCGGAAATCTGATGCTGCTACAGAAAGGTGTCTAGCTCTTTTACCCATGATTTGGCTGAAAGTGTAGGGGACCCATCAAAGATAGATAGAAGAAATCTATCCACATTATGCTGCTTGCTCCTCCCTACCATGACCTTGCAAAACTCCAGGAAAGAGATGTGATCATTAAACTTTTGAGTTTGAGATTCATACTCATGTAAGAAACCACTAAGAGTTCCCTTCTCCGGTATGCCTTCTTGTTCTTTTCTTCTCATGGCAAAGCTGGCCATGTGACTGCGCTATACCCCATGGTGTGTAGCTGCATGCTCACACTCCTCATGGGAAAATCTAGAGTTGGCCCTTGATTTAGCCCTTTTATTTTCTTCTACAAAAGATGGAGTCTTTTTCCTGCTTATTTCTTGGTCTCCTTGATGACCATATTTAGTGATCATTTCTCAAAGTCTAGTTTGTGTCATTTGTCATCATTAAGCTCTTGTTTCTATTCAGTCATAGTTTAGATGTTGCTTCGGTGTTTTTGATTACATTTGCCATTCCATACATTAGGCTCAACTGTGTTCTTGACCACCAATTTCTTTTCATTAGTTTTCTAGGCATTTTCATTGTAAACATAAAACTTCAAAAGACCAAAAACATCATAAATCAACATAAAAGACCAAAACATCACAAAACACTACACACAAAGCACTAGGAAACAAGCACCTAGGTACATATGGTACATTTCACTTCAGCAGTTTACAAATCCTGGTTGACAATTAAATGAACTCAGTTTAGGAGACTAGACTGAGACCCAACATTTAGATCCACCATGTGTGTCTCATGAATCCTTCTATCAAATATTTTCACTAATGCCTTAGTGAAACTAGCATAGGATGCAATGTTTACATTTCTCAAAGAAAAGGATTCAAAAATCCACCAGGCAAAAGCATTACCTCTCAAATGTAGTGCTGCAACTTTGATCACTTCATCCTCTGGTATTTTGTGTTGCTGCAAGAAGGCCTCTAACCCTTCCACCCAAACTTTGGCTGAACATGTAGGTGAACCCTCAAAGGTAGATAGAATAAATCTATCTTGTTGCTCTTTCCCATTCACCTTCATCTTGCAAAACTCTGAAAAACTGAGATGATCTTTGAATTTCTGAGTTTGAAACTCATACTCCTTCAAGAAATCATTAAGGGTTTCCCTCCTAGCAACCTCTTCTATTATTTCCATCTCTCTTCCGGCAATCCTGGGCATGTGACTGCGCTGTACAAGATGGTGTGTAGCTGCATGCTCACACTCCTCCAATCTAGAGTTTGCTTTTGAATCAAACCCTCTAGGAGATTCTATATACCTTCTCTGAATCTCCTCATACTCTTCATGAATCATATGTACATATTTAGGAAGAAGCTACGTAAGCTTATCCCCTTTTTCTTTTTCTTCTCCAAAAGATGGAGTTTTTCTTCTGCTTATTTCTTTGCCTCCTTGATGAGAATAGGAAGTGCACGGTCCTTCCTCTTCTTTCTGCATATCCTCCTTGGGGAGGCTCTTCTTTGCTCTGAAAATAGATGAGATTAAGGTCATCTGCTTCATCATCTTCTTCTTCTTCTTCTTTCTTGGGCTTGAAGGCCACAGGCTAAGCCAAGAAAGGTTCTCCAATACCACTGTAATGATCCTTTTTTGGAAACTTGCTACAACTATGAGAATATCTCAAGATATTTTAGAGTTGGAGCTCCTTTTTCTGAAATATCACAAGTCTATTCCAGAGATAGGCTGTGGGGGAATTTTCCGGATATGTCACCTTCACAAGGAAGGGTGAGATCCAGAGGCTACCTAGCCCTTCATAGACTCTGTCTATAGATATGTGAAATTCATTCCTCAGGAATTGCCTAAAGAATAGGGCTGCAACAATGTAAGAACATGTATGAACATATAATGGAAAGATAGTGTTATTCTATTGAGCCATGGCACATGAAGAAGTAAATAGCTGATCAATGAGTAATATAGCAGCAACTATGTACAATGCTTTGAGGATCCAATCACTCAAGCTTGGCAATGAAAGCCTCAACAAGACAAATACATGAAATGAGTCAAAACACTGTTATGTATCCAGACCCTAGCTATGATTGCGCAGTTATGAATGGAGACTGCAGCATACAATATGTAAATACAATGATATATCAATATCATCTCAAATAAAGAGGGGGAGCAAGCTCTCAACCCCTGAAAACACTAGTACAACAATCCTTAGAAGGATTGGCTACAATACATGTACAGAAATGGAAAACACAATAATGTTGGAGTTTCTGGGCAGCAGCAAATCATAAAAAAAATAGGAGGAAATGGCTGAATGAGATCCCCAATCTGAAATGGCCTCCTCCAATGAGAAATATGAAGTGAAAGACTGATTCTTTCACCTAAGATTTCACCCTCCAACTATCTGCAAACCCCTCACAGCAAATGCTCTCCAAGAATAACGTTGTCTAAGAGAGGGACTGCGCTACATATGATGGCAAGTGGTTGGCCTGATGCCAAAGATGGTGGAATAAGCTCAGAAACCACCTTTTCTGATCTTCCAAAGAGATGTAAGCTCCCTCTTCTGAAAAACAAGACAAGGATGGTGTTGTAGAAAACCTCCCCAACAACACCCAGCAACAATGCACAATCTCCAGCTGAAACTGCGCTGATGAAGATAGATGGTGCTTGACCTCAAAGTATGAATATGGGGAATAGAGTGAAATCCTCCAAGAGCTAAAGCCTAAACAAGAATTCCCTCGGCAATTCTTGCTAACCAGCAAGATTTTGCTGCAAGTCCACCGGACCAAAGATGAATAATACTCAACATGATTTGCAATGGTAGCCTTACCCTCCTTTTAAAAAATGTGAGCTCCCTCTCAATGGACCCCACTCATTAGGGTTTCCTTCCTCTAGAATCTTCCCTCCTTATCCCACTGCGCTGGCCCACAATGTGCTCTCCACCTCATGCTACTGCGCAGTTTGACTTGGTCAACTTGACCTAGCCTTCTAGCAAAGTCCCCTTTCACACATGGAGGTGTGAAATAAAGCTCCAAAAGTGATCCACCCTCATGCCAAGAGAATTTTTATTCTCTATCCAAGAAATAAATGGGTCTCCTTATTCATCTCCTATTTAAAAATGGAAAAATTAATGTTCCAATTTTCTCCATGAAAAATTGGGAATATTACACAATTTCAATGCAACGAAAGAATGCAAAATATTTTTTTTTTGAATTTTCAATGAAATGAAGCACACATTGTACTAATTAAATGGAAACAAAACAAACACTAGATTGATTTTTGCGAATGTAGAGACTCGGAATTGAATGATTCAATTAAGACAAAACAAACACAAAAATATGCAAGCTAATGTAGCAAACTTTCAATGAAAAGAAAGTTTCCCAAAATGACCCAAACAAGAAATGTAATCAGTGCTCAGAGCAAGAAGAAGAAGGATCAATTGATAAAAGGAAAATACCATTCAAACAACAAAATACTCAAGAGGATCAAGAAAAACTCAGCATAATGACCCAAAACGAGATTGACAACTATCAGTGTACCAGAACACTTAGAAACCTTAAGGTCTCAAATAACACCAATAGGAAAATGGACAAACGACTGAAGGAAACAAGTCTACATTAGTCAACACAGTTCCCAAAGGCTTCAATAACATCAAAAAATAACCTAGAAGCAAGAACAAATGACCAAAACACTCATTAAGAAGGTGAATCCAAAACCTATAGGGGTTGGCATGACTGCAAGGCTGTAATCTGTGCCATACAGAGGTTGGCGGGAGTGAAAAAAGAGAAACCTGCACCAATCAGCGCGAATGTCCAACGCAAAACCGTGCCAAGCCAAATAACTAAGGAAAAAAGAGAAAAAACCAAAACCTAATTAGCAGAGGTCAACCCTAACACTCTAGAGCTTAACAGAGGATGGAAACTAAGCACACAAACCATAAAAAGACATATAACAAAACCAATAATTGAAACTAATCCAATAGGATGAAACGACAAACTCGCATTGATCCCCAGTGTGGTCGCCAATTTGTTTTGAAGGTAAATCCTCTCTTCGGACAGAGGTGATCCCTCTATCCCTAGGGTGGGTCTAGAAACAAAAGGACATGCTAAAGTGTTGCTTCCTAGTTAATGAATGAACAAAAGACATGGTAGATTTACCTATCGGGAATCCAACGCTGTCGTCGTTGTAGAAAGAGTAGCAGCCTCTCATTCCTGCCTTGGAAAATCACAATCTGCTCGTTGTTACGCTTAGATACCTGCACATAGAACAAAGAAAAAGAACAAGATATGACATAATGGTTTCACTCACAACTATTAACTAGTCAAAGAGGGCTAAACGCATCGTATTACACAAAAATCATAACACAATAGTGGAACCAAACAGTATTCATGTATATAAATGAGTAGAAGGAAGAGTACAACCGATGCTTTGATGTTGCGGTCTCCTCCAGCGGGGTTCAGGTGAAGCGCATCTCAAATGTCCATCTAGGAATTCAAATGGGTTGAAGGAATGGACTCAAGCTCTCTTAGAATTCATGGACTCAAGCTTCCTCAATGTAATTCCTCCTTGCTCTATCTTCTCTAGCAATTCAACTATAGTTTGTCTAACTCTCCAAGTTCAGCTAGTTGATGAGAAGAGAGACAGTTTCTTTTATAGAGGGCAATGAGGAGGCTAGGATCCTACAAAGGTGGGAGGGAGTCCTATCCTTTAGGAGAGTTCCAATGGAGGTGGAAACTACTAACTAAAGGAAGGAGTTCGTGGTTGTTTCAGTTCAACCACTCCCAATTACTCATCCCCGAGGTGGTTGGAATAGAACCTTCGCCTCTATTTTTAAAAAACATTCCATAAACAACTTGGCTCGGGTGTCTAACTGGCACAGAGTGCCAACTAGCATGAGCTCAGCGTTAAGTTTCTCGTTCGGTGTGAGAGTGTAACTGGCTACTCGCACCAAGGCAAAAACAGGGGTTTTTACAGCTCTGCTCAGGGAATTGTCAACAGGAAGAATGTTGCTTTCATAAAAAGGGATGCAAAGATAGTATTTGTAAAGCATGACACTGCTTATTGGTCAAATAAACGACCCTCAAATGTGCGAGTTGGGATTGCAGGGACAGTGACAAAATGTTGTGTAACAGTGTTGAAGACTGAGAATATTCTACGATATATCCAAGACCTGTCTTTACAAGATGAGAGCTTTGTACCGTGATAATTTCATCTAAGGTTTCAGATCCTTTAGCAAATCTAAGATTTAAAGTTTTCACTTTCTTCTACTACATTTGTTGGAATTGAAGTTGGATATTAATAACCTCATTCAACTATAGCCCATACATCTTCTCCAAGAGACTGAAGATAGGATCTCGTCCTTGTCTTCCAGAAGATTAAATTGTTTCTGTTGAAGAGAGGAGGCCTGATAGATGCAGTCGCATCTTGATTTCTCATCTTAGATGATCTTTCTTCTAGCAATTAAGCTTCTTCAGAAGGGCCTGCTCATAGACCAATTGTTTGGAAAAATACTAAGAGTGGGGGGGTGAATCAATATTTATATCTTCTAGTAAACTTTTTATTTTTCTTTACTGAATTTCTGTACGCGAATTTAATGAAACCAACTAGCGTATATACGCGGACACACTAACAGAAACTCCTGTATACTGAGATGAATTTATTGTTAGGTAATATTTTAGAAACATTCTTTAACCTAGCTTATCAGTAATGCATCAGATAGTTAAGTAGTAAATATGTGCAATACTAACAGAATAAATCATCACACAAGAGCATCACACATGAACACCAAGATTTAAGGTGGAAACCCAATTCAAGAGAAAACCACCGCTGCTGTCACCTCTGTCTTCAATATTTATTGTACGGAAAACTTCTTACATTATTTTACTGATGCAGACTCATATTAGTAAACAACCATCTACTTGCAGAAGGCTGCAACCTTCTCTCGTTCTCCAGCTACTACTGGAAGGGAGCTCCAACCCCCTTGTTGTAGGTCAATTTGGGTGCCATTCCAAATGACCTGGTTAAATGGGCATCATCTATAGGACCAATGAATAAGGGTCTATCATTCTCTATCATTTCAGTTTCTACATGCCCTAAGACAAAGGACAAGACAAATCATACATGACTTTCATCTGCAAAGGTTCCAAGATTTGAAGTTTATAATATATCATATGAGAGCTCATCAATGCTTCCTCTAAAGGGAATAAGTGTGTTTCATATGCAAGTAGCCCCATTCAAGGCTGCTTTGCAAAGCACTTCCCGGCACTCAAAAGTGCGTTGGTCACATTGGGTGCGAAATTCTCATTGTTCCAGAATCTCCACTTGGCCAGTGCCTTCTAGAAGAGTTCACATGTGTCAAACTTCGAATCCATGTATCCATTTGACATCTACAATATTGGGAACATGTCTTGCCTATTATTGGAAATTCATTTATTGTAAAACTACCTTCATCTCCTTTATAAATTGAGCACAGATCTTAGTGTTTAATAAGGAAGAATTTGAGTAGAGAAATGCTGGTGGAATTTCAATTGAGGAGTTGATTTGAGTGACATATTGTTGGAGATATCTACATTGTGATGAGGCTGGGATGCTGCTGGAGATGGTAACACTAAATCAATCACTAGGTTGTAATCTCCCCTTCTATCATTAAGAAATATTACTGCTTATCTTTCCCTATATGCATCTGTATAAGCTTTGATTCTCCATATCATGATTTCTTATTTGATGTATATGGTTTATGCTTTATTGATTTAGCTAAATAACTTGAATAGACATCTATATTATTTCTATCTCTTGCTGTTTAGTGTTCATTCTTGTAGGAAATATTTTTCACAGGTGACTAGAATTTGAAGCTACGACAAAAGAGACAGAAGGAGACTTTGGAAGCGCTTGGACTCCAAGTAAGCTTATTATTTCATTCTATGTGTCTGTTTATAGTTAGGAAAGGTAGTCATAAATTCTTTAACCTGTTTTTATAGATAAACACTTGTCTATGGAAGAATGTTTTATCTGTAATACATAATTCCACATAACAAATTGGCGACTCCACTGGGGAAGTTTACCCTTCATCCTAGGTGTATTTTCCTATGATTTTCTCTGTTTATTCACTCAGCAGTTTTTACTCACAAAGATTAGGCTTTTTGAATTCCAAATTTTCATTATAAGTGTGTTAAACAACTATGTTTTTCATTATACATTGTGCCCAACGCACTGTTGGACAGTATATAGTGCTTTGTATAGCACTGTCTCCCTTTCAGGCCTGCGTTGCAAAGAACTGTCTCTCTTTAGAGACTACGTTGCCTCCTGAAACCATCCAAATTCCCTTGAGTTTGTCATTGCAATTTGTTTTAGTCTGTTCTCTACTGTGTTTTGAAAATCCTGAAGCCTCATATTGACGAGTGATCTTATCTACCTCTTCCTCTTTTGAAAGAATAGTTTGTTCAATGTTTGTTTAGAGCATTTTTCTTTATCATTGACGAATTAATTTCAAATTATTTTCTTTGCTGCATTAGATCCATTTTCCTTTGAAGAAGGAAATTGTCGTTAAATTTTTCATTTCCTGATAGGAGAAATTGTTGTTCTATTCCTCATTTTTCCTTCAAAAGAGAAATTGTTGTTTAAATTCTTCATTTCTCAAAAGTAAAAGGCATTTGTTTTTATTGATTTAGTGCACTTAGTTTCCTTTTTTGCATTCACATTAAAGGGACTGAAAAGAAAAATCTGCATTTGCATGTAGTGGATTGTGTGTTTTGCATAGGAACAATTTGGAAAGCTGCATTTTAGTTTGTTCTCTTTGATTGTTTTCTCTTAAATTGATTGCTCTTTCCCTCTAGTAGCTAGGATTTTCATTGAAAAACTAAAAGTGAAATATTGCTTATCATTTTAGTTTGCATTTTAGGAATTTCCAATACATCATCGCGGTGAACCTTGAAAGGAAAATTGATAAACAAGATCAACTTAAAATTTACATCAATTTACCTAACAAAGCATTGGAATCATAACGATAACATTTAGAAGCTCTAGGCTAGAGACGTGTTCTGATGTTGTAAAAAATAACAACTATTGTTAATTGTCTGCGATACATTCCGAGTGTGATACCTCACTCCACGTACGTAAGCATATCGTAGCTCTTCCACGTACTTTCGGGTATATCGGGCGGTGTTACAGTACGAAAAGTATAAAGAGGTGCTCTCATTGTGCAGTTTCACATTAGACAACGCTAATACGGACTTAGGCCTCCACGTACCTTCGGGTATATTTAGGAGGACAACTTTAGGTTGTTATCCATCCATAATGAACCAAGTCGGCCGCCTTGTAAATTGTGATACACCGAACATAGCATTTTGGGAGATTGCCTGCCCGTACTTCTTGGTTTGCCAGGAAGTATTCTGCAGTTCACAGTTTCTTGGTAAACCTTTTGCCTAGCATTACCCTTTTATTTTTTTTATTTTTTTTGGTTAAAATAAAGCAGTCATCGTGGAAGAAAAAAATCCTTTTCCCCATCATTCACATAGATTAGAATTGAAACCACCTTTACCACCATAAGTTACTCCTGGCCGGCGAAGGCGACAACACTCTACCGAATCAAGTACTATTCGTACCTCTGGTGAAGTATCATCTTCCCATATACCAGAGTCGGAACAAGTTGTTTCTACAGATCCTGGTTTGTCTACTGTTGTTGAGACAGAGTCCTCACAACTACCCATGGTCACGATCCATCCAATCTGTGAGACCATGCCTCCCGAAATCGATGTTGTTCAATTGGAAGTTGATCCAGATCCCATTGTACTTTAGGGGGTAGATGTTATTGGTGAAACTAGACATTATCCCTAGGACCAATGAAATAGGCTCTATCATCCCCTTATATTTCAGTTTCTATATTCCATAAGTGGAGAAAATCTTGATCTCGAAGTTGAACAACCGAAATTTGTTCCTGTATTGGTCACTCCAAAATCTATTGTAGCCATTGAGTCTCCCATAGTGTGCATTCAACCACCTGAAATATAATTTTAGCCAGACAACGAAGCTCTTCCACCCGGTTTGATTTCGATTGAAGAAATATCACAAAGCGAGACACCTTTAACTCCAACTCATTTTCGGTAGGAGCTTTACCTGTACGAGTTTTTTCCTCAATCACCTTCCTCTGCTTTTTTTGATCCTGTTTCACTTCGAGTTCCCATATATTCTATAGGGTATACATTGGGTCATTTGACCATGGCTGAGATAACATCCCAGATTGAACCATCTATTTGAGCTGCGACAACATCTATTGTTGCTTCATCTTCGATGTTTTGTCAATTGAATTCACCAATGTCATCATCTGGAATCCAATCTAGTTCCTCTTTTATGAGTATTGGACGGCTTGATCTTTTATTCACATCTTCAGTGCAATATCAAGCTGGTCCCATCAATTATTCCCCTTGGTGACCAGTGATTTCACAGAAATTACCCTCTGAAATTCCAAAATTCAATGAAAACCCTGGAGAATACCCATCAACGCATGTTATAACTTATCATTTGTGGTGCTCATCAAACTCCTTAAATGATGACTCCATTAGACTATGTCTTTTCCAGTGCACACTGACTAGTCCAACTGCACGATGAGGATGGTTCTTTTTCTATGTCAACCTCGCTAAAAAATGAAACAGAATCATGAGGATAGTTTTTTTTTCTTGTGTCAACCTAGTTTAAAAAATGATACAAGTGCCTTTGAGGATAGTTCTTTTACTGTGTCAACCTCGTTAAAAAAATGAAACAGGAAATAAGCATAGTTATTTTCCTGTGTCAAGCTCATTAAAAAATGAAACAAATCCTCCCCTATAATGCACCTTCATTCCGTCCAGCCATTAGTAACCAGTAATCTACCTAGGTGCATGAAATGAATATTTGGGGGCATCTTCTCTTGCAGGGGGCATTCAAAACATTCTTACCAATTTCTCGCAATTGACTGCTGAAGTTCGGGGGCAAAACAGGTTCATAACTCCAAAATGCAAATGATAACTATTGAATGGTAAAAATGAATAGTAAAAATCTCTTTAATAGTCATTTAATTGTTTGCAAATCATATTTATTGCTATGACTATGGTTTTATTATGTTTTTATCATTAAACAGGTATTTTTAATCCATTTGATGTTGTTCTGAACAGGTCTCACAACTGATGAACAGATTAGTCGTGCAGATTTATTTCAAGAATGATTTGACCACAAAGCATAGTTTTAATCCTTATTTTTCGAGCTTTGTTAAAAAAGAAAAAGGATTTGAAGTGCACTTTTATCACTTTTTCAAGCTTCAATAACAGAAAAAAAGGAACCCCTGGAGTCTTCTTTCAGCTCTTTTCAGACTCCGATAATATGAAAAGATTTCCAAGCACGTCTTTTTGAGCTTGTAAAAGTAAATGAATTGATATCTATTCAGTATAATTTTAACCCTTTTCTGGACTGAGATATATTATTTACGAAAAAGGAATACCTTGGTTAAACATGACCAAAGAGGTTCTCTCAAATATTATTTTACACTTTTTCGGATCTGAGTGACAAATTTACGAAAAAGTACTTATGGAGTTTTCTTTCATCCTTTTTTCAAACTCTCTAAATATGAAAAATGATTGGGCTATCACTGTCATTAAGCTTGTTAAAACATAAAATAGCGACTGGCTTGTCGATCATGGCAAGAATCAAGTTTCATTCATCACTAGATTCGTTAAATTACTAAATAGTGATACTTTATTCACCCGAAGGGTTGAAGTATAGATCAAGCATATGTTATCCTCCTCAAGCTTGTTAAAAAATAAATAGGTATTGGTTGAAAAATGACCGGGGAAAATTTGGGAAAGTGAGCAGAAATTTTTACAGTAGCAGGTCGCTCTTGAACATGACACTTCACTCCATCATCGTGACAGTTTGGGTTGGGTAATATTCTTGACGATTCATTCATATCTATGTTTCATCATACCTTCACTTCGGTTTTGGGTCAATGCTGTGATCATCTCATTGTTTCCGATATGTTCAAGAGAAGTCATCCAGTGAATAACTCATCCTTCTACAATACTCATAAACCTTTATTCTCATAACCGTCATCCCTCAAATTTGCTATATCAAGTCATACCTTTGTCTTCGAAGTTAGTAACTCCCATTTCGCAATAAGGTGGCTTCCTGTCGACGAAAAATCACTATCCAGGAAGTTCACTTAGAAACATCAAATTCCAGTACCATGAGGCTTGTTACAGCATCGACAAGATCCTCACTTCCAGACTTTTGACCAAAAGATTTTGTTTGGCGTTCGACATCAAATCATCTATTCACACCTTACAAAATGTACTACAGTACCTTGAGGGCCATTGACATTAATGGTGGTTCTCTCCCATTTTTTAACAAATCACATCATTGGCTGATAATCAAATGATGTCTTACCATGTTCGAATGCAAATCATATATTTGCATGGCTAGACTTGTACCCGAATGATCGAGTGAACGAGATAAGAAGACCCCGGATCTAGTTTCAGCCATCCGGGCTGCAATTTCAGGATTGTTGTACACAACATCTATACTGTGACCTTACATACAGATCATCATCCGAACATGGGCCTATAGCTGTAGGCATGTCTGAATTGGGAAACATTCCAATGGAGACGACTTTTTGAATTATGTACATGTTATTAAATTGTTTATGTGCTGAACATGGGAATGCCTAACCTTAGCAATTATGATCAATAGGATATATCATGATGTAATGTATTGTAATATTGATGTAGGTCGCTACTCCACTTCATATCTAGCCCATCAGAATGTAAAGCATCTCAATCAAAATATTGTTATTATTATTCTGACTTCATGCTTTAGGGGGAAACTATTATAGTTCAATTTGGGTGCCATTCCCAATGACCTGGTTAACTAGGCATCATCTCCAGGACCAATCGATAAGGGTCTATCATTCCCTATCATTTCAGTTGCTACATGCCCTAAGACAAAGAACAAGACAAATCACACATGACTTTCATCTGCAAGGGTTTCCAAGATTTGAAGTTTATAATATATCATATGAGAGATCATCAATGTTGCATCTAAAGGGACTAAGTTCATTTCATATGAAAGTAGCCCCATTCAAGGCTGCTCTGCAAAGCACTTCCCGACACTCACAGGTGCGTTGGTCACATTGGGAGTGGAATTATCATTGTTCTGGAATCTCCACTTGGCCAGTGCCTTCTAGAAGAGTTCACATGTGTCAAAATTCGAATCCATGTGTCCATTTGACATCTAAAATATTGGGAACAGGTCTTGGATATTATTGGAAAGTCATTGATTGTAAAAATACCTTTAGATCCTTTATAAATTGAGCACAGATCTTAGTGTTTGATAAGGAATAATTTGAGTAGAGAAATGCTGGTGGAATTTCAATTGAGGAGTTGATTTGAGTGACATATTGCTGGAGATATCTACATTGTGATGAGGCTGGGATGCTACTGGAGATGGTGACACTAAATCAATCACTGGGTTGTAACCTCCCCTTCTATCACTAATAAAGATTACTTCTTATCTTTCCCTATATGCATATGTATAAGCTTTGATTATCCATATCATGATTTCTTATTCGATGTATATGGTTTATGCTTTATCTATTTAGCTAAATAACTTGAATAGACATCTGTATTATTGCTATCTCTTGTTGTTTAGTGTTCATTCTTGTAGGAAATATTTTTCACAGTCGGCTGGAATTTGAAGCTACAACAAAAGTGACAGAAGGAGACTTTGGAAGCGCTTGGACTCTTGTCTAGGGAAGAATGTTTTATCCGTAATACATAATTCCACATAACACCCCTGATCTTGTTTACTAGCCACTACTGGAAGGGAGCTTAAACCCCCTGATCAAAACACCAGCTTCTACTGGCAGGAAGCTTCTACTTCCACACTGAAGGCTTCAACCCTCAGAATTACTACAGACCATGTTTCATCAATTTTCACACTAGATTCCGCAACTTAAACACAACTCATCATAAATATCATCAATAACCCAGACTTCAATCACAACATTGAGATCACTGTAACCGGAAAACAGTAATAAACCCACACTTCAGAATCAGTATGCAGAATTAATTTCAACCCTGAACATTCATTATCATAAATCACATACGCTAATTTACATCACTGAACCCGCGTGTATATGCGCTTTCCTTCAGGACAACCTGCGTATAGATCTGAGAATACTGAATTCACATAATATGATCAGTCTCAGAACCAGATCTGAGGCTTTTAGTCAGATATCTTTCCAATATTGCAGAACCCTTAACTAGTTAGTCACCATTAAACATATTTACTCACTCATTGATCAATTTAGCAACATATACAGTATTCAAACAACCCAGATCTATATGAAGACTTCATTCATAGAAAACAAAAATACAATAGCATTAAACAGATAAAATCTTCAACAAGCTTCAGAAAACCCTCACTTCCATACGCGCTTTTCTAAGACAAAGCCGCATATATATGCGATTTCACTGAGACGAGCTAGCGTATAGATCTGTAAATATTAATTTTGCATAATGTTTTAGATCTACAGTCTTACCCGTATTTCCTCACTTCACTTCAGCAAACATGCGCCAGATCACAGATTCAAACATCTCATTATTAGATCATGAAAGTACGTAGTCATTTCAGGTCTAGATATCCTGATCCATCATTGTATCTAAGGGTGCATCATAGATTCAGATCTACCAATAAAACAAAGTTCATCCCATCCAGATATAGTTCAGAGAGAAGTATTCAGTAACTGCCTTTACGCATTCCACATTTTCACTACGATCTTCCTCGCCTTATATAGGATTAGCCTTTATCAATACCATGAGCCAAAACCACACAAGTGTCGATGGTATTATTTGGACGAAATCAAATAGATGATATAGCACTCAATTTTGTGGGCTAATACCATGGTAATGCCCCTTAGTATCATAATTTTAGAGCGCAAAAGGCATACACGACTTTGCTTCTTCGTATCCGCATGTATACGTGACTTCTCTTCATAAAAACTGTGTATTTACTAATTCTGGATGTATACGTGGGTTGCCTTCATAAAAGTAGCATATACATTGCCTCCATACGCAGGTTGTCTTCATCAAACCTGCGTATACATTGAGAAATATTTCCTGTTTCATTTTTATGGCACTTACTAGAACTCCTTTCTCTGTCACAGCTGAACTGACATGTAGAAACATCATTTTTACATCTTTAACAAGTAGGTTGCTTATCAAAAGGAAACTCATCAAGTAGGTTTCCATCAAGGACAATTTCATCAAGTAGGTTGCCATCAAGGACAACATATTGCATCATATTGCCAACAACCAATACTTAGCCAATTTACTATCTCTATACAACCTGCCCTTCTTGCGCAATCCCTGATGAATCCAATCCCTATTATTTAGGAATTTTGGCCTTCCTTGATTGCGCAAGTATCGTGGGAACTCTAATGTGTGTTTGGTTGCATGGGTGCAACCCAATAATCCTAAAATTGATAGTCAACTTCCCTTTCACCTAGATCTCAACTGGGTCTCGACGGGATCTGACATTCATGCAACTAATAATTGTAAATCCTCAGTTGCATGTGAGATCACTGATTGTGAATTAATTAATATTTAATTCACTTGATCTCTCACTAGTGTATCTAACAGTTACAACTAGCACAACTGAGTTTAACTCATTGCAACCTGCATTAACTAATGCACCACTGCACTTCGAACATTGTCACCACTAGAATTACTCTGCATGCCTCACCAACTACCTGTAACTTGAAATTCATGAGTTAACCAAGTTTATCACACTCAGTTAACTATTACAAGTTATTTTGAGATTATATTACATTTTATTGTCCATTTTAATTAAGGGATAACTAAAATAGACATGCACCAAATTTAGCCTTGTGGTCCCACCATAGTGTAGGTGCTGCTTGGACCTCCTAGTCCCATAGTAGGCATGGGTGTTGAAATTTTCTTGTTGAATTTCAACAGGGCCAACAAACAAGGGTTGGCAAGATTTCCAACAAGTCTTAAACTCTCCACAAATGCCTACACAAGTTGCAACACATATGTACCTACCTGTAGCAAAGAAAAATCATCATCATCATCATCATCATCATGGGGCCTGTTAATGTCAATATTTGCAGTCTTCCATCAGTGATCAATTAGACTCTTATCATGTCATATTAAGGTCCCATTTTTAATTTTTTTTCATTCCATTAGGTCATCATGCAAAAATTTGAACATTGAATAGGGTATTTAGATCATTACTACTCCTTTCACCTCCATGGTCAATGGACATCATCATGGTCAGGTCATTCATTGTTGAAAGAGTCCCATAGTCATCATGGTCATCATTCAACTCATTCTTCCATGTTGTGTCATCATTAGGTCATAGGGTCAAAATCATGAAAATTGGTCATTTCACCATAAAATTCATAATTTGAATGAGTAGTAATAGTCAAAGGTTTTCAACAAAGGTTTTAAAATAAATTTTTTTATCTTAATTATGATGGATTATATGCAACTAAGTTCTAAGGCTCCAGTTCAAATCAGAATGTGAAAGCACATGGTGTGTCCACTACACCACCAAAGGAGAAAAATTGATTTTCAAAGCTACAAAGAAACTAAAACTCAAGTTCATTTGATCATTCCACATTCAAAAGACATCTCTCTACCATGAAAACTCACTCCCACTCTCACAAAGGCCATTTCATGCCATCAAAAGACAAGTTTTCCTCTTGTGTTGCACTTTTTCCAAAGGGAGTTGTGTTTTCCCATGGGTACCCAAATCATCATTGCAGAAGGTTGCTTCAACAATTTCAGGTTCCAAACTATTATTTCCAAGTAAGTGGCTTTGTGTTTACCATATTTGTCTCTCAATTGTGCTTGGAAAGCTCATTTCCCTCTCCTAGGGTTTTGAGGGCATTTTTCTTGGTTTCATGAATTCCATGGTTAAATCATCAAAAAAACGTGTATCCTGATGCTCTTACACCTCCCCCTATAATTAATATACCTTCCTAAGCATTTTCCATCACTCCTATCCCTCAAAATCATCAGCTTCTACAAACCCTAGCATATCGCTACAATTTGACCTTTTCTAGACTAGGCCCGTGTTTTTCCCTTTTGGACCCCTTCCCCTCACTCAATCATTGAAATTAAACCTTACACTACTTCCTAACATCCCTCCCTACCTCCAAAAAATTTCCTAAAAATTTAGAAGCCCCCTATCCCTTTTATTTCCCTTCATTCTTATAAATTTCCTTAATCCCTTGTTTTGCCTACACCAAACCCTAATTCCCTCTCCCATTGAGCTAGGATTTTATATGGAATCAAAGACATATGAGTAGAGGAGGAATAAGTTAGTTCATATCATCAATTATGAGGTCATTCCATCTCATAAAATTCATGTCTCCATCATTTTTCAAGAAGTCATTCCAAGGGACAAATCATTTTCTACACATAGGGCCAATTTTTCTTCAAAGTATGTTTCAGACCAAATGGAGATGCATTTCACAAAAATGAAAGAGGATTTTTTTAATAATAGACCAAGGAAGAAACACCTCCTTCATTTTTTACATATCGTTTACGGTTTGGGAGGAATTATAAAAATATAGTTGCTATAGGAGAGTTGTTTCACTTCTGGAGTAGTCTTGGAAAAATCAACCTTTATCCTTGATGGAATGTCCAAATGAATTTTTGGATGAGTCAAATGATAACTATTCATATAGATATTTCCAATGAGATGGCATGAGCTCAATTTGGAGTTGAGGAAGGCCTCCAAAAGTTTCCTGTAAGAGCACGCTGCGCTTTTTGCACCCCCATTCTGCACTTTTTAACCAGTCTTGGGAGAATTGATTTTTGAGGGGCTATACTTGATCATTTTTAGTGCTTGATAGATCCATTGTGTATCAGATAGAGATATATTTCCAGCGAGCTATCATGAGCTCAATTTTGAGTTCGAGAAGTCATCCAAAAGTGATATATAATAAGGCATTGCACTTCTGCTTCAGGCGTTGCGCTTTTGCCCGGGAGGTGCTGCGCTTTTTCCAGCTTACACACACAGCTTCAAAAATTCTTTGCAAGTGGTAAAGTCATCAAGAAATGGTTTTCTCTGTCAAATGAAATTAATTTTCACCTCTCCAATCCTTCATTTCACTTCATAATTTCAAATTCATGGTGTAAACCCTCCTCACTCACCATTTCAACTTTCGAGCAAAGAAACCCTATATTTCACTTTTGCAAGGAAACATTTTTTTCCCTAGACCTTTTTTTCCCTTTCCACACTTCATAAAACACTCCCCCTACCCCTACATCACCTTATTTCCCATTTCCAAGCCTTATTCCTTAAACCCTAACACCCCTAAGTTGTGTTTTCCTAAGAAGCTAGATACCTCCCTGTAATAGAAATTTCCTACCCTATTTCTGTTAACATTTCAGCCTCCAATCACTTCCCTAAGATCCCCAACCCCTTTACACATTTCCCCAAATTTTCCCTCACTCATCCCAACCATCTAACCCTACAATCCTACTCCCTTCCCCTTCCCCTTCTTCCCTAGGGCTTCAAGAAAAACCGAACATAATGGAGGAGGAGAGACACATAATGGAGGAAAAGAGAAACACCATGGAGGAAGAGAAAAATACCTACAACAAAGGAGGGAGAATATTAAGGCATGAATCTAGACCTTGAGCAGTACAAACCCTACCTGAAATCACACTACAAAGGAAACCCTTATTTGTCAAAAGGAGAAGGGTAAGTTGGACCTACTTGTTGATACATCCATGATAGCATAACACACCTTATTTGGCATCTCTGGAGCAATTGTGAGGAAATTTGGATAAAAATTTGAGAAATTTGAAAAAATCTTTGAAGGCACATTTTCTAGAAATGTCTTGTTTAGTCATATTTTTGCAAAACATATTTTTTCCCAACAAAGACTAATTTTGAGAAATGGGAGGAGGTTTTTGTTCCTAAGATATAAAAGTACAAAAACCTATCTCAATGTTTACACATGTATTACATAATGAGATATCCATTCAAATATGCACAACCTATTGTTGTGCCTATGCAAAGTCTTGTTTTAGACACCTTGGTGCAGAGAAGATTGTGGACAATTTCAGAAGCATATTGGGAAACTGGAGGATGTTTGTGTTCCTATCATGCCTAAGAAAAAAAAAATCTATCCTTTTGGCAAAAACGTGCATGGTTAGGGAGATATATCTCCATCTTTGAGGCCTATGTTTGTAAAAAACCTAGAAATTTGACACAGTCCATGTTGGCTCGAGGGGTCCTGACCAAGGTTCGGAGCGCAAGGTTTGCCAAAAAACCCCTATACTACTGGCCCTTTCGGCAGTGACCTACTTGCGCAGGTCAAAGTCTCACCAAAAGTAGTATGGGTGGGTGCTGGAACTAGGTTTCCACACCTTGAGAAAGGATAGGTAGGGCAACCAGAGCTACGCTAAGCCCTGTAGTTTCCAGATTACTTTGCTCTGCACAAGGCTAATTAGGTCTCTATTCGCATCCACATGCATTAGATCTATAATTATATGTCTTTATGATAGCAACACACCATTACATAAACAAAATAGAATAGAACATAACCAATCCAGAGAGTGAAACACACTTACACAGATCTTCGCAGCTTAAACACAGAAAATACACAGTGTAGCAATTGCCAATGATTCACACCAAATTACTCAGAGATTCAGTTCTCTATCAGCCTTTCTTTATTCATTTATTCATCAACCCTTCCTTACAATTCCCTTCCCAACCTGCGCACACAGCAGTAGGGTCTTCACACAACTGGACTTGGATCTCTGCGCACAGAGCCAACAAGATTCCTTTCCCCCAAAACCCAAACAAATATCTTAAACCACAATTCGCATCAATAGTTCATCATTTCCTATCTCCTACAATACAAAATGTCCCTCTATTTATAGCAATCTAGCCTATACTTTCCTATGGTCCACAAACTATGGTTTTCGGACCCTTGGTTTACCCTCTTACCCAGTACAATGCTTTCAGGGCTTTGACCCACCCAAAAACCCTCCGCTAGATTAAATCTAATAAAAAATATCCAAAATGGACTAGTTTCGCAGCTCGTAGGAGACCCTGTTCCAACAGTCCCCCAACACAATCTTGTGACTCGTCCCGAGTCACTGTAGATGCCATATAGTCATTGAACCCGGTAAGGCTTGACTCGACTACCATTGAAAAAGCCCGGTAAGATGTCTCCGCACAGGGTAGCTAGCTGGACTACTCCGTCATTCCTGATTTCCTTAACTATGTAGGGACCAAGCCAGTGCTGTCGGAATTTGCCAGGATGTTTCAAAAATTGGTTGTCGTATAAAAGGACAAGGTCACCTGCAACGAATGTCTTTTGTCGAATATGTTGATCATGCCATGCTTTGTCATGAGCCTTCTGAACCTATTGATGAAAATTAGCAATAAACCAATCTTCCTCCAGAGCCACAAGCTGTGCAAGACGCTCTTCTACGATATCGGGGTCTGCCATATTTGTAAATTCTTTGATGCGTAGGCTAGGAACAACGTATTCTATGGGCATAATGGCCTCTTTGCCATAGACCATCTGGAAGGGGGTTCGGCCTGTTAGCTTCTTGCAGGTCGTTCGGTAAGCCCACAGAATAGAGTGAATGCAAACATCCCAGTCACTACGATCGGCATTGCAAACCTTAGTTAATGCCTGTTCCAAAATTTTGTTAAAAGCTTCAACTGCTCCATTTTCCTGGGGATGGTATGGTGTACTCTTCGCATGGTGGATCTGGAATTCTTCATTAAAGGCTTGAATCATTTGGTTAACAAAGTGTGTACCTCTGTCACTCATCGGGATATTTGGGCAGCCAAACCTAGTCAGCATCTTCTCAAAGATGAAGTGCCCAGCAGTATCCGCAGTGCACTCCTTCACCGCTTGTGCCTCAGCCCATCGAGTGACATAGTCGGTGGCAGTGATAATGTAGTGCACACCTATTTTCTTGCCCATTGGATTGATGGGTCCTGTAAAATCAATGGCCCACTTGTCAAAATCCTGTAAAGCTACTTGAGGCCGTAATGGAATCTCATCGCGGTGCGAGGGCCATCCTTTTCACTGGCAGGTGTCGCATGATCTGCAATAGGTGTACGAATCCTGATGCAAGGTAGGCCACCATAACCCATCCCTCAAAATATTTTTTGTTGTTTCCTGTCCTGCATAGTGGCCTCCGATGACACCTTCGTGTTCTTCTGCTAATACGGTAGGCCGGTCATGTTCCAAGACGTATCTGCACAGTATTTCATCTACGCCTAGCTTTTATAACTAACTGGCGATGATAGTAAAGTATGTTTCCTGAGTAACCAACTCCTTCTTTTGTTGTACCTAATATTCTGCAGGGCCCACTCCTGTAGTGAGGAACTCAATTATATCAGCAAAGTGTGCATCAAACACCTTAATAGTAAACAGCTGCGCATCTAGTAAACCCTCTTCCAAGCTAGTAGGTTCTTCCCCTTTTTCAATGTGAGACAGATGATCTGGGCCTGCATTCAACCTTTCGGGCTTGACGATGATCTCAAAATCATATTCTTGGAATAGCAACGGCCAATGGCAAATCTTCCCCCCCAACACAGGCTTGTTGATTAGGTATTTCAAAGCCGAATGATCTGTGAACATTTTAAAGTGTCCACCCAATAGATAGTGTCAATATTTCTGTAACGCATAGACCATAGCCAATCCTTCGTGCTCAGTGGTAGAGTAGTTCTGTTCTGCACCCGATAGTTTTCGACTCGCAAAGGCAACCGGGTGATCAATATCTCCTTCTCCAAGCTGCGTGAGGACAAAGCCCAATGCGATTCCAGAAGCATCCTCATGTACATGAAATTCCTTCAACCAATAAGGAAATATGAGGATAGGTGCAGAAATCATCTTCTCTTTGAGTAGTTCGAAGCTCTTCTGACATTCATCATCCCAAAAAAAGGAAACATCTTTCTTTAGTAGCTTTTCCATAGGCGTCGTGATCAGGGCATACCCTTGACTAAATTTCCTATAATAGCCTCTGTGTCCAATAATAGAACGCAGTTGTTTTTCTGTTGTTGGGACTGCCAAGTTTATAATTATGGCTACCTTCGCAGGATCAACCATCAGCCCTTGCTGGCAGACTATGTGCCCGAGCAGGATTCCAAATGGTACACAGAAGATGCATTTCTTAATATTCGAGGAAATATGGTGCCTCCGGCATGCATCCAACATTAATCGTAGGTTAGAGACATGCTCCTTTACCATGCCGAAGACCGTCCAGTCATCGAAATAAACCTCTAGGAATTTATGAATAAATTCCTTGAATACCGCAACTACGACCCAGGAAAAAATAGCAAGTGCATTCTTGAGACCAAAGGGGATGACCATATATTGAAAGGACCCCCATTTAGTCGTGAAGGTAGCCTTACTGCGATCTTCAGGTGCAATTCGGATCTGGTGGTATCCGGAGAACCCATCGGTGAAGGAATAGGCCTCCTGTCTGCCCACGCTATCAAGGATTTCATTAGAAAAGGGTGTGGGGAAGGGGTCATGGACACAGGCGTCATTTAACTTTCGTAGATCTATACAGATGTGTATTTCCCCCTTGGTCTTCTTTTCCTGGATGACCATTGGACTTACCCAATCCAACTGCTCAACTGGTTCAATGATACCTGCGGCAAGCATTTTAGCCAGCTCTTCCTTGAATTTTTTCTTGTATTTAGGATTCAGTTGGTAAGGTCGCTGCTTGACGGGGCGCGCCTCAGGTTTCAGAGTGATGTGCATAATACCAAGGTCCCTGGTGATTCCCTTGAGCTCTTTTTTCTTTGTCGGAAATAGGTCCTGATACTCCATGAGTAATTCTGCGATTTTTCCTACAGTCCCTTCATCCCAATAGTCCCCAATCTTAGCCAACTTAGGGTGTTATTCCATCCCAATATTAATGTCACGCAGCTTAAGAGGCTACGTCACATCCATATTCTGTAGTGATGGCCCAACGACAGCGCGTTGTCCTTCAGATGCCAGGACGGAAATGTTTTGAGGATTATATTCTTCTTCATCAATCACCAAGCTCTGGCAATTGGCTATGTCTTGCATCTACGCTTCCCATGTTAGGACCGTTGGTGCTGCGTGGTGGTGAGAGTTCTTAAATACAAATGCATCAATGTCCTACAGAGCTTCTTCGAGCATCTCTACCCCCCCAATCAATCCGAATGTTCCAACAAAATCCTCCTTTAGCACTTCCTAGTGGCGGGTGCGCTAGTGCAATTCCGCATCTAAGTACCAAGCGGTCGGGATAGGACCCAAGGCATGAACAAATAGATGGACCCATTCTTCCATAGTTCGGTCGGACCATTTGATCATCCAGATGCATAGATGTGCGCGGGGGTCCCCGGGTCCGAGGAACATCCTGGTGCATATGTCAGCTGACGGGATGAATGGTAGAAGCATCCTTTCTCAACACGTTTCCCAATCCGGGAATGCTTTCTTATGGGTGTCCCACCAATGCGTGGGTGTCCAACGCATAGCCAGTTTAAGGGCCTAGAGCTATCGTTCTCTTAGCACCCTAGCTTCTAGTGTCCTTAGGAATTCCTAGACACTACTAGCCTCATCAAAGTGGGGTAGATCTCTTACCTCCGAGGAAATGTAGTAGAGGGTTCTTTCGACCCGAGGGTAGCGCAGAACGAAAACCTCGTGTAACCAGTTTTTCCAATTCTCCAGTTCCTCATCAGCGTTAGAAAAGTATTCACTATCTCTCCAAAATATCCCATTTATTGTGGGTTTAATCCTGTCTTCGTCTTGCATAGTCAATCTGTAAATGTGGTCTAGTTCCTCTCGTTCGTAGGCTGGCTCTATATACCGCGCGCCTTCTGCTAGATCTAGTGGTACTATTACATGTGTACCATTATTTTCAAACACCATGTTGCAATTTTTGAGATTGATGACACCCCCCATGTCTATAGCTCAGTCCAGCCCGAGTAGTGCAGGGCACGGATCCGCATCTTCCATGATTTCTATGACCTCAAAGTTAGCTAGGACTTTTACTCCTGCAATATCTACCATGACTCTTGGCAACCATCCTAACGGGATGATCTTCTGTTGATTCACCATGCGTAGCTAGATAGTGGACCATTCTAACTTAGGTTCGCCCATTCGTTGCCATGTCTGCTTTGGTAGTACGTTTGCATCCAACCCTAGATCAAGAATAACTTGATCCATCTCATAATCGCCAATCTGCACAGTCAACCGCATTTCTCTTCCCGTGTGTTTCTTGTAGCCATATAGCCGGTGGACACCCCTGGTCTCAGAAATTGAGTTGGGCTGGGCTGTGCCGCTATGCAGTAATACTTGAAGAGTTTCTACAACCAACTGGTTACGTAGCAGTTTCAAACATGCCTTTAGAAAGGGCTCAACCTCTTCCTCTCTCTCGAGGTGCGTCGGAAGCTGTGCAGGGCCTGCCCGTGGCGTTTTTTCTGTGAGGTGCACTTCTTCCCAAGAAGCAAGTTCCTCCTTTGCTCCTTGGGTGACCATCCCACTATGTAGCTCAATTTTAACCCTTTTCACATTCTGCGTAGGGGTGGACTGTTTTTCCTGCATTTTGGCTATCAGTATCGGGCAGTCTTCAATCTCATGGTCCAGTTTCCGGCAATATTTTCCGGATTTCCTGGTGGGATTTGGGCAATCCCTTGCAAAGTGCCCTATCTCTCCGTAGTTATAGCAGATCAGCTGCCCCTAGCCTCGTCCTGCGCTTCCTCCCCGACCTCCCCTACCCCTTACTGGGGAGCCACCAAATCTCGCGGGGGATCTTAGCGATGTAGGGTCTGACTGTACCCTATAGAGGTTCCCTCGATCTGCAATCAAGTCATACGTGGGACAATTATGTTCATAATTCCCTACCGATCGGCAGAACCTGCACCATTGCTACTTCAGCTCGCCCATACGAGGACACTAGGCAGTATCATGCAGTCTAGCTACCTAGCAATCATCGCACCATAGTGCCGATCCGCTGGAGCTAGATCTTAGTGGACTAGGTCCTCCTGCTGGTACGTAATCCGTCAATATAGGACACTGGTCCCTTGTATAGCCAAAAACCCAACATCGTATGCACCAGAGGTCGGTGCTAGCTCCTTTTCCCCATTTCGTCCGTAAGCTCTAAATCTCCATGTGTATGGCTCCGAGCTGCTCTTGAATTTTCTATACCCCCCCCTAACGCGTCATCCTTGGGCGCAACTTCGAGCTTCATGGTAGCTTCCAAGGATTTTTCCTGTGACTTGAAGGTCTGTTGGCCCATGGGTATACGTAAGTGAGGTAGCAACATAGCGATGAACCATTCCGTGTGCTGCCTATCGTCGTACTTGAACCCTCCTTCCCTGATGGCTTTCTTCAATCACTGATCAGCCTCCCACACTGACTTAGACCCACCCTGCTTAAAGTCTTTTACTTCCTCTACCAGCTGCGAGTATGACCTGGGCTTCCAGAACTGTTGTTTTAGGGCATCCTTGATGTCTCGAAGAGATGCACTCCCATTTTGAGATATGTATCGCATGAACCAGTCCAACGCTCTGTCCTCAAAGACCAGGGACAACTATGATTTCTTCATAGTATCGCCCACCACCCCCTGCACAGTCCATACCGAGTCAGCTACGAACCAAAACCGATCCATGTCCTCATCGGCTACGCCTTTAAAGGTGGGTAACTTCAAGTGTACTTCCATGTCTCCTTCTACCGATGTTTGGTTGAGAGCTTGTTCTCCCGTAAGTCTGGCGAGTCTTACATCATTGTTCTTCTCAGCGGGCTACAGGCTGAGTGATCCTTTTCTTTCTTGGTTCGATCGTTCTTACTGCTCATTCACTTCCGTTCAGTATTTTCTTGTCAATACTTGATCACTTCCTCAAAATGCTACAGGTCCCAGCAGCGGAACCATTTGTTGGCTCGAGGGGTCCTGACCCAGGTTCAGAGTGCAAGGTTTGCCAACAAACCCCTATACTACTGGCCCTTTCGGCAGTGACCTGCTTGCGCAGGTCAAAGTATCACTCGAAGTACTATGGGTGGGTGCTGGAACTAGGTTTCCGCACCCTGAGAAAGGATAGGTAGGGCAAGCAGAGCTACGCTAAGCCCTGTAGTTCCCATATTACTTCGCTCTGCGCAGGGTTAATTAGTTCTCTATTCGCATCCACATGTGTTAGATCTATAATTATATGTCTTTATGATAGCAACACACCATTACATAAACAGAATAGAATAGAACAGAACCAATCCATAGAGCGAAACACACTTACACAGATCTTCGCAGCTTAAACACAGAAAATACATAGTGCATCAAGTACCAATGATTCGCACAAAAGTACTCAGAGATTCAGTTCTCTATCAACCTTTATTTATTCATTCATTCATCAATCCTTCCTTACAATTCCCTTCCCAACCTGCGCACACAACAGTAGGGTCCGCACACAACTGGACTTGGATCTCCGCGCACACAGCCAGCAGGAGTCCTTTCCCAAAAAAACCAAACAGATATCTTAAACCACAATTAACATCAATAGTTCATCATTTCCTATCTCCTACAATACAAAATGTCCCTCTATTTATAGAAATCTAGCATATACTTTCCTATGGTCCGCAAACCATGGTTTTCGGACCCCTGGTTTACCCTCTTACCCATTACAATGCTTTCGGGGCTTTGACCCACACAAAAACCCTCCACTAGATTAAATCTAATAAAAAATCTCCAAAATGGACCAGTTTCGCAGCTCGTAGGAGACCTTGTTCCAACAGTCCACTTGTCCTAGGAGCCTCTAAATGACAAGTGGTCACCACCATTGGATTTATAAGGCCCTCTACATCAAATTTTGACAATTGGAGCATCAAATTTGCACATTATGACAGGGAGAAATGGCCAAAAACACCCAAAAAATCACCTTTCTGCCTCATTTTTTAGGTTGGCACTGGGCTTTTGACCAGTCTTGGGAGATTTCACTTTTGATAGCCTTAACTTCATCATTTTCATAATTTAAGGGCATTTTTGGAAACTAGACAGGATAAACTTTCCAATGAGCTATCTTAGGCTCAATTTTTACTTCAAGAAGGCCTCCAAAATTAACCTTGAAGTTGGCGCCGTGCTTTTGCTGCAGGCATTGCGCTTTTTCTTCTGGCGCTGCGCTTTTTCCAGTTGCCTGATATTTTCAAAAAATTTCTAGATTTCTTAGTTCGTGATAGAATTTATGAGTTTTTACTAATGAAATTAATTCATGTAAATGTAATTATGTCCTAATGATCCAGGTGGATATCGGTGGCCACCCACCTATTCCATTTGGACCAGCACCATTAATTCTTGCAGCGTTTCACATTCAGCACAACTTACTATTTTTAGCAGGTTTTCGGGTCCTCCACTCTCGGAGCCGTTTTGGGGGCTTAATGATCCAGGTGGATATTGGTGGCCACCCACCTATTCCATTTGAACCCCCATCTTCAGTTCTTTCAATTTTCAAGTTGCAACAAAACTTACTATTTTTAGCAGTTTTTCGGGTCCTGAACTTCCGGAGCCGTTTTGAGGCCCTAAATGACGTTTTTTGGGCATCGTTTTACCAGCGAATTTCATGGAATGAAATTCGTCCAAAAATTTGTGGTCCTCGGACAGAGCTTTCTAATGATGTATCATGCACGTCAAACGGAGATCGGGTGCCAAAGTTACGCCCCCGGGAAGTTGAACCACCAATTTACCCAAACAGGCGCCCATAGTTTTGGCGCCTCATCTCCTACAGTTAGGTTTTTGGACGTTTCATATTCTACATTCTTTCTCAACAATAAATAGGCCCTCGAGCCTCATTGTAACACAGTTCAGAGGTCTGTGGCCACCACATCTCTTCTCAGAGATTCACTACCAGCACCCTAGCTATTTTATTCATTATGTCTGTAAGCATATTTCTGTTATTTGATATTAATGAAATGACACATTATTTCCGCTGCATCTCTATGTTTATGGTTATTTCTGTATTCTATTGCGTTCCTGCATAAATCCGGATCAGTGGTATCAGAGGGGGTCTGCTCTTTCTTTGTTTTTCTTTGCATGTCCCCAACGCGGTCAGGGTATAAGAATTTAGGGCTCGATCTGGTTGAACCCTTGCAAGATCAGCCTCGCAAACCCCGACGACCTCCCATGGCGGAAGAAAAGAAAGACGAGGGAGCAGGAGATCCTATCAAAATACTGCTCGAGGAGGCACTCGAGAAACAAAGGAACGCGATGATGGATAACTTTGCTCAAATCCTTCAACGACTGCCCACATATGGCGCATCTGCATCCAACAGCCACTCTGGAGGCACCACTCCCTTCAAGGTACATGTAAACTTTGACATTCCTATATTTGAAGGAAAAATAGATGCAGACGCTGTAGACAGATGGTTAAATTTGTTGGAAGGGTATTTCTCGGTCCATGACTTCTCCGACCGAGAAAAGATTATTTTTGCACTCCTCAAAGCCGCCCCCCATGTCAAAGACTGGTGGGAAACCTACCGTGAGCAAGAGGGCGAAGGGGAACCCTCTCTGTTCTCGACCACACCCACTTGGAATTCATTCCGAGATGGCATCAAGGAACAATATTACCCCGTGGGGAGCTATGAGGACAAATACATCCAATGGACCACGCTGCGGCAACAAAAGGATCAAGATGTGCACAAACTGACGAATCTGTTCCATACCCTGTGCACAAAGTTGGGTATTAAAGATTCAGAGAGACATTTGGTGCTCAAGTACCGCGGCTGTCTGCACAAACACATTCAGGAGGAAATGGAGTTCCTCGACATTACATCGCTTGGCATGGCATATCGTTATGCCGCCAAGATTGAGCAGAAGAAGAGAGACTTTGGATCTGCAAATCCAAAAGGTGCCCCCGAACCGAAGAACAAAGGGCAAGGCCAAAACAATGCGACTCAGAACAACACCACAAATCCAAATAAGGACACAGGGAAGTGGTGTGAATTTCATAACAGCCCCACTCACAGCACAAACGAGTGTCGAGCCAAACAATCTTTGGTGGCCGAACTAAAGGCACCCGAATCAGATGCATTTTCTGTTCCTGAGTTAGAACTAGACAAAGGCAATGAAAAAGGGAAGAAGATCATTGATGCGGATCCCAGTGCCATTGTTGCCACCACCAAGATCCAGAAGGAGGGTCCAGAGGATCCAGAGGAGGGGGAGCACCTCTTCCAGTCGCAGATGTGGGTAAAGGGTTCTCCGCTGCAATTTCTCATCGATAGCGGAAGCCAAAAGAACCTCATCTCAGCAGAGGTCGTGAAGCAGCTTGGCCTACCGACCATAGCCCACCCGCAGCCGTATACCATCGGGTGGCTCCACCCAGGGAGAGATCTCCGCATTCGCCAGCAGTGCCGCCTTCCGTACAGTATCAAGCCATTCACGGATGAGGTATTTTGTGATGTTGCTCCTCTTGATGTAGCTGATGTATTATTGGGCCAACCATACTTATGGAGGCGACATGCTATGTATGAGTCTAGGCCTCGTGCTGTTATTATTACTTTGGGAAATAACTTGTACAGGATACCGGAGGTAGTACCGCCTCTTGTCATCTCTTTGACTACTGCAAAACAACGCAGTAAGATTGTTTCCCAAACCAGGAAATTCATTTTCCTTACAACTCACTCACAGGGAAAGAAAAATATTGTGGCCACAACCTCGAAACAAGGCTCCCTTGCACGGCTGCAGCAGATGGACAAAGTCATGCAGGAATATGATGACAATTTCTCCTCACTCACAGAGGTTCCTCTACATTGTCAGGACAAGCACTCCATTGATCTGACTCCCAATGCACCACCGCCTGATGTTTCCATACATCTTGCAACTACACATACAGAATCCAAACATGTACTGTCTGAGGCTGATAAAGAAACCAAATGCATCTAGCATGTCCACCCGCAGGTCCATGACATCTTCAACATATCTAATACTCAGTTCAACAGAATTTGCCTCATCTCATGGAGGATCTCAACGCAATGAGGACCATTGCTTCCTAAGGAGGGAGGAATGATCCAGGTGGATATCGGTGGCCACCCACCTATTCCATTTGGACCAGCACCATTAATTCTTGCAGTGTTTCACATTCAGCACAAGTTACTATTTTTAGCAGGTTTTCGGGTCCTCCACTCTCGGAGCCGTTTTGGGGGCTTAATGATCCAGGTGGATATTGGTGGCCACCCACATATTCCATTTGAACCCCCATCTTCAGTTCTTTCAGTTTTCAAGTTGCAACAAAACTTACTATTTTTAGCAGTTTTTCAGGTCCTAAACTTCCGGAGCCGTTTTGAGGCCCTAAACGACGTTTTTTGGGCATCGTTTTACCGGTGAATTTCATGGAATGAAATTCATCTCGAAATTTGTGGTCCTCGGGCAGAGCTTTCTAATGATGTATCATGCACGTCAAACGGAGATCGGGTGCCAAAGTTACGCCCCCGGGAAGTTGAACCACCAATTTACCCAAACGGGCGCCCATAGTTTTGGCGCCTCATCTCCTACGGTTAGGTTTTTGGACGTTTCATATTCTACATTCTTTCTCAACAATAAATAGGCCCTCGAGCCTCATTGTAACACAATTCAGAGGTCTGTAGCCACCACATCTCTTCTCAGAGATTCGCTACCAGCACCCTAGCTATTTTATTCATTATGTCTGTAAGCATATTTCTGTTATTTGATATTAATGAAATGACGCATTATTTCGTTGCATCTCTATGTTTATGGTTATTTTTTGTATTCCGTTGCACCTCGCATAAATCCGGATCACCTAAATAGTTACTAGAGGGTAGATACATTGGGTAAAAGTGTATTTTTGGACAAATGAATCAATTTCACCAAAGTTAGGGATGAGTTTTTTGACCTCCCTAGTCTTTGGATTTCCAGTTGAGAACTTTGTGGATCAGCTCCACAAGTCAGGGATTCAACCCCTGAGCCAGGGAGAATCAGCTTTGGTCTATATTATTCACTTATTTTCTCATAGCAAGGGTTGGATGTTGTTGGATTGATCTTGGAACACTTTTTGTAATCAAACTTTTGGCAAGTAATAACAGACTGAGTTGCAACTATTTTGATGGAATTATTGTGGTAAAGTTATTTTACATTTTTTCTTCATATGTTATGCAAATGTGTGAATGTATTGTGATTCATATTCATTCCATTTCTGAATGTAATTATTTCCTAAGTCAGAAAGACATAATTCATTAAGCCTATGCTCTGTTTTGGAGGAATATTTACAGTTTTCTCAAACCCTAGTAGTCTAAACCAATTAATCAAATATCCTCTTGTGTTGAAGTGCTTACCTACCTTGCTCCATCAGATCCCTACAATTTTGATCCTTGTTTTCCCTGATCTAATTTCTTCCCTGACCTATTCACCATCCAACACCTCAAAATTAAATCAACCAAACCCATGTGCTAATATAACAAGCCTAATATCTCATTGATCCAATCATATTGGCTGAGATCCATTGGAGAGAGCCCTCTCCTGCCTAGTAGGGATAGCTACTTGGAAAAATATTAGTCTGTGGTTACCTTTGCTGGTCTCTTTTCAGCCTCAGAGATCTGATGGAGTGATAACATCTTGGCGACCATACTGGGGAAGAAAGTGATATATATTCCACGGGACGAAAATCATCAAAGTTTAGATCTGGTTGCTGATGGTGGACAATGGTTAGATGCATATGAAGGTTGAATAATTTACTTAGCAACTCCAGTGTCGAAGAATCGAAGGTTCATAATTTTCATTGCGAATCGAATTTTCAAGAACCGATAATTTGAATAGACTACTTGGTGACTTCATTGTTGTCGAGATGAGTTCTACTACAATAAAAATTCCCAGGTATGCTCCTATGGATCGATCTCAAATCCCAGAATTTCCAAATCATATGCCTTATTTTGATTGGTTTACACATATTCCCAAATTCATAGATGAAAATAAAGATGATGTTGATTTGTGTTTAGTAAAGTTTCATGTGTTGTATGTAGACTGAGAATTGAGTTTCCTGAAGACTATCTCATGAAATTTTTTATGGCTACTCTTGAAGATAAAGCTAGGGTGTGGTATGGAGGGTTACTAGAAGGAAGCTTATATTCTCTTAAAGATTTCCATAAGATGTTTTCCAAACATTATGTGATGTCTAATATTTCTTTATCTCTCTTACAAAGAGATTGTGATTATAATGAAGGTTTTATAGCATATCTTGAGGGTATTGATGATATCGAATGCATGAATGATGGAGAGATCATTGAAGCCTTCAATGATTTCTCCTTTCAACAACAATCTAAAGAAGCTAGTCACTTTGATACACAAGGTCATATTCAGCATACAGTAGCTTCCCCTTTGCTTGAAGATGAAATATTTTTGCATATTGATAGTCAAATGAAACCACATGAAATAAATCAACAGTCTCATGAAAATTTATATGCTCCTTTTCTTAAGATTAAAGAAGATATTCAACATCCTTGTGAATATTTAGGAGGGAAAGAGGACAATTATAGTTTCATCCAAATAAAACAAAGAGTGCTTTCTCCTTTGAATGAAGAAGAAATAAACCAGATTCTAAATTTGCAAATCCATATTCCATCCATTAAGAATGATGAAATTATTATGCAGTCTTACCAGTTTCCAAGTGATTATGAAGAGAAGAGAAGTAATAAAGAGGAATTTGTTTTAGAGGCCCTTGTACATACAAATATTTCTCAAGGTTCAGAAAATGAAAAGTCTGCTGATGAAAAGGAGTTTGTCCTGGATCTCGTAGATGTGGACACTTACGCTGTTCAATATATTATGGAGGATCCTTTTGCTAATTTGTTACAACCATATGGGAATAATGCTTACTCATCTCCTTTTGTTGATCCACAGAAGGTAATGCTTCATGATTTTCAAGATCGCTTGGGAAGTCTTTTGCAAGTATTAGAGAAGATGAATGTTGTCTTATTTGTCAACATAAGTCTTGGATTCAATTCTTATTATGAGTTTCCTACATATACATCATTCTGCCTGCTCGAGGAAAGTGAGAGCATAATTTCAGTAAGTAGCCATATGTTGGATTGGTTACACTGGAAGGATCATTTCACCTAATCAGCAACTGTGTAGCAGATTAGAGTAGGTTGGTATCATTTCAGTTTTATTTGATTTCATTTTCAATAGCAATTTTCTTTCAATTTTAGTTTTCTGCAAAGTGTGAAGTGGAGAATCATTGAAGCTTGGAGCCCGAGGTAAAAGCCATAAAGTTTCATTGGTTTTATGTTGTTTTCAAAAGTTTTCAATCAATTTTGAGTCAGCCTTGAATCAGTTTATTATATGAATATTTCAATCTTCAATTTGTTTTTAGGCTTTTGACTCCATGCCCAATGGAAAGGCTACTTGGTATACGGTGTTATTGAAACCTCCAAGGAGTTTTCATCCCCCAGCTGGAGCCAATGTTAGTGTCAGTCTTTCACCAATGATCAATTAAACTCTTATCATGTCATATTAAGGTCCCATTTTCAAATTTTTGTCATTCCATTAGGTCATCATGCAAATATTTGATCATTGATTAGGGTATTTAGTTCATTACTACTCCTTTAACCTACATGGTCAATGGACATCATCATGGTCAGGTCATTCATTGTTGAAAGAGTCTCATATTCATCATGGTCATCATTCAGCTCATTCTTCCATGTTGTGTCATCGTTAGGTCATAAGGTTAAAATCATGAAAATCGGTCATATCACCATCAAATTCATCGTTTGAAGGAGTAGTAATAGTCAAATTTTTAAAAGCATGTTGTTATCTTAATTATGATGGATTATATGCAACTAAGTTCTAAGGCTCCAGTTTAAATCAGAATGTGAAAGTACATGGTGGGTACACTACACCACCAAAGGAGAAAATTGATTTTCAAAGCTACAAAGAAACTAAAAATAAAGTTCATTTTCTCATTCCACATTCAAGAGACATCTCTCTACCAAGGAAACTCACCCCCACTCTCACAAAGGCCATTTCATGCCATCAAAAGACAAATTTTCCTCTTGTGTTGCGCTTTTGCCAAAGGGAGTTGTGTTTTCCCAAGGGTACCCAAATCATCATTGAAGAAGGTTGCTTCAACAATTTCAGGTTCAAAACTATTATTTCCAAGTAAGTGGCTTTGTTTTTACCATATTTGTCTCTCAATTGTGCTTGGAAAGCTCATTTCCCTCTCCTAGGTTTTTTAGGGCATTTTTCTTGGTTTCATGACTTCCATGGTTAAATCATCAACAAAACGTGTAGCCTGATGCTCTTACACCTTACCCTATCCTTAATATACCTTCCTAAGCACTTTCCATCGCTCCTATCCCTCAAAATCATCATTTTCCACAAACCCTAGCCTATCGCTACAATTTGACCTTTTCTAGACCAGGCTCATGTTTTTCCCTTTTGGACCCCTTCCCCTCACTCAATCCTTGAAATTACACCTTCCCCTACTTCCTAACATCCCTCCCTACCTCCATAAATTTTCCTAAGAATTTAGAAGCCCCCTATCCCTTTTATTTCCCTTCATTCTTATAAATTTCCCTAATCACCTATTTTGCCTACACCAAACCCTAATTTCCTCTTCCATTGAGCTAGGGTTTTTTATGGAATCAGAGACATATGAGAAGAGGAGGTATAAGGGAGTTCATATAAGAAAGTATGAGGCCATTCCATCTCATAAAAATCATGTCTCCATCATTTTTCAAGAAGTCATTCCAAGGGACAAATCGTTTGCTACACATAGGGCCAATTTTGCTTCAAAGTATGTTTATGACAAAATGGAGATGAATTTCACAAAAATGAAAGGGGTTTTTGTTAATAATAGACCAAGGAAGAAATACCTCCTTCAGGTTTTACACACTTTTTATGGTTTGGGAGGAATTTTAAAAATATAGTTGCTATAGGAGAGTTGCTACACTTTTGGAGTAGTCTTGGGAAAATCAACGTTTCTCCTTGATGGAATGTCTAAATGTTTTGTTGGATGAGTCAAATAATAAATATACATATAGATATTTCCAATGAGCTATCATGAGCTCCATTTTTGGAGTTCAGGAAGGCCTCCAAAAGTGGCCTGCAAGAGCACGTTGCACTTTTTTCACCCCCATTCTGCACTTTTTTACTAGTCTTGGGAGAATTGATTTTTGAGAGGCTATACTTGATCATTTTCAGTGTTTGATAAGTCCATTGTGTATCAAATAGAGATATATTTCTTAACACCCCTAAGTTGTGCTTTCCTAGGCAGCTAGATACCTCCATGTAATAGAAATTTCCTACCCTACTTCCCTTAACATTTCAGCCTCCCATTACTTCCCTAAGCTCCCCAACCCCTTTACACATTTCCCCAAATTTTACCTCACTCATCCCAACCCTCTAATCCTACAATCCTATTCCCTTTTCGTTCCCCTTATTCCCTAGGGTTTCAAGACAAACTGAACATAATGGAGGAGGAGAGAAACATAATGGAAGAAAAGAGAAACACCACGGAGGAAGAGAAAAATACCTACAACAAAGGAGGGAGAATCTTAAGGCATGAACCTAGACCTTGAGCACTACAAACCCTACTTGAAATCAGACTACAAAGAAAACCCTAATTTTTCAAAAGGAGAAGGGTAAGTTGTACATACATGTTGATACATCAATGATAGCATTACACACCTTATTTGGCATCTCTGGAGCAATTGTGAGGAAATTTGGAGAAAAATTTGAGAAATTTGAAAAAATATTTGAAGACACATTTTCTAGAAATGTCCTGTTTAGTCATATTTTTGCAAAACATATTGTGGCCAAAAAAGATGAATTTTGAGGAACGAGAGGAGGTTTTTGCTCCTAAAATATCAAAGTACAAAAATATCACTTGTTACATAGGTATTACAAAATGAGAGATCCATTCACATCTTTACAACCTATTTTTCTACCTGTGCAAATTCCTGTTCTAGACACCTTTGTGAAGAGAAGAGTGTGGACAATATGAGAAGAATCTTGGGAAGCGGGACAAGGTTTTTGTTCCTAACATGCCAAAAAAAAAAAAATTATCTCAGTTTGGAAAAAAATTTCATGGTTAGGGAGATAATTCTCCATCTCTCAGGCCTATTTTTGAAAAAAACCTAGAAATTTGACACAGTCCACTTGTGAAAAACGCAATGCCTAGGGCGTTGCGATTTTCCTAGGAGCCTCAAAATGACAAATGGTCACTACCATTGGATTCAGAAGGCCATCTATATCAAATTTTGACTATTGGCACATCAAATTTGGACATTCTGTCAGGGAGAAATGGCCAAAAACACCCAAAAAACCACCTTTCTACCTCATTTGTCAGGTTGGCACTACGCTTTTGACCAGTCTTGGGAGATTTCACATTTGAGGGCCTTCACTTCATAATTTTCTTAATTTAAGGGAATTTATTGAAACTAGATTGGATAATCTTTCCAATGATATATATTTGGCTCAATTTTGACTTTAGGAAGCCCTCCAAAGCTGACCTTGAAGTTGGCGTTGTGCATTTGCTTCAGGCACTGTAATTTTGCTTCAGGCGTTGCAGTTTGCCGGTTGCCTGATATTTTCAATTTTTTTCCAAATTTATATGTTGGTGATATATTTTATGAGTTTTTACTGATGTAATTCATCCATGTAAATGTAATTATGTCCTAAATAGTTACTAGAGGGTAGATACATTGGGTAAAAATGTATTTTTGGACAAACGAATCGGTTTCACCAAAGTTAGGGATGAGTTTGTTGACCTCCCTAGTATTTGGCTTTCCAGTTGAGCACTTTGTGGATCAACTCCACATGTCAGGGATATGACCCCTGAGCCGAGGAGAATCAGTTTTTGTCTATATTATTCACTTATTTTCTCATAGCAAGGGTTGGATGCTATTTGATTGATCTTGGAACACTTTTTGTAATCAGACTTTTGGCAAGTAATAACAAACTGATTTGTAGTCATTTTGATGGAATTCTGAAATTGTTTCTTCTTATGTTATGCAAATGTGTGAATATATTGTGATTCATATTCATTCCATTTCTGAATGTAATTGTTTCCTAAGTCATAAAGACATAATTCATTAAGCTTATGCTCTGTTTTGGAGGAATAGTTATAGTTTGTTTCATCTTCTTATTAATAGAAAATAATTCATATTTCTTATGCTCTTTTCTCAAACCCTAGCAGTCTAAACCACTTCATCAGATATCCTCTTGTCTTGAAATACTTACCTACCTTGCTCCATCAGATCCCTAAAATTTTGATCCTTGTTTTCCTTGACCTAATTTCTTCCCTGGCCTATTCACCATCCAACACCTCAAAATTCAATTAACCAAACCCCTGTGCTACTATACCTAGCCTAATATCTCATTGATCCATTCATATTGGCTGAGATCCATTAGAAAGAGTCATCTCCTGCTTAGTAGGGCTAGCTACTTGGAAAAATATTGGTATGTGGTTACCTTTGTTGGTCTCTTTTCTGCCTTAGAGATTCGGTGGAATGATAACAGGGCCAAACCATCACTGCAACAATTCATCTCCATTAGTATAAGCATGAAGATCTAAATGAAGACCTATAATTCCAAATCATCAAGTGTGGTAACTCAAAAACATAGATCACCTGAGCAACAATCCCAATACCTATAACAAAAACCTCTACCTATAGCAAAATCAACAAATCATCATGACATATCCTGCAACCATATATACTCAGCCTCCAATTCCTGCACTAGGTTATGACATGAACATAAACACCATTTGTACATGAACAACCATCAACCATACCAATTCCATCATCTATCCATCATAAGTGTGACATCATACTGTTGACATCAATGCCAACACAACCATCCCAATGCAAACTCAACTAGATGAAACCATACTACAAGGAAGACATCTAAACATCAGTTGGTCTACATAGAGTTGACATCAATGCCAACACGAGCTAGCTACCATCATGAACCAATGCCACCATTACCTTGTTGGAACCATGCACACCACAATTCCAACACACTTGTAGGTTCTCTTATCATTAAATGCAATGCTAGGGGTGGCTACCTAAATTCATTATGGTTTTGTAAGGGAGACCAAAGAGAGATACACACTAATGTCAACACTAAAGAACCATTATTCAAGATATGAAAAGAAGAAATTTCCTATCATGGCCACAACTTATAAATAGGATAGGAAAAGCATTACCATGGACAATTTGGGAGGTTTAGCAACAATCAAGAAGGTACATGACATCTAGTATTTGGTATTTTATAAGTTCAACCAAATGTGCACGCTTATGTGTTATAGAAATACCATCGATGAGAAAGAAACAATGAAAGTTTTTCTTGGATAGGTTTTCTTACACTTTGGGATACCACAAAGCATCATTTAAAATAGGGACATTGCATTTCAAGGTGTAGTTTATATTATGTTGTGGGAGAAGATGGATAAAAATTTGAAGTGGTCGATATCATCCCATTCCTAGAAAGATGGGAAAAAATTAGTCAAGAAGACTTTGGTGGAGATTTTGAGGGGTTAAAATCAGAAGCATCCAAACATTGGGATAACAAAATGACACATATAAAAACTATTATAGTAAATCAGTCCATGCTTCTATTGGTAAGTCCCCATTTGAAACTTATTTTTGATATTTTCCATTCTAAACTTTGAAAAAATCATATGGATGTAAGGAGGAGTGAGTCATAGATCTTATAATGTGTTAGGTCCCTATATTACTAGTGTAGTCCCTTATTGTTGTTAATGTAACCCCCTTATTTTTATTATTGTACCCCTGTAACCCCCATATTGTTATTATTGTTCTCTTAAATTATTATTGTTAGGTCGGCTAGGATTACATTGTGGCCCCACTAGGATTACATTATGGCCCCATCGAATCCTATATATAGAAAGGAGGTTTTGTAATTTGTATCATCCAAGAATTGTTCATTCATGTAATGTATTGGAGGTTTCCCACTTGAAGTGGCTTATTTCTAAGGCATTGATATCTCTTTTCTTCTATTTTTGGAGTTGGTTTCACAACATTTGGTATAAGAGCTTTGGTTTCTAGGGTTTCGCTGCTCCAAACAGGTCATCGTGGAATTTTCGCTATAACTTTTTTTCTACGAAGTTTCAGAAGCTTAAATTTTTAGGGTGAAAAGCCAAAATCCGAAGGAACATCGTCAAAAAATTTCAGAGCTTGGTTCGTAATATTTTCGGAGATATGATCTATGGAAGTTAGTTCTTTTTGCAGGCTCCTCAATTTAATCTAAACAGGTCATCGTGGAATTTGCGCTATAAATTTTTTTCTACGAAGGTTCAGAATATGAAATTTTTATGGCATGAAGCTGAAATCCTGAGGAAACGCGTAGAAAACTTTTAGAGCTTGGTTCGCAATATTTTTGGAGATATAATATGTGGAAGGTAGTGCTTTTTCAGGCTCCTGAATTTCATCTCAAAGAGGTGATCGTGGGAAAATCTTCATAACTCTCTCTCTGAGCATCGGATTGGAGTGCCGTAAAAAGTGGTCACAATTAAATGGACTTTATTTTACTTTCTATCAATTTCAGAGCTAAAATACGAAACAGTGACACGTGGAAAGTCGTACAAGTTCGCTCTACTGAACCAGTCCATAATTAGATCATTGTGGGAGATTGGACATAACTTTGCCTTGGAGAATCCAAATCAAGTCAGACCTATGGAATTTGAAAGATAATTCAGAAGGCTACCTCAATGCCCAATTTCAGATATTGAAGAGCTGAAATCACAAAGATAATCCAATTTCAATATCGAGCTCCTCAAAAGCAAGAAAAAGGTGTGTATTGTTTTTACAAATTGCATAAGTCTTGTTTGAAGAATCAATTTGAATTGATTCCAAGGGCATATTGTAGAATATATATCAGTATTGGGTTCAAAAAAAATTCCCCCTAAAAATAATTCAACACCCATTAAGCCTTCAGAAGGCTCTACTATGATTCATGAAGATGAATAATTGCAACATGATCTATCAAAATTACAAGAGAAAGTGCACCAAATTTCTCTCTCGCAAAGAGCAACAAAAAATGAAATGGATGTTTTGAAGAAAGGCGTGGAAGCGAAGATGGATGGTTTGAAGAAAGGTGTAGAATCTAAGATAGATGGCATGGAATCTAAGATGGATGACATGGAAGCTAAGATCGATGAAAAAATGAAAGACAACATGGAAAACACGAAGAATGATCTAAAAGTAGACATGGAAGGTTTGAAAAAGTTGATACAAGAAATGTTTCCTAATAGTGAAAAGATAGTAGAGGAAACTCATGATGAGAACAAAATAAATGTTAATCGTGACTTCATTAACTCTAATGTTAGCGGGAAGAACTACCATATTTGAAAAATGAATATGAGGAAGTTTGATGGAAAGGATCCTGTAACATGGATACTACATGTTAGTCATCAGTATTTTTCACTTGTTAGTGATGACTAGATCCATAGCTGAGTTTTCTAGAAGTTGATTTCCATATGTCAATTTGTCATCTAGAAAACCCTCATAAAACTTTTTTCGCCCTCCTACTTTTCAGTCCGCCCATGTCAAAGTTAAAACTCATTATCACTATCCTTTCTAGCTTTAGCCCTACTGGTCTTCCCATCACTGGCAAGGGAAATCCAAGTCCGTTTCAAAAGCCTCCCAATTTAGAAGAAGGCTAAGGTGATTACCCCAAACCATCAAAAGGCCAAAACCTATCCGTTACGTACCAATCATGACAAAGACTCCACTCTAGAAATGAAATTGATACCAGCCCTAAGTCGCGCTCACTACACACCCCTAAGTCTTACATCAGAGATAGACCAAAGTAACAGTCTCAAGCCGATTATTAGGTGTTTATTTTAGGTGTTTTACGTTGTTTTATGGATTTTCAAAGACAGAAATATAACATCACCCCAAAAGAATTTGAATCTACATTTTAGGGAAAGTAAACTCGCTCAATGTAAACAAGGACTCCGAGATATATCTAAAGATTGCAAAAAGTTACTCATCAAGACCTTGTAAAGCCTTTCATGACAGAAATCACAGTCAAAGAGTATCAATTATCAAAATTTATCAGTAATTTTTCATGGCCAAGAACCTCCTTCATCTACAAGCAGAGGGTTAAGGCGCCTCCTTCATCTACAAGCAGAGGGTGATGGCCAATATTGACTTCAAGGATTGCAAAACTTACTATCAAGTAGTTTGCCTTTAATAGACAGAAATAACATCTAGGCTTCTCGAGGTAAGTAATGATCATAACAGACTAAGATTCTTCCGTGTGACAGAAAACAAAGTTTGAGGTCTTGTAAAGAGAATCATTTGAGGTTTTACCATCAATGTGAGCATCAAAAAAGGAACTCCTTAACCAAAGCTATCATAACAAATATCCGCAGATGTTAATAAGAATAGTCAGAATCACTTTGAGCAGAAAATACTGCAGACCCCGTGTGTTCTTTGGTTCCTGCGGAGCTGCAGCCATACCCCTGTTTCGAATTATGCTGAAGAAGAGGGCTCTTTAGTACATGCCCCTTTATATTTAAGACATCTTAATATCAGTCAAAGCGCCAGTGTAAGTCTAGCTGTTGCAAACTACACTCCACCACAAAGACAGGTGTTTTCTTCAGATACAGCAGGTTGGTGTTTTCAGATTTTCATTAGGAAGAAGATGTCTTATAAAAGCCTTGGTATCTATGAAATAGGCCAGTAGTTATTCCACATCTTATATACTTGCCTCCTCAACACAAAGACAGAAACTGATTATGATCTGAGTTTTAAAAACCCTAGGACAGGCATACAAAGCTAATCAAGGAATGTCATTATTGAAAGCAACTCCAATCGTAGACAGGTGTCTTTTCAAAACTGTTTATCACAGCTGACACAGAAAATTTGGGTTTATCTCCTCAAGAGGCCTTACAATTGAGACTATTGTTCATAATAGGCAAAAAGATGTTTTGACCTACTGTCAGTATGTTGGAAAGTCTGAAACAAACATAGGTTTCATTATTTAAATGGACAGAGATATCCTAGTAATGTGTTCTAAGCAGAAACAGTGTATTGGAAAAAAGCGCCTTTCTTAATCAATAGAAGATTGGCAAAGTCTGAATACATGCAGAAATATTTGACACCTACAGTTAGGGAAAGAGTCGATGAAGAAATTAGATACAGAAGTCTGTCAAACCAAGTTTAAAAAGCAAAGGGTCCTACAAGTAAGTTTACAAGTTCAACAAATACAAGAGTACTTTGGCTTAGTTCTTCAGGTTCTGGAAGTCATCAAAGGCAGAATCCACATGCCACTGCTGCAGGAGGAGACATTTCTTCAAGTAAGAAACAGTCAGAAGTCTAAAGGACATATTTCTCCAAAAGATTATGTCATTTCGAGAAGGGAAAATGGGCTTAGAAAGAGGGAATCATCACCTTTGAGTTTTGATTAAAAAAAAGAAATTTAGTTTCATTTGCGAAAAGTAAGGTTTCAAATATGGATTTAAAAAGAAAACAAACCTTTTTCCAAACTTTTTGAAAAGAACCCTCTCAAAGTCAAAGATCAAAGGGGACCGTTGGTTTTATATACTTCAAACAAAGATCAAAGCCGTTGTCATTCCATTTTGAAATTCATCGAGCCCGAGCAAAGCCTCTTCGCTGCCCTCAAGACCAAACAAGGAAGATTGGAGCGATTTTGGAGAAGTTTCAGGTCATGTTACATTGAGCGACGCACTCGAATATTACGCGACGTTCTCGTGAGAAGTTTAACACAGCCGATAATGGGGCCGTTGGCTGACACAGCTACCAGACAAAGACAAGCCGTGCCACGGCGCCCGGCCGACCCGACAGAGCCACCCGACACCACTTTGTGCGCGGTGCCCTCCACTGTAAACGTGCCGCGCACGTTTAAACCCTCCAACACGCCTCCAAATCACTGCTGAAGGTAGCATAAGCTTCTCAAAGGATCTTCCATCAAATTCAAAGAGGTATTTTGAAACTGCCCTTGAAATTTTTGAAACTGTCAAAGTGATAAAGGCTAGTTTTTGCATAAACATATCTGTTGAAGCTGCATATGAGGGTTGAAGTTCGTTGAAAGGGGAACCTTGATTTTTGAAAAGATAGAATTTCTACAGGTTTTGTTAAAACTTTAGAAACATATGAAAATTCTATCACCAGCTATATGAACAGTTTCTACTGTGTATGCCCTTGTTTAAAACTATGTCAGATATATAACACAGTTAGGAATGTATGTTGAAGGGGACAAATAAGAAAAGGTTTTGTTAAAGAACAGCTTTATTGGTTGAAGGCTGCACTGCTATTAAGTATAAAAAAAAACACTATAAGCCCCTGCACCTACTCCTGTGAAATACAAGCCTTGGAATCTATTAAAAGTCATTGTGGGGGACCTGCAGTATATTTTTGGATTAATTAAAAGTGGCACAAAAGGATGCAATATTCTGATTAAAGAAGCCTTGATCTAGGGAAAATTCCTCTACGTACGTCTGCCAAAGACTCTGATGCCTTTCAAAAACCTGCCACCTCATCCTGTGGACTGAAGAATTTGACTGTGTTTTTACTCTTCATACTCATCTGAGAAATTGATTTTCACAGGGTATAGAGGAATTCTTCCAAGGAAAACTAGTATTCTATATTAAAAGGAAGTTATATTGTTGAAAGCTACAGGGCAAAGTTGCTCCTACTTCTCACAGAAAAGACAATTTTCACTGTGTATGTTGCTTGACTGACTTTTGTTCTTCAAGCTTATTTGATAAGTGGATGTTCATATAGAGCAAAGGAATTTTTCTACAAAGGAAAAGGTGTTACATTGATAAAGGGCCTTGATTATTCTGAAAAGAGAAAACTCTTACAGCCTCTGCTTAAAACTTTTGGAGCTTTTTTACTCTGTTACCTTTGTTCCAGGGCTGTAACATTGACTGTCTAATTACACTAAGGGTTGATTGCATGAGACATAAGTTTGTTGAGTAATTGGCACACTAGGAAGGGCAGGTTTTGTAATGATTGGAAAGTCTACCTTTGGACAAAGATTAAAATGTGTTGTTAACCTCCAAACTTCACAACAACAAGGTGATTTCTTGACACCTTACACAGAAAATTCACCTAACAGTTGTGTCCTTTTCACTGTATGGTATCTTATTGAAAAGTATGTTGGCAAAGATACTTTAAAGGTGGAAAGGCCACTTTTTGAAAGAGCAGAGGTTTTGTATTGTAAGGAAACTTGTTGCAATCATCCAAATACATTGTTTCTCTATCAAAACAGTGAATTGACACAGTTTGGCTCCAAGAAGGCAGTTTATAGACAGTGAGGTTGTTTGGTTCTTCAAAAGCACATTTAGGTCAAAATGCCTCCTAGGCAAGACAGCAGGAGTGGTTCACATAGAAGATATGAGCCAATCTCTACAGATGAGGTTAATGCTCATCCATCCATCCTTTTCAACTTCCATGAAGTGGGTTGTCTAGATTTCTACCAGAAGATACAGGAGGTCAAAATTTTTTCGCCATTGACACACCTATGCGCCCTGAGGTTCCAGAACAAGCATTTCCAGGTAGCATACCTTGATTTCAAGTTTTCTCCAAGATCAGTGTCCAAAGCCACCAAGATTCCATATCATGGCGAGAAATGGTTCAAACAGACCCATCTTGACTTGGAAGATTACAAGCCTTTGATCAAGCCTGAGCATAGAGATACTTTCACTACTATTTTCCCTTTTTCTTATCTTCTTGACAGCTATGCTCATCTTATGAAATTCATAATGAAGTATTTTACTTGTGAAGGGAGGTTTGCTCGATTTTATGCCTACCATGTCTGACTATTGATGCATTTCACTAGAACCGGGCAGCTAAATCTCCCTTACTTTTTATACAAGAGCATCGAGAAGATGGCATCCACAGTCTAGAAGAAGGCCCCACCTCTGCAAATACCTTCCCTTTTCCATCATTCTCTGATAAAAATTATCATCCTACACCAGCTAGAGAAGAAAGAGGTTCCATGGGATGTATTCATCAGTCACCCAGATTTCTCTATTGTTCCTCCTGTCCATATATCTCCCACTCCAACCGTACCTCACACATAATTCATTTGTCCAAAGAAAGCCTACCTAGTTTCTCTCAAGTTTCCTACAGAATAATCAGGCAAGATGAAGAAGAAAGACATGAACAGTAGAAGAGTGCAGAGGAAAGAAGGACAAAATGATGAAAACCAAAAAGCATGATTTTGATGGTCATGACGCAGCTTGAGCCACAAAATGAACAAAGAAATCCATAAGCACAACAAAGCAAAGATAAGGTTGATCATCAAGGGTAACAAGGATTTATGCAGGATTTCCATCTTCATAATATTGAGGGGAAGAAGCAACTTAAAGAGGACACACAACAACCTCAAGGAGAGCAGCAGTTTCAAGAAGTTGACAAAGGTAAATCCATTGTGTCTCCTTCTCCCAAAAGAACAAAGCCTAGCACATCAAGAAAGAAAGGGCCTAAGGCTGCCACTCCAAAAGTGACAAGAGTTGTCCCAAGCAAAAGAAAATCGCCAAGGAGGTCTCTCACTAGTATGCCAAGAAGGAAGAGTGCAAGATTGGCTTTCAAAGGGAAAGGCAAAATTGGAAAAATTCAAGAACATGGAGGTGCATTGGCTGTCATTCCAATCCAAAGTGATGACAGTGATAATGAAGCCCGCATCCTTGAAAACCTTCTAATCCATCGAGAGAGCCAAATTGAAGCATTAGAGAATGACCTTCATTGGGCAAAGACTTTCAATCATTTCTTGGAGATCCAAAATAAACAAATGAATGTCCATATGGCTGTTCATGAAGCACGGGCAATCAAATACAAGAATGAGGCAGCTAAAACACACATAAGGATAGAGGAGCTCATCGATGAGTTTGATGAAGATGAAGAAGAAGACCAGCCTAGGCGGAAGAGGCCTAGAACCATAGGGCTTAAAAGGGCCCTGGAAAAGCAAAGGGAAGAAGAAAAGACCCATCTTCAATCCTTTCCCCTCACTGCACTACTTGAGCAAGAAATTGAAGAAAATAAGGAGGCATGGCTAGAAAGAGCCAATAAACACTTGGATGAAGCTTGAAAAGGCAAACAGAGACCTGGAGCTGCAAAGGAAGATGACACAGCACTATCAAAAGTTGAATCAGTTTGCCCGGCGCAAGCTAAAGGCCACCCAAGCAAAACTGAAGGAAGCAAAGGGGAAGCGCTCGGCACGGAAAGAGAAGAAAGGCACATTAGCACTTGATATTTTGGCTCCAGCTTCGGAGTATGTTGCTAAGGACCCTTGAGAGTCATGCATACCAATTTTGGGCCCATTTTGACAACTTTTGGTTTTTTGGCATTTCTGGGTTTTTGGTCAAAAACTCATAAATTCGCCATTTCATTTTAAGGATTTGTCAAGGGAGGAGGATGGTACCATCGGATGCCATAATTTCATGAGCAGGCCCTCAATGATTTTTAGAGCATTTGGAGATCATTTTCCCCTTCAAAACAGCGAAAAAGGCTCGCATTTTGCACATTCTGCCCGGTCTATCAGCAAACTGTCTTTTTCTGGATTTTTACACACAGGTGCAGATTTGGAGGACTTCTGGGCATCGGATTGGAGTGACTTTAGTTGCGCCGGGGAGTATACACTCATAGCTTTCCAACGAGCTATCATGAGCCTCGTTTTGACACCGGGAAGGCTGCCAAATGTTTCTAGCAAGTCAGGGGACCTTTTTCTAATATAAATTTGAAGTATTTTTGTAATTTTTGAACCTCAAAAATCTGCTTTTTCCAAATGTGCATTTAGCTATTTTTGCACTTGGAAAATGATGTAAAGTCAATATAATTCCCATTTTTAGCATTTTTTTAGATATTTTATGGGATATTTTGTGCCTTGGGCTTTGCAAAGCCTCAAGGACAAGTTTAGATATTTTGATTAGGCCAATGAGGATGGAAGTTGAACCATGAGGTTTTCCTCACTTGAGCCAATTTATTCCACAAGCTCTCATTTGTAAGGAAGGCTGAATTTGAGAAGAGAAGCAATATATTGGTCATATGAGCTTTGGAGAAAATACTTGTGCTATGCTTTTGGATTGCCTCTTGAATGTTCTGGATGGATGATGAAGGATTGTTGATGGATTCCATGACATGGTAGAATGGTATAGTGTTTCTTGCTTTGTTGTTGTCTTCTAGTTTTCATCCATGATACATGTTTCTTGCTTGCTATAGATCAGTAGAGATTAAGTTTGAGATATGCCCATGGAGGCTCCTCAAAATTCCTGAATCTTCATATCTTTATGTTTTCTTCTTCCTTAGTTGTATTAAAGAATTCTTAACTGCTCTTTAATAACTTGAGGATATTGTTGCTAGTTTCACTAATAGTTCTATGCATGTTGAGTAGGATGTATGGTGTGCCCTGCTTACCTATGACTGTACATAGTTCCAGCCATGAAACTATATCTTTGACTGATTAAGATTATCATTTTTTTTTGAACCAAGGAGGCCTAGTCCCGATCTAGCCCTTTGCCTAGAACTATGAAAGCTTGTTTGTCAAAGTGCCCAATAACTTAAAGGCTGTGTTTAGGCGTTCCGGCATAGTTTTTTGAGTTGTTAGTCCGTCTTATGTGTTTTCCCCAAAGTCTGATAGCCATTTCCCAAAGTTAGAGGGTCTTATACTTCTATGCATGGCTGGAATGTTTGTTTCGATGTGTTGATTAGTTTATAGTTACATGTTGCATGATTAAGGGTTTTATTTACCATGTTTATGTTATCTATTAAACCAATGATGCTCGAAACTCTTCGTTGTTCAAAAAATTGATGTCCATTTACTCCATTTTGCCCAAATATCCTTTCTACCTTGAAATCAAATCGGCCCTTCAACAACCTCGTATCGTCATCTTATAGCTTTCTTGACCTTTTGACCCCATAGCCCAGTTAATATACATCTTGTTATCTATTTTTATATCTTTGATCAGTTTCATCCCTCACAACTTAAAAAACAAAAAATCAAAAACTTACTTCATAACTAGCCTAATATCAGAACAACATAAGAAAACACACAAATATCCCTTACACATTTAGAGAGAGCCCTCTCTGAGTCCAGGAAGGCTAGGTCCTTGGGCTCCAAAGCTTGGTTTGATGTTACATCGTCATTTGGCTCACCAATCGGCCAAATCACAGGAACCTAACATAATGGCGATCACGGTGGGACTATGAGTAATAAACAAACTTAGTTTCCCTCATCTTTAGAGACTTTTAAGAATACTATCTGATTGACTTATCCCACCGCTCACTAACATAATGGCGATCACGGTGGGACACTGAGTACATGATAGTCTAGCGAACTCTTATAGACTCTTTAGTCCTTCAAACATTAAATTCAAACCATCAGCCTGTAGAATCATTTAGAGTAAACTCTCTATTTCACCATCTTAGCGAAGTGATGAGTCAGGTTTATAAAACTCTTACATACTAGGCTGCACATAAAGAACTCAGAAAAACCCCAAAAAACTCTCTTAGATTGGTTTTTGTCAGTATTGGTGGTGGACCATACACATATACCTCAAAACAACTAAAATATCCACCTGGCGACTCCACTAGCCTCCAGTAGGCCTTACTACTTTGCTAAATTTTAGAATACCATCTGATTTAGCCACCTCATCACCACCTAACATAATGGCAATCACAGTGGGACTCTGAGTATTAAACAAACTTAGATTCCCTGGACCTTAAGAGACCTTTAAGAATACTATCTGATTGACTTATCCCACCGCTCACTAACATAATGGCGATCACGGTGGGACCTTGAGTCAAAACATCCTAGGTATCCCTTAGGAACTCTCAGATCTTAGTCAAACTTAGAAGAGTAGAATCTGGTTGTCTCACCATCCTAGCAAAATGATGACTCAGTTGTAGGACACTCTTCCAAACCTTAGAATTACATTAAAACTCAGAAAAAACCACAAAAAACTCCTTTATATTGGTTTTTGTCAGTACTGGTGGTGGACCATACACATATACCTCAAAACAACGAAAAATCCACCTGGCGACTCCACTAGCCTCCAGTAGGCCTTACTATTCTACCGAACTCTAGATTACTATCCCATCAACATAGCGGGAGATAATAGGACACTGAGTACACAATAGTCTAGCAAACTCTTGTACACTTTTTAGTCCTTTAGATACCATAAACAAACAAGCAGTCCATAAGATCATTTAGAGTAAACTCTTTTTTGTTATCACCACCCTAGAAAAGTGTTGAAACAAACTTAGAATACTTTAAACCATAGGCTGCACATAAACTCAAACAATATTTCAGATTAGTTACTGGTGGTGGACCATAGCTATCTTCACAAAAACAACCCAGTTCCACCTGGCGACTCCACTAGTCCATCCATTTTATTTTGACCATCCTTCACCTTAGTAGAACTTTAGAGAGACCACTCATCCAGAACATTCACCAATACCATTCTCTCTAAACTCTAGATCCAAAATCTGGCTTCACGAAGAATCAACACCAGATCCCATCCAGACCCAAATCCCCCTACCATAGTAGATGACCCAGAGAAGATTCCGTGGCAAGCTTCTGAAACTGACCATCTAGCTACTGGTAGATCCATTCGTAAAACAAGATCAGTACCTAAACATCTCACTATCCTACCAGATTCACCTTTTGAATTAGAGTCATCAAAAACTCTTTTCAGAAGCAGGTCTCATAGTAAGATAAACTTTGACAATCTTGAAACCCTAGACCAATCACATGGTCATAGTAGAGAAGCCTCACCTTCCACACCTCCCGACTTTCAGCTTCTCTATCACTTTGGCTCTCACCATCCCAGATCTGCTCAAAACCAGATCACTAATCCAAGTTCATCCACCACACCTATTCAAACCACCTCATCTCATCCCACTAGTCCTCATCTTGTTCATCATCCATTAGCTCCCGTCATGGAAGCCTGGTACGCACCTTTGGTGTTGCCACTACCTTTGGCTCCCCTACCAGATAAATATCAAGACAAAATCCCACACTTTACCGGAGAAGAAACTTCCATAGCTCGGCAACATGTAAGTAGGATTGGGGATGCTTTTTAATACTTGGAAGTACAAGACGAAACCGTCAGAATGAAAATATTCGCCCAAAGCCTGGGCGGAGAACCCAAAACATGGTTTAAGAGCTTAACTCCAAACAGCATCCACAACATCCCAGAACTCTTCCAAGTCTTTTTAAACAAGTGGGAAGTCCAAAAGAATCCCATTCAAATCCTGTCAGAATATAACAACCTAAAACGGGAAAATGGAGAAAGTGTCCAGGCTTACTGCACTAGGTTCAACAGTGTATATAACTCCCTCCCACCTCATTTCAAACCTCCACTTGGTTTAGCCTTGGAAAAATTCCCTGAAGGTTTCGATCCGGACATGACATATCATCTGAGAGACAAGGATCCCCCCACCTTAGAAGAAATGCAACAAATAGCAATAAAAGCAGATGCCAACTTAGCAGAAAAAAGGGCTAGGACTAGATCAGAAAGAAAGGTCACATATAAAGACGAGGTCTCAACTTCATCACCTTCCCTAGATCCTAGAATAGATGACTTAGTCAAAACCATGGCCAAAATGTGGGAAAGGATAAATGAAAAGGCCCCTGTTAGGGACAACCAGCCAAACCCTCCAAACAGAAACCGGAACCAAAACTTTAGGAGGGAACAACCCCAAAATAGAACAAGGGAAAATGACCAACAAATTAGACCACCATTCAATGAAAACTATGTGGAAGAGGATGACAGGGATACATAAACTCTTGATGAACATCATTTAAACCTCATAGGATCTGATAATGAGAGTGAGGTGTACCTCACAGAAGAAGAACAAGCGTTCTTTTCTCCTAATCAAGATGAGACCAACTATGAAGATCTCGATGACCCTGCCATAGATTTTCAAAATGCCATAATAGAAGCTCACAGGAAATATGACCTTAGAAGCAAAAGAAACCAAGATAATTCCAAGAAAGGTAACTCAGATACTGCTAAAACCCCTGATACCATCCTCAAGAAAGCAGTGAGCAGTGACAAAATCAAGGTCAAGAAAAGTGACCAAAACAAAGCTAAAGTTACCCAAACTAGTCCTAACTCAGCTGTTCCGAGTACTTCCATAAAAGTTACCGAAGCAACTATGGCAAACAAAATCCCGAAACAAAGCCAACAAACTCAGAACATAGAGAAGGTCGTGGCTGAAAAAACTGAAACAAACATATCTAAACTTCAGCTGCCTTTCAGCTTTGAAGGCGAAATCGCCAAGATCAAGATCACCATGCCTCTTACTGAACTCATTGCCCAAAGCTCTTATAAATCCCAAGTACTAAAAGTCCTAAATCTAGGGAATGATGCAAACACTGTTAATCTGGCTGATGACACTCCTGAAGTGTTGTTTGGTCCGAAGATAGAGGGAAAATTCCAAGAAGGAACTACTCTTCCATTTTACATTAGCCTAAACATCCATGACCAAATCCTCCACAATGCCATGCTAGACTCCGGCGCCTCGCATAATCTTATGCTGAAGGTAGTAATGGAAAGGCTAGGCATGGAAATCACAAGACCATACAAAGACTTGTATTCATTTGATTCGAGTAGAGTCAAATGCCTGGGTTTGATCAAAGACCTTTGTTTTAGTCTGGCCCAAATACCTGCGAAACATCTAATCATGGATATAGTAGTGGCAGACATCCCTCCCAAGTATGGGATGCTTCTATCCAGATCATGGGGAGCCAAACTCCAAGGGAATATTCAACTGGACATGTCATACGCCACTATTCCTGTGTTCGGCCAGACCAGAATACTCTACCGAGAATCCCACATGAAATACATGATTAGCAGTCAAGATAGGCCAGATAACATTCCAATGTGTTCCTTGCATTCCGACCTGAACTCTTTCATTATGCATATTGATGAAAACATGGAGGAAGAGTCAGAAGAAACTGAAATAAACTTTGATCCACCACATCAGTTGTCCCTGGTGCCTTATGATGAACTAGACACTCAAAACTACCATGATCATGAACAGCTCTGTCATGAAGAAAGTAAGTATGTCCCTTCTAAGGTGGGATTAGAGCAAGAAGCGCAAACCCTTATGTACTATCAAGCGAATTACTCTAACCCTAGTCAAACACCAGCAATAACCTGCGGAAATTTTTTCCGGGTAAAGGCTTTAGAAGACTTACACATTATAAACCTATTCGGAACCCGGGAGCAAGGGAGTTTAATGTTTCTACCATACCTCAAATATTTACCATCATATGGATCATCCACTGCAAATTAAACTTTGACTATAGCCCCAGCAGCTCAAAATCTAGAAAAAATGCATGATAAACTTCTTATGAGCAAGAATGATAGTTGCAGTCCCAGCATACCTGAGCTACTGAAATTGGCTCATATTCTGTCTTTTCATGAAGAACATAGAAATGCTAAAATCAGAAATCTCATGCAGAATACCAATTTCTACAGAAAGAACAAAGAAAAATGTTGTGATACTTCTTCTCCCTCAAAGAATAACTTTGACAAAAGAAAACATAACAATCAGAACCAAACTGAAATAATCAGGGATAAAACAGCTAGTCCAAGAGTCTGTTTCAATTTTAGAAATACTACTGCATTTCCCTATAACAGAAATTTTGTTTTTTCTACCCAAGACCATGATATACCAATTAAAAGTGCTTTTAATCATGTGTTTTCGCAAGATGATGTTTCAGGTCATGGTCAAAAGATTCCCTTGCAAAGTAGACAGCTTAAAGATTTTTTCCAGTTTGCGGGAGGTAGATCTTATTTCAAAATCAAAATTGCAAAACCACCCAATATCAGAAACCTGTTCATGAAGGCCATGTTCCCAGTTTTAAATTTCTGCATTTTTGCATACCTTGATGATGTCATTATCTATTTCAAGAATGACCAAGAGTACATGCATTACTTGAGGAAAATGTACAGTAAGGGAAGGAGTGGAAATCAGATATTCAAAGAGGTACAGTGGGAAGATATTGGTCCGTTCAGAGATTCTTGCATGAATCCCTATGTTATGTTAGAGAGAGAAAACTTTCCAGATTTCTCTTTTCAGGAGTTGAGTGGACCAAGGGTGAGGGGAGATCCTTACGAGGATAAGATGCTTAAATTCCGTCATTTCCAAGATTTCTGAGTTTGAAACACTTTTATTCATTTTACATACCATTGTTTGAAATATTGAAAAAATAGAAAAGTCAAAAACAGTAAAAGATAGAAAAGAGAGCGAGTGAAGATAGAACAAAGCCCCATGTTCCAAAAAATATTCTTTCAAAAAGCGAGCAAGTCTAAATGCCGCTACTAGTACTTCAATGTCTTGTTCAGCTATCTAGCCTAATCATAGCTGAGCATGTTTAAATTTATTTGCTGATAAGTTAGTGAGTGCAAAAGATAGTCAACATTGTGTAAGATTGACTTATCACAGAGTTTATATTAGGGAGAGATTCTGGTTCCACATGCCTAAAACAGAACCAAAGAGAGAAGCGAGGGATGAAAAATACATTGTACATCTTAGCCCCGCTTTTTCTAAATTTCCTTTATGCAGAATAATATTTGTGTGCAGCTTGTCTTTTATGCCGCAAATGCATGACAAATCAGACTACCTAATCCTGATTTGCTCATTTTAAATTTCATGCTTTAAATTAGAGAACAAAATCCTGTCAAACTGCTTAATCTTGCCAGTTGATATAGCATAGGTAGAGTAATGAAAGAGTTCATCAGTTTAATCTAAACTCCCGGCAGATATAAGAGTAGAAATAGATAGGTTCATTTTGCAAAAATAAAAATATACATTGTCAAAAGGCTGATAGTTCAAATGTGCCAAAGAGAAGAAAAATGTTAGGAAAGATAGTGGGGTAGGTAGAAGTATCATTGATGTTAACCATGCTGTCACTTTTCAGAAATAGCATCAAAGAAAGGTGAAATTTTGCGCCAATGGGTAAGGCACTGGTCTTCATAAGCCAAAGATCTGAATTCTGGACACCTCCTGACGAGGAGATGCCCTCCCCAAATGGAGCCACTGTTAGTCATCAGTATTTTTCACTTGTTAGTGATGACTAGATCCATAGCTGAGTTTTCTAGAAGCTGATTTCAATATGTCAATTTGTCATCTAGAAAACCCTCATAAAAATTTTTTCGCCCTCCTACTTTTCAGTCCGCCCATGTCAAAGTTAAAACTCATTATCACTATCCTATCTAGCTTCAGCCCTACTGGTCTGCCCATCAGCTCTAAAAGGCAAATCCCAGTCTGTTTCAAAACCCTCCCCTAAGTTATGAAGTGGCACTTTAAGGCATTTTACCCTTGGCAACCATCAAAAGGCCAAAAACCTCCATCTGTTACAGACCAATCATGACAGACCTCCCACTCTGCAAATGAAATTGATAACAGCCCTAAGTCGCGCCACTTACACACCCCTAAGTCTCAGCACTGCATAGACCAAAGTCTCAAGCTGATTATTAGGTGTTTTTACAGTGTTTTATGGATTTTGAAAAGACAGGAAATATAACATCATCTCAGAAGAAATTTCTCGAATCTACATTTAGAAGAATAGCTGCTTCTCAATGTAAACATGAGCCTGAGATATATCTGCAAGATAGAAAGTTACTCATCAAGACCTTGTAGTTTCCTTTCAGCATGAAATCACAGTAGAAGAAAGACATCACTGTCAAACAGACTAGTAATTTTTCATGGCCAAGAACCTCCTTCATCTACAAGCAGAGGGTTAGGGCGCCTCCTTCATCTACAAGCAGAGGGCGATGGCCAATATTGACTTCAAGGATTGCAAAACTTACTATAAGCAGGTTTTCCTTTTACTAGACAGTAAAACAGTGACTCTAGGTTTCTGAGTGTAAGTAATGATCATAACAGGACTAAGATCTGAAATGTGCAAGACAAAAGAAAACAGAGTTTGAGGTCTTGTAAAGAGAATCATTTGAGGTTTCAGTCATCATCAGGGAGCATCAAAAAAGGGACTCCTTAAACAAAGCTATCATAACAAATATCTCTGCAGGGGTGTTAATATGAATAGCTTCAATCAGTCTTGAGCAGGAAAATACTTCAGTAAAAAGACCCCTGTGTGCTCTTTGGTTCCTGTTGAAATGTGAAATATAGTCCCTGGTTTCTGAATGAACATGAAGAAGAGGCAGGAAAGTAGTACACAGCCCCAGATATAAGACATCTTAAAAGTGCCAGTGTAAGTCCAGCTGTTGCAAGCTACACTCCACCACAAAGACCAGGTTTTTTCTTCAGATACAACAGGTTGGTGTTTCCATATTTTCATTAGGAAGAAGATGTCTAATGAAAGCCTTGGTATTTATGAAATAAGCCAACCGTTTTTCCACATCTTATATACTTGCCTCCTCAATACAAAGACAAAAACTGGTTATGATCTGAGTTTTAAAAACCCTAGGACAGGCATGCAAAGCTAATCAAGGAATGTCATTATTGAAAGCAACTCCAATCATAGACAGGTGTCTTTTCAAAACTGTTTATCACAGCTGACACAAAAAGTTTGGGTTTATCTCCTCAAGAGGCCTTACAATTGAGACTATTGTTCATAATAGGCAAAAAGATGCTTTGACCTACTGTCAGTGTGTTGGAAAGTTTGAAACAAACCTAGGTTTCATTATTCAAATGGACAGAGATATCCTAGTAATGTGTTCTAAGCAGAAACAGTGTATTAAAAAAAAAAGCGCCTTTCTTAATCCATAGAAGATTGGCAAAGTCTGAATACATGCAGAAATATTTGACACCTACAGTTAGGGAAAGAGTCGATGAAGAAATTAGATACAGAAGTCTGTCAAACCAAGTTTAAAAAGCAAAGGGTCCTACAAGTATGTTTACAAGCTCAGCAAATACAAGAATACTTTGGCTTAGTTCTTCAGGTTCTGGAAGTCATCAAAGGCAGAATCCACATGCCACTGCTGTAGGAGGAGACATTTCTTCAAGTAAGAAACAGTCAGAAGTCGAAAGGACATATTTCTCCAAAATATTATGTCATTTCAAGAATGGAAAATGGGCTTCGAAAGAGGGAATCATCACCTTTGAGTTTTGATTAAAACAAAGAAATTTAGTTTCATTTGCGAAAAGTAAGGTTTCAAATATGAATTTAAAAAGAAAACAAACCTTTTTCAAAACTTTTGAAAAGAACCCTCTCAAAGTCAAAGATCAAAGGGGACCGTTGGTTTTCTATACTTCAAACAAAGATCAAAGCCGTTGTCATTCCATTTTGAAATTCATCGAGCCCGAGCAAAGCCTCTTTGCTGCCCTCAAGACCAAACAAGGAAGATTGGAGCAATTTTGGAGAAGTTTGTCACAGTTTCATTGCGCGACGCACCTGGAATATTGCGCGATGCGCTCATGAGAAGTTTAACACAGGCCGATAACAGTTGCGCGACGCGCCTGTACGTGTGCACGACACGCCTGTACACAGCGCCCGGCCGACCCGACAGAGCCACCCGACACCACTTTGTGCGCGGCGCCCTCCACTGTAAACGTGCCGCGCATGTTTAAACCCTCCAACACGCCTCCAAATCACTGCTGAAGGTGGCACAAGCTTCTCAAAGGATCTTCTATCAAATTCAAAGAGGTATTTTGAAACTGCCCTTGAAATTTTCGAAACTGTCAAAATGATAAAAGGATAGTTTGTGCATAAACATATCTTTTGAAGCTGCATATGAGGGTTGAAGTTCGTTGAAAGGGGAACCTTGATTTTTTAAAAGATAGAATTCCTACAGGTTTTGTTAAAACTTTAGAAACATATGAAAATTCTATCACTAGCTATATGAACAGTTTCTGTTGTGTATGCCCTTGTTTAAAAGCGTGCTGGAGTGACATACCAATAAAGAACAGTGAAGTGTAATAAGAAAGAAGGGTTTTGTTAAAGAACAGTTTATTGGTTGAAGGCTACAGACCTGGTTATTACATAAAAAAACACTATAAGCCCTGTTAACCTACCTCAGAAACAGCAAGCCTTGGAATCTATTAAAATTCATTGTGGGGGACTGTGTGCATATTTTTGGATTAATTAGTAAACTGGCACAAAAGGATGCAGTATTCTGATTAAAGGAAGCCTTGATTGTTTGAAAATTCCCACAGACCTCTGCCAGCACCTCGGATGCCTTTCAAAAACCTGCCACCTCATCCTGTGGACAGAAGATTTTGACTGTGTTTTTTACTCTTCATACTCATTTGAGAAATTGATTTTCACAGGGTATAGAGGAATTCTTCCAAGGAGGACTAGTATTCTATATTGAAAGGAAGTTTATATTGTTGAAAGCTACAGGGAAAAGTGACTCCTATTTCTCACAGAAAAAGACAGTTTTCACTCTGTATTTTTCTTGATTGTCTTTTATTCCTCGAGCTTATTTGATAAGTGGATGTTCATATAGAGCAAAGGAATTTTTCTACAAAGAAAAAGGTGTTACATTTATAAGAGGCCTTGATTATTTTGAAAAGAGAAAACTCTTACAGCCTCTGCTTAAAACTTTTGGAGCTTTTTTAAACTCTGTTACCTTTGTTCCAGGACTGTGACATTGACTGTCTGATTACACTAAGGGTTGATTGCATAAGACATAAGTTTGTTGATTAATTGGCACACTACGAAGGGTAGGTTTTGTAATGATTGGAAAGTCTACCTTTGGACAAAGATAAAAATGTGTTGTTGACCTCCAAACTTCAAAATAACAAGGTGATATCTTGACACTTTACACAGAAAATTTACCTAACAGTTTGTCTCCTTTTCACTGTATGGTATCTTATTGAAAAGTCTGTTGGTTGAGATACTTTAAAGGTGGATAGGCCACTTTTTGAAAGAACGGGGGTTTTATATTGTGAGGAAACTTGTTGAAATCATTCAAAGACATTTTTTCACTATCAAAACAGTGAATTGACATAGTTCACCTTAAAGAAGGCAGTTTATAGACAGTGAGGCTGTTTGGTTCTTCAAAAGCACATCTAGGTCAAAATGCCTCCTAGGCAAGACAGCAGAAGTGGTTCACATAAAAGATATGAGCCAATCTCTACAGAGGAGGTCAATGCTCATCCATCCATCCTTTTCAACTTTCATGAGGTAGGTTGTCTAGATTTCTGCGAGAAGGTACAGGAGGTCAAAATTTTCTCGCCTTTGACACACCTATGCGCCCTGATGTTCCAAATCAAGCATATCCAGGTAGCGGACCTTGATTTCAAGTTTTCTCCAAGATCAGTATCCAAAGCCACCAAGATTCCATATCATGGCGAGAAATGGTTCAAACAGACCCATCTTGACTTAGAAGATTACAAGCCTTTCATCAAGCTTGAGCATAGAGATACTTGCACTGCTATTTTTCCTTTTTTTTATCTTCTTGACAGCTATTCTCCTCTAATGAATGTCATAATGAAGTATTTTACTTGTGAAGGGAGGTTTGCTCGAGTCTATGCCTACCATGTCCGACTATTGATGTATTTCACTAGAACCAGGCAGCTAAATCTCCCTTACTTTTTATACAAGAGCATCGAGAAGATGGCATCCACAGTCCAGAAGAAGACTCCATCTCTGCAAATACCTTCCCTTTTCCATCATTCTCTGATCAAAATTATCATCCTACACCAGCTAGATAAAAAAGAGGTTCCATGGGATGTTTTTATCAGCCACCCAGATTTTTCTACTGTTCCTCCTGTCCATATATCTCCCACCCAGCCTGTTCATCACCCTGTACCTTTGTCCAGCAGGCCTACTCCCGGCTTCCCTCTGAGAATAATCGGGACGGGGTGAAGAAGAAAGACATGAACAGGCAAAGGAAAGAGTATATGAGCGGGGAAGAAAATGATGAAACGGCAGCATGATTTTGATGGTCATGGACGGCGGCTTGACCTAAATGACTGTGAAATCCAACTGTGATAGCATAAAGTTGATGTCAGGAAACATGTTTTAAATGAAGTCAGCCTCACTTTATTAGAGACGAGAGGCAACTTAAAGAGGACACACAGCAGCCTCAAGGGGAGCAGAAGTTTCAAGAAATTGACAAGGGTAAAGCCATTATGTCTCCTTCTCCCAAAAGAACAAAGTCCAGCACAGCAAGACAGAAAGGGCCTAAGGCTTCCACTCCAAGAGTGACAAGAGTTGTCCCTAGCAAAAGAAAATCGCCAAGGAGGTCTCTCACTAGTATGCCAAGAAGGAAGAGTGCAAGATTGGCTTTCAAAGGGAAAGGCAAGATTGGAGAAAGTAAAAAACATGGAGGTGCATTAGCTATCATTCCAATCCAAAGTGATGACAGCGATAATGAAGCCCGCATCCTTGAAAACCTTCTAATCCATCGAGAAGATTCAAATTAAACATTTGGAGGAAATGATCTTCTTGAGAGCGAGGAACTTCAGCACATCTTCTGAAGTTTAAATAAACAAATGAATGTCCATTTGGTTGTTCATGAAGCACGGGAAATCAAATACAAGAATGAAGCAGCTAAAGCACACATAAGGATAGAAGAGCTCATCGGTGAGTTTGATAAAGATGAAGAGGAAGACCAGCCTAGGCGAAAGAGGCCTAGAACCATAGGGCTTAAAAGAGCCCTGGAAAAGCAAAGGGAAGAAGAACAGGCTCATCTTAAATCTTTCCCCCTCACTGCCCTACTTGAGCAAGAAATTGAATAAAATAAGGAGGCATGGCTAGAAAGAGCCAATAAACACTTGGAGATAAAACTTGAAAGGGTAAACAGAGACCTGGAGCTGCAAAGGAAAAGGACAGCATTATCAAAGGTTAAATCAGTTCGCCCGACGCAAGCTAAAGGCCACCCAAGAGAAACTGAAGGAAGAAAAGAGGAAGCGCCCGGCACGGAAAGAGAAGAAAGACATATCAGCGCTTGACATTTTGGCTTCAGCTTCGGAGCATGTTGCCAAGGACCCTTGAGGGTCATGCACACAGATTTTGGGCCCATTTTGACAACTTTTGGTTTTTTGGCATTTTTGAGCTTTTGATCAAAAACTCATAAATTCGCCATTTCATTTTGAGGATTCGTCAAGAGAGGAGAATTGTACCATCTGATGCCATAATTTCATGAGCAGGTCCTCAGCGATTTTCATAGCATTTGAAGATCATTTTCCCCTTCAAAACAACGAAAAATGCTCACTTTTTGCACATTCTGCCCGGTCTATCAGCAAACTGTCTTTTTCTGGATTTTTACACATAGGTGCAGATTTGGAGGACTTCTGGGCATCGGATTGGAGTGATTTCAGTTGCACCGGAAAGTAGACACTCAGAGCTTTCCAACGAGATATCATGAGCCTCGTTTCAACACCAGGAAGGCTGCCAAATGTTTCCAGCAAGTCAGGGGGCCTTTTTCTGATATAAATTTGAAGTATTTTTGTAATTTTTGAACCTCAAAAATCTGTTTTTTCCAAATGTGCGTTTAGCTATTTTTGCAATTGGAAAATGATGTAAAGTCAATATAATTCCCATTTTTAGCATTTTTTTAGATATTTTATGGGATATTTTGTGCCTTGGGCTTTGCAAAGCCTAAAGGACAAGTTTAGATATTTTGATTAGGCCAATGAGGATGGAAGTTGAACCATGAGGTTTTCCTCACTTGAGCCTATTTATTCCACAAGCTCTCATTTTTAAGGAAGGCTGAATTTGAGAAGAGAAGCAATATATTGGTCATATGAGCTTTGGAGAAAATACTTGTGCTATGTTTTTGGATTGCCTCTTGAATGTTCTTGGATGGATGATGAAGGATTGTTGATGGATTCCATGACATGGTAGAATGGTATAGTGTTTCTTGCTTTGTTGTTGTCTTCTAGTTTTCATCCATGATACATGTTTATTGCTTGCTATAGATCAGTAGAGATTAAGTTTGAGATATGCCCATGGAGGCACCTCAAAATTATTGAATCTTCATAGCTTTTATGTTTTCTTCTTCCTTAGTTGTATTAAAGAATTCTTAACTGCTCTTTAATAACTTGAGGATATTGTTGCTAGTTTCACTAATAGTTCTATGCATGTTGAGTAGGATGTATGGTGTGCCCTGCTTACCTATGATTGTCCATAGTTCCAGCCATGAAACTATCTCTTTGACTGATTAAGATTATCATTTTGTTTGAACCAAGGAGGCCTAGTCCCGATCTAGCCCTTTGCCTAGAACTATGAAAGCTTGTTTGTCAAAGTGCCCAATAACTTAAAGACTGTGTTTAGGCGTTCCGGCATAGTATTTTGAGTTGTTAGTCCTTCTTATGTGTTTTCCCCAAAGTCTGATAGCCATTTCCCAAAGTTAGAGGGTCTTATACTTCTATGCATGGCTGGAATGTTTGTTTCGATGTGTTGATTAGTTTATATTTACATGTTGCATGATTAAGGGTTTTCTTTACCATGTTTATGTTATCTATTAAACCAATGATGCTTGAAACTCTTCGTTGTTCACAAACTTGATGTCCATTTACTCCATTTTTCCCAAAGATCCTTTCTACCTTGAAATCAAATCGGCCCTTCAACAGCCTCGTATCGTCATCTTATAGCTTTCTTGACCTTTTGACCCCATAGCCCAATTAATCTACATCTTGTTATCTATTTTTATATCTTTGATCAGTTTCATCCCTCACAACTTAAAAAACCAAAAATCAAAAACTTACTTCATAACTAGCCTAATATCAGAACAACATAAGCAAACACACAGATATCCCTTACACATTTAGAGAGAGCCCTCTCTAAGTCCAGGAAGGCTAGGTCCTTGGGCTCCAAAGCTTGGTTTGATGTTACATCGTCATTTGGCTCACCAATCGGCCAAATCACGGAAACCTAACA
>MU968307.1:0-300936 GCA_034641835.2 Pinus albicaulis
GGTGAGTTCTGGAGATAAATGAACTCTAAGGTTGGGAGGACTAGTCATAGTAGAGTTGTTCATGCATAAATTTGGAGATATCTGTAAGTCTGTGTTAAACATATCCCTGTGTTATGAAATTGTGATGTTATAGTTCCTTTATGCAAGTTATGAAATTGTGATGTTATAGTTCATTTTGGAAATTATGCATTGTTATGTTATGTTGCATTATGCAACTGTTAGATGGATTAATGGTTCAGTATCTTATGTAATTGAAACTACAGCTATTGATAGTAGAGACAAATGGTTGGGTGTAGGGATGAGTACCTTGTAATAATGAGATTGTTGATGATAGATCAATTGAACAACCAATCTAATAACTATGTATAGGTATAGCTTGCTATCTTTTAAAGGAGTACTTAATTTCTGTGTGTAGAAACAGAAAATGTTAACAAACCAGTAACCATGAACAGCAAGTTCCAAACAACTAAACCTATCATAACAATACTGATGGCACAGAACCCCCTGTAACCAATAACAGAAAGTAAGAAACAATAACCCTGTGATAGTCGTATGGGGTTTAGTATGTACGTTCCAATGGAGAGAATTGTAACAGTTAGAATTTAAATTATTCTATTAAATGTAAGTGTAATCATATGGAAGTAGAAGTGGAACCCTAATTAAGGACGAAGATCTAACACTAGGAATTCTAAACTATCCAGTTCAGTATCCTCTACCACCAATTGATTGAAGCACGAGGATCTGTTTCCTAGTTTTCACATGGAACAGTTGAATCTGTACTAGAATGTCACACATGTTGAATGTTTGTAACAGTAAAATAAGGGGGAAATCCTATTGAACAATCTAGTGTGTGATAAAAGTTTGTGTGAAGTAAGATTGTAAGCATATGTAAAAATACAAGGAACAGAGCATCTGTGTACCGTCCATTTAAACTGCTGGGAAAGTAGTTGGAGCTATGGAGGTTAACTGAGGATAGATAGATGTATGTGAGGATGCACACATCTATACCTCGATGCTGAAACTTTAAAATGTTGAAAATTTTATAAGGCCTGTAAACTGGAAAGTTAGGAAGGGCCTAGCAAATCATCTAGAATTGGACAAAACTCTGAAAAGAAAAACCTGAGAAATACAAAGTAAAATATATATAGCTATATAAGTCTACTGGATGAACTTAGAAGAGGGGTGGTCAAGGCCAAAAATCTTCATGGAAATTCTAATATTCCATGGTTGCCTATAAGTATTGAAAAGAAATTAAATGCCTGATAATATACTGAATTTGTAAGTGATTCAGTATAAAACTATCAAGGTTATCTGGCGCATAAAGCGGAGAACATCTGAGTTATGTTATATGTGTAGAAAGCTGGGTCTGGGAGACGTGACAAATGGTATCGGAGCACAAGTTAAAAAATTGGGCAAGATAGGTGCCCACAAAGAACTAGTAAACTGTTATAGATTTTATGAATATTAAAAATATTACTTCAAGTATACAATTATCTTGGATATACTTTCAGGTATACATGTACCAGATGGTGATGAAGTAGAAACATTGATATGAGAGTAGTATGAGGACATGCAGATGTTGAGCAAAGACTGCAAGGAGTATAGAAGGATGATTCCATTCTTAAAACTGCTAAACTAAGTGTTCCTTACTATGATGAAAAACAAGAGAAAAATAAATTTTATTTATTCCCTAGATACATAGAAAAGGGAACTTCTAGAGATAAGAGTAAAGGCTGTTCTGTGGTGGGAGGTTGGTCATTTGCAGATTTTGGTATGTTCTGAAATTTTTGTTCATTTTGATGTAGTATGGTATGAATTAGCTGCATATAAAAAAAAAACTTAAAAGAAGTTGTAGGATTAATGTTAGTACTAAATTTAACAGAATCCATCCTAAGGCAGTTACCTTCCAGATTCTGTTTAGTTGTAGACCAGAAATCCATAGAGTAGAAACCTCAAAAGCTCTAAACCAAGTGTGGTCTAAATCTGAAGTTTCTTAATCTCTATGGAAAATGAAATATTATCTTGTGTTATGTAGAACACATGTGATATTTGCACCATTATATTAGAACTATATTGTAGTAGAACTAAGGCAAAGAAAGTAAGGACATGAAACAAAGAGAAGACTTCGAGATTTCTCTAGATAAAGAGTACTTCTATTCTATATGAGTATTAGGGATGTCCTAGCAAGTATAGGACATTGTGTTGAAAATCCTTTCTAGCTCTTGAGAAAGAGGAAGAATATTATAGAAATGGATTAAATTGTGCTGAATGTTGAACTTCTGAATACTTGCATAAGCACTTAACAAAAATATATATATCTGTTCTCTACTCAAGTTCGACTTAACACATGTAGGTGGGTTGAATATTATAACAGAATTGGGGTAGGGAAAAGAAAAGAGAGAATAATAATTTTTACTCTATATGATTTTGATAACAGTCATAATTGTATATATTGCCTTTACAAATCTACCCTTACTCTTAGAAAACAATTATTTTAGTGAAGGGCTTAAGTTATAAATTCTGCCCTCTAATCCAGCACTATTGCATAACTATGAGTATATCTAAAAAGGAGAGTAAGGACTCTAGAATGTATATCTTGTAGGGTGACCAAACTACTAAGGAAATTCACATCATAGAAGGGTGATAATATCGATAACAAGGTTAGAGTACTTGGTATTATAACTTCAATTCTAAACCTTGAAATAAACATTTAGGATCTAAAGATTATCTATGCTTAGTGTAGATTGAACTTTCGATTTCCTATATACCTATGCATTAAAAACGCTACATATATATGTTAATCAGATCGAAGAGTTACACGACTTAATTTTTGTTAACATAAACTTCAAGTGAGCCATAAATATAACCATATATGAATTTATATGTTCTAAGAACGAAATAAACGCAAATCATATATTTAAACCAATACATGAACAAAGGAGAATCAGTGCGAATGATATATCTATCAGAATATATACATATATGACAAGAAAAAAAAAAGGGGGTACATCAAACGTGTCAATAAAACATGTAGAGCATCTATATATCTAAATCTGAACTAACATGCAGTAAAGGAACGGCGGCGGGTAGGTATTACACAGTCACTGTATATATATATATGCCGCGCGTTAAATTAAGTGTTTCGTTCCTCAGGTCATATTCATAACCATACATAGATAAATGTAAATGCATTAAAAGTAAACGCAAATGTGCTAAGTTTAACGACGGACTCATCGACAGTTAACACTGGTAAAAGAATGAACGGTGAAAATATATATACATACCATATACTGTCAGAAGGGAAAATGGACACGACTCGGGTTGTTGAAATAAATCACATATAGTTACGGACATTGAAATTTCGCGTATAGTCGAACCACAATACGGTGTGTAAATTTACAAACCATAGTTATAAAAATGCCGCGAGTATGTATTCATATATGTAAATCAAAAAATTATGCCGAGAGTCGCTATAATGTACCTGATAAATCATATAATTTGAAATGCACCAAAAATTTCATATATATACGCCTGTAGGTGTAATACGAGAGGAAAATATACACAGACAGTTCATTTTAAAATGAATGAATCAGAAAGACATCGAAATAATTGGAATAGCGCCAGGGATTTATTCTTGGGGGCAAGCATATTACACTATATTAATGGTATTAGCAACCCAGTCAGGATTAAGTTGACTACAAGAAAGGCGCTCCCCAAAAATCTCTGCAAATGCATTTCTGGGTGATGATAGATGAAAGCACACAGAAATACCACGATTTCAATGGGGAAACGAAACAAACAGAGGATACGTATCATAAAAGTCAGATCCGGGAATCCATACAATATGGAAACTAAGCTGCTTTTACGCGCCCAGTCGAAACTTCAACCATTTATATACTAAAATACGCATGGCTTAACCTGCGAATAAAATCTTAGGGGTTGTCTACCAAGTGCAGACTTAAAATATGAATTGCATTCAAATGAAACAAGTTAATAAGGTGGCGATTATTAGGGAAAACAAAAAGAAATTTAACCAAGTTGCACCAGACATTAAGTAACTAGAAGGGAGCGAAATACAGAGCATAGTGGCAGCTCCGAATGAGGCCGTCTGGGTCCCAGAGAAAACAACAAGATCAGGTCAAATGTCGCGACGTTTCAGGCATTCGGTAGACCAAAACCAGAGGGTAAGAACCTCTTGCATCTGGAGGAGAACCATGGACTGGAAACGCCGTGGTATAATACCTGGAAAAAAAAAATATACGCATAGCCTAAAATAAACTCTCAGTCCTAAACACTATCGCCTCTGGCATTACGGCCAAGCTATTCCGATCTGAAAAATTTCGGGAAAAGACATACCAGTGGGCGAGAGGTGCATCTAAACACGAAAACTGGAAAAGTAAACTAACATTGGACTGATGAGGCTTTAATAAGGCGAACCGCTTTGACTCTCCCCCACAGCTGTACAGGCGGCAGAAATGGCTTTTACAGTGTATAGAAAAACCTAAACCCTAAACTGCAATGGTCGCACACTGCCCCAAAATCCCGAGGCGGATTTTACAAATTTTGTCGTGCAGAAGATGTGATACCAGGGCCGCCGGGTTATCGTGTCTCAACCCTAAACCTAAGCACGGCAGCAGGTGAAGTTCGGCCTTAACGCTACGATGTGTCCTTAACTAGGTAAACCATATCAACGGGTCTCCTAGTTTTGGTACACTTCGTATTCTCGGATCAATATCAATGCAGTAAAAATTAGACACGTATGCATCCTGGTTCCCGAAATGTACTGAGGATCTGTGGTAAGTTCTTACCCCGCAGATGTGAATCCCTGCAATAGTGGGTTTAACCATCTGAACACTCCAGGAAACCGCCGGCGCGTTAATACCTGACACACCATCAAGGTTACTGGTCAATACGACAGTTAAAAAAAAAAAAAAAAAACAAAACAAAACCTACGGCCGAAGTAACTCCTAAAATGCATTAGCGCGTGATAAAGTATATAGTGAGTTATATGGCCAAAGCATATTCAAGGGTTTTGAATTTTCCTACATTCTAACCCCAAACATATTCACAGGTATAGAATGTGGTTTATGATATTTAGATTATTAGATGTAAAACGGAATGGATTCAGGGTTCACGACTTTGGATGATATATATATTTTTAAAAGAATCTAAATGCTAGTTGAGAAGATTCTATAATAATAAATAAATGAAAAGGGTTAATACTTCTGGACGCTAACGGAAATAACGCTATCAAAATGGGTAATAAAATTTCATCACATATACCCTGTATACATATATATATATATATATATATATATATATATATATATATATATATATATATATATATATATATATATATATATATATATATATATATATATATACATATATATATATGCGGCGTTGATTTAAGGTACACGAAAATTGAATGGCTAATTTGATTTCCGTGCCAACATGGACGGATATACGCATCTCCGAAGGGTAATCAGGTGCGTGGCTAGTAGATAGTGCCAGCGCTTTCATAGTTCGGATAAATAATGAATAAAAATGAGTGGATAAATAATGTTGTTGTGGATATACATCGGCATAATTAATTATATTTATATATATGCCGATAGGTAGAGTATATAATTAATTATGGAATGGAGCAATCGTTGAGGGGATATGTACCTAGTATCAAATACCCACATAACTATATATAAATACATATATAAATACATATGTATATATTGGATTGCATAAAGTTGCCCATCAGATTTTAGGGGTAGAATAATTAAATATATATATGTAGATGTATCTATATATTGGATTTAATAAAGTGGCCTTTTAATTGTAAGTAATAACTTACACTTTAGTTAAAGTTAATAAGTGGGATTTAATATAATGGCACTTTATTTGAATAATTTAGTAGTGCACTTTAGTATATAGTACATGCCGCGTTTATATATATATAAGCGCTTTCAAATTGTCCATAAAGACAGATGGATATATATATATATATGGGTTATAAAAGGAAAATGGATGTGCAACCAAGATAATGTTGTCCAACGAAATATATTCATGGGTATCTAAAAGATGACATATATATTAATTATTTAGATGGTTTATATAATTATATATATGTATTAGGTATTGACCTATAAGAGACATATGTATATAGAATTAATATTTTAAATATATGGTTGCGATGTTTTATATATAGTACCCTATGTGGGGTCGAAAAAGATGAGCACATAGGGATATAAGAATTTTATAAGAAGCTTAGAATTTTATGTGCAGGAGTTAACGTGAACTGGGGTAACATTTAATGTTAGTAGAATGGAATAGTGAGAAATTACATAACTTCGGAACTTAGTATTCAGACAAATAGGTAATTACCAAGGGGAACCCCACTAGAGTGTGGTGGAACTGAATATAAACAAACTGCACGTGGGACACAAGTTAAATCTACAATTAACCTTATAAATATAGGTGATCTTGTTATATGTTATAATGATTAACTCCGTTGAGTTGAAAGAATATAATATCTTCATACATGATAATTTATTTCAGTCAGTAAATTTCAAACGTTATCCCCACGGGATTAAGGGAGAAGAAATAATTCACTAAGGAGTATTAAAAGTGAATTCACCTTAAAAGTTGCAAGTAAGGTGGAAGGACACTATTGTGGTAGATTAAGTGGTAAAAGTATAATTTGGAAAAATTTCCAAGATGAGGTTCAAGACAAGTATATTTAAGCCATGACTAATATATTTTGTGATAAACATATTTTAGCTCATATACATAGAAAATAATGAAGTGGTAAACTTAAGTACGAGTTATAAACACAGTAAATAGTTGGTTTAGTAACTGTGGATCATTGCATATTAAATAATGTAATGCAAATCCATTTCATTGAATTACAAATGAATGAAGGGATAAATCGAAGTTCCAAGGTGGGCTAGCTAAGGTAGAATTGAAAACCTATATACACCAGGGATTGATTTGTAATGATTAGTGAAATTCACATATTGATAAACTTGGTGAATCATCATTGGAATTAGTAAAGCAGGAATATACAATTACAAGTAAAGGCATCAAATCTGGTGATTCTTTGAAGAGGGGAAACTGTGTCAAATTTATTATCAAGTAGTAAGACTTGTGAATGTGATGAATGATAGGAATTATATGTATTCACACTATAAAATTTTGTTGATATAAATTTTATTTAATTTAAATTTCCTGAGTCAGATAGGGAAATAGTGTGAAATCACACAGCTACCTAAAAGAAAAAAAAAAGAGAAAGTACTAGAAGTACAGCTATGAATAAAAAGGGTAAGCATAATCATGCATATAGTACAATTATTTTCATTCATTTATGAGTACTAATGAAAAATTGTCAAATTGTTTAGCCAAGTGTGTAACAGGAAATTGTACACTCTGGAAACAAGAAGGAAAAAGGTGAAGATAAATCACCTAGAAACTCCAGAAAAGCTGAATTGGACCAAGTTGAGGGAGGGAAAAACCTCACTAAAGAAACAAGAAAGGATAAGTAGTGTACTAAAAGTGCACTAAACTATTATGAACCTGAACGGTTTGACTAATAACTGAAATTCTTAAGTTATTGAAATGCAGAATGTTGTTGTGGATGATCAATTGTATGTACCTGACATTTCTTACATTGGTATGAATTGTGGACAGGGAAAACAGAATAAAAGATTTTCTACACAGACTTCTTGCAAAGAAGTAGAAAGAAAAGCAACTGCATAAAGCAGGAGAGTACTCTGCTGGAAACAAAGAAAAAACAAAGAAGAAATCTTTGTCAAAGTTGAAAAAGTCAACGTTAAAGTGTAACACCGAGGAAGGTGTTGGAAAGGGGGGAAACTAATGGCTTATAAATTAGCCTTACCCTTGCATAGTAAATTTCCTGATATGTTCCATGTTGAAAAAAAAAAAAAAATTAATTTTTACATGATGCTTCTCACATGATTGATTGGAAATGTGGTCCAGGTGGAACCAGAAGAGGAATTTCCTTCCAGAGTCGCTTCAAAGATGAAAGCGAGAAGGAATTGAATTGCGAAAACGAACAGTAGCTAGAGTAAAGGTGCAGTGGAGCACTTTACTGCTGAAAAGCTACATGGAACAGAGAAGCTAAGATGATGGAACATCATTCATAATTATGTTCAAAATAAACTAAGTAGATAGTTGTCAACACCGAGGACGGTGTTTACTTTCAGAGGGGGAATATGTAACACCCCCAAGTTCTATGCTTTTCAAATTAGACATTTGAACATACATCCATAGGGGAGTGGACCCCAATGGATAATTGTTATGTGGATATGGTTAAATACTTAATTATGAAAAAATAAATAAAATATTGTGCATGCACTATGACCAGATGAGAAAGTGAGATCACATGCCTAATCCATGAGGTAATGGAAAAGGAAAAGACTTTCCCCAAATCTTTCAAAAATCCTTGAAAGAAATTATTTCTAATTTAGATTTTTGAGGAAAAATCTAAATTTCCCCAATGAAGAGGAGTAGTTGGGAAGAGGTGAGAAAAATCTGGAAAAGCTGAGGAAAAGCTTAAAGCAGCTTTAAAGAGTCCCAGAATGGGAAGCCTAGGCTAAACAGGAATAAAGCATCCTGAAATTCTGGACGCAGAATTGGAAACAGGCTTGAGGAAAGCACAGCTTAAATAAGCTGCTCCAGAACAGATTGAGGCTAGTCTGTTCTGGGGAGGATCTCTGCTCGGGGGTGAATCCTGGGAGATAAAGAGGATTCTAAGGTTGGGAGGACTGGTCATAGTAGAGTTGTGCATGCATAAATTTGGAGATATCTGTAAGTCTGTGTTAAACATATCCTTGTTTTATGAAATTGTGATGTTATAGTTCCTTTATGCAAGTTATGAAATTGTGATGTTATAGTTCATTATGGAAATTATGAATTGTGATGTTATGTTGCATTATGCAACTGTTAGATGGATTAATGGTTCAGTATCTTATGTAATTGCAACTACAGCTATTGACAGTAGAGACAAAGGGTTGGGTGTAGGGATGAGTACCTTGTAATAATGAGATTGGAGATGATAGATCAATTGAACAGCCAATCTAATAACTATGTATAGGTATAGCTTGCTATCTTTTAAAGGAGTATTTAATTTCTGTGTGTATAAACAGAAAATGTTAACAAACCAGTACCCATGAACAGCAAGTTCCAAACAACTAAACCTATCATAACAATAATGATGGCACAGAACCCCCTGTAACCAATAACAGAAAGTAAGAAACAATAACCCTGTGATAGTCGTATGGGGTTCAGTATGTGCGTTCCAATGGAGAGAATTGTAATAGTTAGAATTTAAATTATTCTATTAAATGTAAGTGTAATCATATGAAAGTAGAAGTTGAACCCTAATTAAGGACGAAGATCTAACACTAGGAATTCTAAACTATCCAGTTCAGTATCCTCTACCTCCATTTGATTGAAGCAAGAGGATCTGTTTCCTAGTTTTCCCATGGAACTGTTAAATCTGTACCAGAGTGTCACACAGGTTGAATGTTTGTAACAGTAAAATAAGGGGGAAATACTATTGAACTATCTAGTGGGTGATAAAATTTTGTGTGAGGTAAGATTGTGAGCATATGTAAAATATACAATGAACCGAGCACCTGTGTACAGTCCATGTAAACTACTGGGAAAGTAGTTGGAGAAATGGAGGTTAACTGAGGATAGATAGATGTATGCGAAGATGCACCCATCTATACCTCGATGCCGAAACTTTAAAATGTTGAAAATTTTATAAGGCCTGTAAACTGGAAAGTTAGGAAGGGCCTAGCAAATCATCTAGAATTGGACAAAACTCTGAAAAGAAAAACCTGAGAAATACAAAGTAAAATATATATAGCTATATAAGTCTACTAGATGAACTTAGAAGAGGGGTGGTCAAGGCCAAAAATCTTCATGGAAATTCTAATATTCCATGGTTGCCTATAAGTATTGAAAAGAAATTAAATGCCTGATAATATACTGAATTTGTAAGTGATTCAGTATAAAACTATCAAGGTTATCTGGCGCATAAAGCGGAGAACATCTGAGTTATGTTATATGTGTAGAAAGCTGGGTCTGGGAGACGAGACTTGCTAGTGCCTGCAGTTCCCTGAACAATCATAAGAAGAGCTTCACGAATCTCATATTCAGCAAAATGCCTTAAAACAATTTCAAAAGAAATTCGTTGTTTTTCTGCCAATGAATTTAGATGCAAATGTTCTATTGGAAAGGTCAATAATATTTCCCCTGGATTGTCCATTCCTTATAAAATTAATATCTTCTTCAGCCACATCATCAGAAATATTTGTACTTTGACAGTTAAAGGATGTATCAAAATCCCTTCGACCAAGCGTGTGAAGATCAGAAACATTCACATTATTTGGTGGAATCAAGTGAGAGAAAAGTTGCTATTCTTGAAAATCATCTTCAAGATTCATTTCCTGGTTAGAAAAATTACCATATTCTTCATCTTCAATATTGTCGACAATTGATGGATTTCGATCAACATGCCATGCTTGATATCGGAAATTTTGGGGGCTAATATTAAGTGAGTGGGCTAATTTTCAACGGTTTTCCAAAAAGATTTGCCAATTTCCATTTTTATAAGAGTGATTTGCCCAAATTTTACAATATAAAATTATTTTACACGAATCATCTATATTATATAGACAACATATATAATATCATTATAAATTTGAATAATTTTAAATACATTAATAAACATGTTATATTTTTCACATTGGGACTAGTGAGATTAAGCAATTTTTTAGACTTCCAAAATAATTTTCCATCCTTAAGAATTTTCCCCGAAGCTTGATATCGGAAATTCCTTCAATTTTCAATAATAATTTCAGTTGAAAGCCCAATTTTCATAGCAATGTCATGAAATGGCTTGTACAAGAGCAATTTTGTCCAACAAAAAGTTTCAAACTCATCTGAACCGTCACCAAGAATAGAATAAAACCTTTTCCAAACCCGAACAATAACATGAACATCTCTAGGCTTCCAGGGATCTCTTTTATGCTTGCTATCAAATGTCCAAGATCTTGTTGTTTCTATGAGAGATAGATGTCCAAGGAAAAAAGGTCTCTTTTGATAATGTTGAATGAAATTATTCTCAGATGAACATTGCATGTTATCCCTTGATATTTTCCCGAAAACCTTTCTTCCAACATTTAAGGAAACAAATTTTCGGCTATAGACAACAAGAGGTAGCTTAAGCAACATATGGCATGTTTCTTGTGCTCCAATGTCACGATCAACAATTGTTTCTGTAAGAAACCTTCTGTAAGCACACAAAGCATGATCCTCAGAGGCAATAGAATTTGAAATTCTAGTTAACATATCATGATAACTTTCTAACCTTTTTTCTGCTTTTGATGCATACTTAGAAATATACTTCATGACAGCATACCGAGAAAGCACTAGTTGGCAATCAACATTTGCATGCCACATTGTTAGAAGGTCAATGTTATGTACATTGAGCCTGTCATCATTTCTCGCTAGGTCATATTTTTTTCATCCTTGATCATCTATGAACAGTCTTGATTCCTCAGAAAGATCCCATGGAGCATTGTACCGAAATTTGAGAATAGTGCCCTTTTTACGCAAACAAGAATCTACACTACACTTTGTGTGCCATTGGAAATGGTTTAACAATTCTTCATAATCATTATGAGGATTGCAAGAGAAAATATGATCAGTATTCAATAAGCAAGGTTCATCATTGAGGCTTCTTGGAACCATTATGTTTCGACGATGTATGTCACGTGGATTCCATGCAGTTACATAATTGTCAAAGAATCTCTTTGCAATTTGTACATCATAAGAATTTGACCAATCAAGTCTTTCCATGTCAGGAGCGCCTTGCAACCATAAGAAACCATCGATATGTGCTGAGCCTCTATGCTTCCACTCATATCTGAAGAAAATGAATATACAGTTACTACAAAAATATAAATAGAACCATATCAAAAAATTGACAACGAATATAAAATAAATTCAACAACACAAACCTGTACCAGAAGTCTTTCACTTTAAGATATTTTTGGATAACTTCCTCTCGAAATATATTGAATCTATGGTGCATAAATGTGGAAACAATATGAGGGTACTGGATAAAATTATCAATTCTCATATGATTCTCATTTAAATAATGAGGATGTTAATGTATAGGCATGAGGTTATGCAACTCTGGCCACTTTGTGTCAACTACACTCAAAGTAAAAAAACAAAGATGGATAGCCCAACTGAGTAATCATGTCAGTCAATTCAGATTGACATTTAGTCCAGTATGCCCTTGTACCTCTGAAGACTAATGCATAATATTCAGCCTTGACATATTATCTGGTAAATGAAAGTTAGTGATGCATGTCCACCGATTTTTTGTGATTGAGTTATCATGTAAATTTTTCTTCACAGAAATTGAAGCAGTTGCTTGGCTACGATTCCTCATTATCATGTTTAATAGGTAATATCGTAAGCGAGGATGGCTTCCAAACCTCTGATCATAGTATCTAAGAAGATGCAATGCATACTCATGAATTTCAACAGTACAAATGCATGGTTACCTTAAGCAACATTGTTAAGATGATCCAAAATAAATTTTATCATAGTTTATAATGCTTGAATGAAATAATTATTAATTTAAGATATTAAATTAATAATTATTATTCTATAATATTTAATAAATCTTTGAGATATTTAGAAATAGAAATTTTTATTAAAAATTAGGACTCTTCATCTTTGAAATGTCCTCTTATTACTGTGAAGAAGTGGCCACTGTAGTTTGCTTCTTGCAACTCCAGGAAACTGCAGCTGACCGCATGTTCATTAAGTAACCTGAGGTTGATGCCCTGTCATCAATACTGTCAGCAAAGTGGGCATCTGAAAATCCACCAAGTACAAAATTTTTAGTCTTTTTGTAAAGAAGACCAAAATCTTTTGTTCCTTGGATATATCGAAGAACTCTTTTGGCTGCATTCCAGTGGCTGTCTAATGGTTCCTGCATAGAATATTGACTGCATAAGATAGATCAGGACGAGTGGTTGTCAAATAAATCAAGCTGCCAATCAACTGTCTGTAAGTCGTGTCGTCCACTCTTTCCCCCCCTTCAAATTTTGAAAGTTTTAAGTTTTGTTCTATAGGGGTAAGGACAGGCTTACAATCCTGCATTCCAAATCGCTGAAGAATTTCTGCTGCATATTTACTCTGGGAAATGAAGATCTGATGTGGACGTTGGAATACTTCAACCCCAAGATAGTAGTGAAGTAGTCCCAAATCTGTCATCTTAAAACCTGCATGTAACTCCTTTTTCACCTGTTCAATGTGATCATCATTGTTGCCTGTGATGATCAAATCATCGACATACATAATGAGAATGACCAGATATTTTCCCTATTGGCGCACATACAAAGTATCATAAGATTCACTGCGATGAAAACCAACTTTGCGAAGGTATTCATCCATTTTGGCATACCAAGCGCGGGGAGCTTGTTTAATCCATATAAAGCCTTGATTAATTTGCATACTTTATGTTCTTGCCCTTCAACTTCAAACCCTGGTGGTTGTGTCATATATACATCTTCCTATAAGTCCCCGTTGAGAAAAGCGCTTTTGACATCCATTTGATGAACTTTCCACCCTTTCTGAGTAACCAATGCAAGTGTTAATCTAATGGTGTCCCATTTAGCTGTAGGTGCAAAAGTTTCTTCATAATCAATGCCTTCCTGTTGTGCAAAACCTTTAGCGACAAGTCTTGCTTTATACTTGTCAAGTTCACCATTTTGGTTGTACTTAACTCTGTAAACCCATTTGCATCCTATGGGTTTAACATTTGGAGGACAATCAACCAGTTTCCAAGTGTGGTTATCAATTACTGCTCTATATTCATCAATCATGGCTTGTTGCCATTCTTTATGTTTGTCTGCTTCTTTGTATGTGGAAGGTTCAGTAAAATCATGTGCTAGCAAGGCGAAAGTTGCTTCACTTCTGCGTTTCTATCTTGTTCCTGTTTTATTTTGTTCATCAGGCTTTACATCTTTCAATAGTTGAACTGCCCATTTTGGAAGTTGTTGCTCACTTGTTTGAGATTCTGAGAAGTTCCCATTATTGTAAAGGGGATTAATGTAAACTGATGTTCGTCGTTCAGCTGGTGAATCTGGAGAATCACTGTCAGAAGAACTACTGCTGCTTGGAGACGCTGATGAACTGCTAGAAGACCCAGATGATTTTGTTGAAGTAGATGGACTTGATGACTCATCTTCAGAGGAAGGAAAATCAAGTTCATACCAATTTGGTGAAGTTGGTTGACTTTGCATATTTCCTTTCCTTTTACTGCCTTTAGTTTCTAACTTGTGAAGAAGACTTTCGATTTCTTCAGCACTCTTACTCTCTGTTTCATCAAAAATGACATCCCTGCTCACAATAAATTTTCCATTTGTCAAAAGATGATACCATTTATTTTCATCTGAATAGCCAATCATGGTTCATTTCAAACTTCTTGAATCAAGCTTAGTTCTCTTTTCTTTGGGAACTAAGGCATAACAGATGGATCCAAAAACTCGAAGATGTTTAACTTTAGGTTTGAAACCAAACCAAGCTTCATAAGGGGTGATTCCTTCTAAAGAAGCAGTTGGAGATCTGTTTCTTAGATAGATAGCTGTATGGATTGCTTCTGCCCAATATGTTGGACTTAACCCTTTGAAAGTTAACATGGATCTCGCCATGCCTAACAATGTGCGATTCATCCTTTCTACGACTCCATTTTGCTATGGAGTGTAAACATTTGTAAGATGCCTTCTGATGCCATTTTCACTACAATAAGTTTTGAATTCATTTGAATTGAATTCTCCCCCATTATCTGTCCTGAGAGTACCTATATTTTCTTTGACCTCATTTTCAACAAGTTGTCGAAAAATTTTAAATTTCTCAAATGCTTCTGACTTGTTTTTCAAGAAGTAAACCCAAGTCATTCTACTGAAATCATCAATAAAGAGCAAGAAATATTTGCAACCACCTAATGAAGTTTGTAGTGGACCACACACATCACTGTGAACTAGTTGCAGCAGCCTGTTTGCGCGCCATGTACTTGTTGGAAAACTTTCTCGACTCTGTTTGCCATAAATGCAGGCTTCACATTTAGCATTTTCCTTGTTGAAAGTTGGAAGTCCTTTAACCATCCCTTGTTTCTGCAATTGAGAAAGACTATCAAAATTCAAATGTCCATATCTTACATGCCATAATCTTATAGGTGAAATTCCTGTAGTAACTGCCCCTGCAAAATCTGAATGCCTTGGAATAACTGTTCCTTTCATCCTTAACAGTTTTCCTTCTTCATATCATGTCATCACTGTTTGGAAGTTCTGTTTAACTGAATTAATCTTAACTAAGCCATCTTCCATAATTATTTGATGCCCTGCTTGTCGAATCATGACCAAAGACAACAAATTTTTCTTAAAGGTGGGTACATACCACACATTGGAAATCAATTTTTCTCCAATGTCAGGGAGAAAAACTTTAACTGCACCTTTTCCATAAGGTGTATGTTTTGTATCATCTGCTAGAAAGATGGAATTAAGATGGCGCTCTTGAAAATTCCAAAAGAAATCTCGTCTACAGGTCATGTGCTGAGTTGCTCTTGAATCCAAAATCCAAGCATCTTCATAATCACTCTTAATATAGGAGGAAATTTGGATTGTTGGTGAAGAAGTGAAGACATATTCTGAGTCATTATCATCTTGATCTTGATCATTTGCAAATTGTGCTGAAGGCTGTTGAAACTTAGAAATTTTATTGATAGATGTGCGACAATCTGCAGCATAATGACCAACTCTGTTACATCGCCTGCAAACAATTTGACTCAAATCGGTGCCTCTTCCTTGAGACTGTCCTCGACCTCTGCTTTGTCCTCTGTTTTGAGATTTTCCTCTCCCTGGATTCTGTCCTGTGCCTTGCTGAGATCCTCTGTTTTGATTGTTGCCTCTGCCTTGAGAATTGTTTCTGCCTGAATTGGAGCCTCTGTTGGAGTTGTTTCCTCTGTGTTGACTGCGACCACGACCTTGCGCTGCTTGATTTTGATTAAAATTACCTTTTCCTTTGTTTCTGGAATTGTCAGCTGAAGAGTTGCTAGTACTGGCCTCTGTGAGAAAAACATCTTCACCAACTTTCTTTTTCTTCCCAAAAGTTTTATCATGTTGAGTCAACATTTCGCAGAGCTCATCAAACTTTAGCTTTTCTAACTTTCCAGTTAGCTGTAGAGTTTCCAAAAAATGTGTGTAGGAAGAAGGAAGCCCAACAATTAAAATTGTGACCATAAAACTATCATCAACTGCTTGAAAACCAACATTAACAATTTCCTGCTTAATATTCTTAAGTCTAGAGATGTATTCAAGAATATCTCCGTCTTCAGTCAATTTTTGATGCAACAATTTTAATTGTAGATCAACTCTTTTTGATTGAGGCTGAGTATCAAAAAACTCTTTAAAAGTTCTCAAAGCAGACCATGCATCTTTAGCATTTTCGATATGGACATACATTTCATCATTGACAGAGGATTTAATGAGAGCTAATGCTTTGGCATTTTTAACTTCCCATTTTGCTAGCGCAACTGCATCTATAGGTTTATTTGGCTTTACATCTCCATCACAAATATCATGCCATAGTTCATTATAAACAAGAGTGATTTCGATGAGGCGTTGCCATGTTTTGTAAGATTTTGAGCCTTCAAGTTTGTCGGAATCAGAAAAGAAATTAATCAACTTAGACATTGTAGTGTTAAGACTTCACACCACGAATCAAGCTCCAAAAAAATATCAAGATGCGCAACACAATAGCAACACACGACGCAAAAAAAAAAACGAACTATCGGGGCTTGGCCTTGACCCTCGAATAGTCGTCGAAACAGGAGAAAATTGACTGAGCTTTGCACTTGGCTCTAGTCAATTTCTCAAATATTTACAAGGAAACTTTCAAAATTTAATTTAGAGCCTAGAACGACTTTTCTAGAACTGCTAGAGGAAGTTAGTAGAATGGTTAGAAGCTCATTTATTGTAAATGGACATTTGTTTATTTTCCAAGTGATCCATAACTAGATTAAGTTAGAACATAGAGCTTATAAATAGGTTAGTTTCCTATTTTCATTGTTGAGTGTGTAATGAGAGAATGTGAGAGTGTGAGTTTATGTGTGTAAACTCCTGTAATTTGCTATGTAATCTTTTTTCATTATCAATAAAGTTATGTGTCTAAGGACACTTTCTCAGATTACAACATCACTGGGGAACAATGTGGGGAATGCCATATATAATAACCCCTCAGTATTATATTCATTCATTGGAGAGGTTCCAATATTCGGCCAATCCATTTCTTGAACATGTGAAGAATCAACATTATTAAGAAATGCTCTAATTTCTTCCACTTCTCTTCGTTCATTAGGTAGGTGAGCCACAAAAGAAGAAGGATGAGATGGAAAATGATCAACAGGTAACCCTTCATTATTAGTTTCATTGATATTATATTTTTCAATATCACAATCAAAAAATTTAAGCCTGGATGAGACATCTGTTGATATTTATGGAAGAGCATTCATTGAATCATAGTCAATTACAACATCTTGATAATATCGATCACGCTCAATTTTGAAACGCAATGCAGCCATAACTCGAGATATTTTGACACAACATTCATAATATTTAGACTAAGCAGCATGTCTCCTCACAATTAGAAAGTCAAGATCTTCAACATGTCGAGGAATAATTTGTGCAATTGAAGAAATATCTTGAGGAAAGCTAATTGTGTGACCGCTATACTTATATTTCCCACCTCAAGCATGTGTCACTTGCAAAATAGGATTCACAAGTGCTATTAGCATTTCTTCAAATTGAGTAAGAACTCTTAAAATGTGAGGTTTCTCACCAGGATCCATGTTATTATATCCAAAGAAATGATGGGAACCTCTTTCATTCTTACATCGTCTGCAAATAGGTCCTTCAGAATCTCTCAAAACCTAGATTCCCGGATATGATTCTTGGCATATGTGGCACATTTGGACAACTGAAAACCTATCTATCTTTTCTCAAAATATTTTATGCATTGCAATCATGTTTTGATCAAAATGAATATGATTTATATTGGCCGAACCATGTGGAGAATAATTTGAAAGGGTAAAAGTTCTTCTAAAATGTACTCTATTTTCAGCACCATGAGATTCCCTTCCCAAATTTGAAACATGTGGAATGGATCTATGATAGGACCCTTCCAAATTTATGGTCTGCATTTCTGGAACCTGAGAGGACAATAAGGTGTCTTTAGCATAAAATATTTTAAAATTTAATTTCCAACTAATTATGAATAAAAAAATCAAATGCATTCAATACTTACATTTGTTACATTTGTTTGGTGATGTGGATGAAGCCTATGAGATGGTTTCTCTTCACTTCTAACATCGTGTATGGAACATTTGGGGAGTTAGTTTCTAAGACTATATTCAAATGAGTTCTTTCCTGTTCCAACAAAATAAAATACAATATAAAACTAAATGTTCAACCAATAAAGATAAAAAAAAATGGAAAAAAAATCAAATACATCGAAAATTACATTAGTTTGACAATTTGATATTTTGGATTCCATCTCTCCAGCCTCATCAGATGAAATCATGTTTTTTCCATAGAAGATCATAAAATACAATGCACAACTAACAACAAATGAAAAATTGAGGAAAATATCAAATGCATTCAACATTTACATTTGTTCGGCGATCTGGATGAACACTATGAGATGGTCCCTCTTCACTTCCAACATCAGTAGATGGAACATCTATGAAGTTAATTTGTATGCCTCTATTAAAATGGATTGTGTCATGTTTGAAGAAAATAAAGTATGCAATAAAATTTAATGTCCAATGTAATGAAAATTCAAAAAATGAAAAATGAAATCAAATACATTAAACATTACATTAGTTTTCCAATTTGATTGTTGAGGAGAATGTAGTGGAACGTTATGACATGCTTCATCTCCACTTCTCATATTAGCAGATGGAACACTTGGGGAGTTAATTTCAAGACCTCTATGAAAATTAGTTGTATCCTATTCCAAAAGAAGAAAATACCTTATAATTTCAGTTAAAAATAAAATGTAAATATAGGAATGTAATAAAACAAGCATTACTACAGGAAACATCAAAATATCATTGTGTTACCTCCATTTTTCCACGCAAAATGCTATCAGGGATGACTGGTTCTCTTGGTGGAACAACATTATTTTGAGAAGGGGGATCAGAAGATCTGATTTTTCTAGCAACTGGCTCCAAATTATCAAACAAATGGCCAATTAAACTATCATCCAAATCATCACATACAATGTCATCATTTCCTCCACCATGGATGTTTTGCAACCTTTGGCCTTGCTCAAAATATGCAATTGTGGAGATAGAAGGGTTAGGGTGAAAATTTGCATCCACGTTATCGATAGAATTTTCTTCTCTATTGCAAGATGTTTCCCCAATATTATGAAAATTTTCAAGAGAGCATTGAACAACAAAAGTATGTTGAGGAGGAGCAAATTCTGACAATGAACTATCAATCAAAAATGTTCTTTCCATGATATCATCCATAGTACAATACTTATGAGGAATCATAAAATCATTTTGAAGAGTAGTTTTAGTAGTTCTTCTATGATATGTAGCTCTCCTATGCTCATTTATTGTGTCCTTATTTTGTTGATACTGTAAACGGCGACTTTCGTTAGACCTATCATGCGATGCCGGTGACAGATTATGTTTTCTTGTACGCTTGCTTGTGCCTTCAGATGACATGTCTACAATGAATAACATTGCTTGAGAACCAATGAGAAAAAAAATAATGCAAATAACATGTATAAAATAAATGAGAGCAATTATAATTATAAAAACAAAGAAAAATGCATATCATTCAAAGACATTCAAATATAATTAAGAGAACTAAGGGGAGACAATAAGAAATATTTTCTAGAAAATTGCAATGGGATTAAATATCCAACATCTGATACATACACATATAGAAGAAATTTCAAGAGGAGGCATAAAATATCCATAGAATCGTAATTTTAAATTATTAGCATATAGACCCAAAAGTATGTAAAGTAAAAAAATTGGAAATATTTTCCAATATAAGAAATTCTAATAGGAGTAATAGCCTAAGACTCCATGTCCATATCTAATGGTGGAATCTCATCAATAGAATCCATACGGGGAGAAATTGCAAAAACATTTCTAGACTCAATCAAATCATTGCAATCATGCAACGTTGGAGACCAAAAACCATACATCTGCTGATTAGTTGAACTATCAATATCTGTTGGAAAACAGAGGCCCGCCATCATGTCATATAATAGGAAAGGAACTTCACTACAATTGCACATAAGAACCACACCGTATACTGCTCGAAATGGGAGATAACTAGGACATTTGATATTTATATATTTAGAAATTTCTTCCAACAACTTCCATCTAAAGCCCCAATCATCCTCAAAGTAGTCAATTGTTCATTCAACACACGGGCGACCAAATTGGAAATTATCTATTTCTTCAATTGACCATACCGAAGTGGTACCATCATTGACAAGGCATATCAATTGATTCTTACATATTGCTAATGACATACACCATATGTCAGTGATTGGAACAAATGAAAAACCCCATTCATTTTTTATTACATCAAACCATTAGATTGTATACCCATATCGAGGATAATCTTCATACTCCTTGTTTAGATAGAGCCAAAATAATTTACTTTTATAAAACACTCCATTCTGAGGGGGAAAAGTGCTACCAAATGGAAGATCAGCCCTTTGCCAAACCTTATGAAGACTAATGTAAACATAAAATTTAGACTGCATTTTGTCATAGTGTTGAAGCCTCGAAAATTGCTGCTACAACATTAGGGAATAACCACCTAGTTCGGACCTTAATACACTCCTTTTCCGTTTATGATAGTGGCTCCGACTGGTCTAACTAGGTCCAATTACCTTTTCCCTATCTCTATTGGTTTATGATATATCTTTAACTACCAATAGACTGGGATACCAGATCGATTCTTCTTGCTGATCAGGCAAGAGAATGACCCTTAAGCTGATTTGGGTTCAGCCAAACCACAACCAAGATTTTTCCTCTTTGAGAAGAGGTCTTAAAAGAATGTAGAAATTAATCTAAATGAAAACTTATTCTATAATTCAAGCAAAAGAAACTAATCTAAATCCTATCTCAATTAGGTAGATAAAAATCTAACCCAACTAAGAGCAAGATAATTAAATAATGAGGATTAAAATATGTCTGGCTTTTAATTAATGTAAAACCAAAGAAGAAATTCAATTAGTTCACATTTGTGAATACCAAAACACATTCTATTGAGACCATTTGACTGAAATAATAAATCAACAACACTCCGGAAGAAATTCAAGAAAATGATATTGATTGACAAATCAGTCAAGCCAATAATTAAACAATAATATGTGGAAGAAATTCACAACACATTACTATTTAATAAATTATTTTTATAAGACAGATTTCTATGTAATGGTTACTCAGAAATTAGAGTGTAATTCATAAGAGCATAGATACATAACAATTTGAGACAAATTATCCATATCAACAGAAATGCCAAAACATGAATAAAATGAAACAACAATTTTATTAACATAAAAATGAAACTGGTATTTGATACATAAATGCCAAAAATACCAGTTAATTGTATCTGCTTCTCTGATCCTGGTCTTTAATAGTACTTTACATTACTTGAATTCTGCTTTCAAGACTAGAGCTACAGAAATGAAAAATCTGCCCATCATGCATAATTCAAGACATACAGAAAAAACCTCATTAATTTTCAGATCTGAAAATTTCTCTCCTTCCCATCTACAACTGTAAATTCTTATTACATAAATTCTTTTAGAAGTCTGAAATTGTAGAGGAGAGCCACATTTTTTACATTTTGCAATCTGCAATTTATAATCTTTCGAAAAGTATTTTGAGAAGAGAGTTTGTTGAAGAAAAATCTGCCCAATCCAATTTTAATTACTCAAAAATTCCAATCTTTAATTGTTGGAGCCTTCTCATTGATTGAGATCTTTTTCTCCATATCCCTTCTACTGTTTTTCCTACAAAAAGAAATTAAAATGAATTAAGATGCAACAGTAAAATCAAAATATTATTTCTAGCATTTAAAACAAATGCAATCAAATTTTATTTAAATAAATAAAAATGAAATTTGAGATTCTTATTGATGCTCCTAATGATTTTAATTAACCAATGATATTATTGATGCATGAATCTACAATTAGAAGAGGCTTGGGCAAATGAAAATGAAGAAAACAAAACTTAGAAAATTGATTTTATTTTAAAAATTCGGAGCTTGATCTTCTGCCTGATTTTTGACCCAATAAATGATCAAATATGTTAGTGAAACTTCCTCGGAAATGTTCTCCTTGATTTTCTCTTTCCAATGAGTCATCCTGGGCCTCATTTGGTCAAGTAAAACTCAATCTATGAGCCTCCAAAGTTGATCACTCAAATCTGATATAAATCTGGAAATTCTGTTGCTGGGCTAAAAAATCAGATTTTTAATTAAAAATCTAATCCTAAATTAGCCTACAATTATCTAATTATTAATTCTATTTTATTTTTTTAATTATAAACTAAACTAGTTATTTAATAAACTATTTATTAATTGATATTAATCTAACTAACTAACATATAATTAACTATTTAAAAACTTATTTAATCTAATTAATAACTAATTATAAATTAATTAAATTAATTATAATCTACATATTACTTTAATTAATTTAAAATTAATCATTTTAAATATTACATATTAAATAAAATATTAAATCAAAATTAAACTAACAATACATTATACTAACTTCTAACTTAATACTATATTAAACTAAATTTATTAATTTATTATTTCAATAAAATAAAAACTATCTTAATTAATACTCCACTATACTAATATAAAACTAAACTAATATTACAGCTACTTAAAACTAACTTTAACACTAACAAATAAAAACTAACGTTATCTACCATTTAAACTAACCTACCTTACCACTAATATATATTACACATAACTTAAAACTAACACTATGACTCTTACCTTAATACTAAACTCATCGCATCGCATGAGTTGAATGCAACTCATCGCATTGGAAAACTCAATCGCATCGCATTAGTTGAATGCGACTCATCACATTGGAAAATTCAATCGCATCGCTTGAAACCAAATAAACTCAATCGCATTGGAAAAGTCATTGCATCGGGGTTTTTAAAAGGATGTGGCGATTGAAATTTCCCGATGCGATGTTCCGATTAATTTTATTTATTTTTTTTTATATTTTTGTTTTTATTTATTTTTAAATATATTTTTTATATTAAATTTTAATTTAATTAATTAATTATATAATAATTAATTTAATTAATTTAAAATTTAACATTAAAAATTAGTCCTGTCCAAAGTGAAACTCCCACCAGCGGCCACCCCTGCAGCAAAGGGCACCACACCCAGCTCGGGCAGGGCAGAGCCGAGCCCAGCAGGAGAAAGAGCGAGCGCGAAAAAATCAAATCCAGAGGAGCGCGAAAATTCACTATATAAATATTGAACTTAATAACACAAATAAATATTGAAAAAATGAGTATTAAAATTCAAAAAAAAATAATCAATCTTATTATTTAATGAAATATTAATGCAAAACTTTAAGATGGCCATTTCTATTTAGAAAATTGTGGATTATTTTCAAAATTTGAGAATAAAAAAAAACTCAACTATTTAAATAATATTATTGTTCATTTTCATTTACTTTAGAAATATTATTGTTAATTTTAAATAATAATAATAATAATAATAGCAATAATATTAATATTAATAATTTCTATATCCAATTTTTTAAAAATTGTTTATATTATTGATGTTAATAAAAAAACATAAATATTGAACTTAATAACACAAATAAATATTGAAAAAATGAGTATTAAATTTCCAAAATAAAATAATCAATCTTATCATTTAATGAAATATTAATGAAAAACTTTAAGATGACCATTTCTATTTAGAAAATTGTAGATTATTTTTAAAATTTGAGGAATAAAAACAAACTCAACTATTTAAATTAATTCTTACATTTAAGTTCATTTTCATATATCAAATTTCAAAATTTTCTACAATCTACTTAAGTTCAATAATATTACACAAAATTGACACTTCCATGCAACCTAAATTCACTTGCTATTGCTGATATGAATTTTTTGAATAATTAATTGATAATATAACAGTAGAGAAAAAAACAAAAGTAAAGTTGTGTCAGTATAGTGAGTATAGGATCTTTCTTTGGTGAGGAAATATAGTTCCTAGGCACAACCAACAGGAATCAACAACCTAAAACTTTTCAAAACATTCTTCCATTGCTTACAAACAGTGCTAAACTTTATCAGAATCGATAAAGGGAGCCAGGGGAAGACAATTCAAGAATTTCGAATGGAAGGCAACTCCAAATAGGTGGATCCGTGATCAAATAAGGAAATCACCTAACACAAAAGAAAATACATGTGTTATCAACAACAAAATTCCAATTAATATTGAATAAAGTTAAAAGTAGCATACATACACAATTTTCCATTTACAGATATAATAAAATCTACCTATACATATTGTATAAAAACTTATGAGTGATAAGAACATTATTAAAATAGTGAAAAACAAAACATAATTTTATAAACCTAATGTTTACAGTCCAATATTATTAATGTTAATAAATCTATTTTTATGTCTCTATTAATGTGTATGTTTAATATTGATGTTAATGTTTTGATATTCAATATAAATATAAAGAAAAAACCATTTTTTTAATATTAAATAATTTTATGTTATAAATCTCACATTATAAAATAACTTAATGCTACATGAACTAAATGATATAAAAATACCAAAATTTTTAATTCTAATGTCATTGAACCTAAATAATACTAAAGTTATGATTTATTTTCTTTAATGAAATATTTATATTGATGTTTAATGACAATGTTGATATTACTGTACAAATGCAAAATTTAATTTTATATAAATTTCTATGTTTAAAATTGACATCTATATTTATTATTAATATTATTAGTATTAATATTAATTAACATTAAAAGAGATATTGATATTTAAAATAAACATTAATACTTTTTTTATTAATTTGAAACATTTATATTTATTATTAAAGTTAATATCAATCTATATTATTAAATTATTAATGTTAATATGAATCAATATTCATTTTCATAATATTATTGTTCATTTTAAATAATAATAATAATTTCTATAAAAATTTTAAACATTTGTTTATATTATTAATATCAATAAAAAACATAAATATTGAACTTAATAACACACATAAATATTTAAAAAATTGAGTGATTAAAATTTTAAAATTAAATAATCAATCCTATTCTTTAATGAAATATTGAGATTAATATATAAATGGAAAGTTTTATTTTATATAAATTTCTATGTTTAACATTGACATACATATTTATTAATAATATTATTAATATTAATATTAATTAAGAGATATTGATATTTAAAAATAATATTAATTATTTTTTTATTAATTTGAAACATTTATATTTATTATTAAAGTTAATATGAATCTATATTATTAAATTATTAATATTATTGTTAAATAATAATAATAATAATAATAATAATAATAATAATAATTTCTATGTCAGTTTTAAAAATTTATGTTTATCCATGTTTATTAATATTAATAAAACACATAAATATTAATGTTAATAAATCTAATTTTTACAATCCAATATTATCAACATTAATAAATCTATTTTTATGTCTTTATTAATGTCTATGTTTAATATTGATGTTAATGTTTTGATGTTCAATATAAATATTGAGAAAAAGAATTTTTTTTAATATTAAATAACTTAATGTTATAAACCTCACATTATAAAATAACCTAATGCTACATGAGCTACATGATATAAAAAAACCAAAATTTTTAATTCTAATGTCATTGAACCTAAATAAAACTAAAGTTATGATTCATTTTCTTTAATGAAATATTTATATTGATGTTTAATGACAATGTTCACATTAATGTACAAATGCAAAATTTAATTTTATATAAATTTCTATGTTTAAAATTGACATCTATATTTATTATTAATATTAATATTAATTAACATTAAAAGAGATATCAATATTTAAAATGAACATTAATACTTTTTTTATTAATTTGAAACATTTATATTTATTATTAAAGTTAATATTAATCTATATCATTAAATTATTAATGTTAATATGAATCAATATTCATTTTAATAACATCATTGTTAATTTTAAATAATAATAATAGTTTCTATGTCAATTTTAAAAATTTGTTTATATTATTAATATTAATAAAAAATATAAATATTGAACTTAATAGCACAGAGAAATATTGAAAAATTGAGTGATTAAAATTCCAAAATTAAATAATCAATCTTATTCTTTAATGAAATATTGAAATTAATATATAAATGCAAAGTTTCATTTTATATAAATTTCTATGTTTAACATTGACATATATATTTATTATTAATATTATTAATATTAATATTAATTAACATTAATAGAGATATTGATATTTAAAAATAATATTAATTATTTTTTTATTAATTTGAAACATTTATATTTATTATTAAAGTTAATATGAATCTATGTTATTAAATTTTTAATATTAATATAAAACAATATTTATTTTAATAATAATAATAATAATAATAATTTTTATGCAATTTTAAATATTTATATTTATCCATGTTTATTAATATTAATAAAAAACATAAATATTCAACTTAATAAGACATATAAATATTGAAAAATTGAGTGATTAAAATTCCAAAATAAAATAAACTTAAACATTTTCAAAATTATAATGTCATTAAATCTAAATAAACAACTTAAATCTATCCTCCTAATAGCAATACTATTAATATTGATAATTTGTATGTCAATTTTAAAAATTTATGTTTATCCATGTTTATTAATATTAATAAAAAAAACATAAATATTGAACTTAATAAGAGACATAAATATTGAAAAATTGAATGATTAAAATTCCAAAATAAAATAAACTTAAAAATTTTCAAAATTATAATGTCATTAAACCTAAATAAACAACCTAAAGTTATCCATCCTATTTTTTAATGAAATATTTATATTGATGTTTAATGACATTATTCACATTAATATATCAATGAAAAATTTAATGCCATTGTTCACATCTATATTTGTTATTAATATTATTAATATTAATATTAATTAACATTGAAAGAGATATGATATTTAAAATTAATATTAATAATTTTTTTATTAATTTAAAAACATTTCTATTTATTATTAAATTTAATATCAATCTATATTATTAAATTATTAATTTAATATGAATCAATATTTATTTTAATAATATTATTGTTATTTTTAAATAATAATAATAATAATAATAGAAATAATATTAATATTAAGAATTTCTATCTCAAATTTAAAAATTTATATTTATATTATTAATATTAATAAAAAAACATAAATATTGAATTTAATAACACAAATAAATATTGAAAAAATGAGTATTAAAACTCCAAAATAAAATAATCAATCTTATTATTTAATGAAATATTAATGCAAAACTTTAAGATGGCCATTTCTATTTAGAAAATTGTGGATTATTTTCAAAATTTGAGAATAAAAACAAACTCAACTATTTAAATAATATTATTATTCATTTTAATATACTTTAATAGTATTATTGTTAATTTTAAATAATAATAATAATAATAGCAATAATATTAATATTAATAATTTCTATATCCAATTTTAAAAAAATTGTTTATATTATTAATATTAATAAAAAACATAAATATTGAACTTAATAACACAAATAAATATTGAAAAAATGAGTATTAAAATTCCAAAATAAAATAATCAATCTTATCATTTAATGAAATATTAATGCAAAACTTTAAGATGACCATTTCTATTTAGAAAATTGTAGATTATTTTTAAAATTTGAGGAATAAAAATAAACTCAACTATTTAAATTAATTCTTACATTTAAGTTCATTTTCATATATCAAATTTCAAAATTTTCTACAATCTAATTAAGTTCAATAATACTACACAAAATTGACACTTCCATGCAACCTAAATTCACTTGTTATTGCTGATATGAATTTTCTGAATAATTAATTGATAATATAACAGTAGAGGAAAAAACAAAAGTAAAGTTGTGTAAGTATAGTGAGTGACAAAAGTAAAGCTTGTAAAATCCTCAGCGCTGTTTTCCGGTTTCGAAGGCCTGAGATGATGTATTTTTTTGTCAAAACAGCACTTTCAGCCAGCACAGTTTTTACTAGCTGGTATGTGGACAGTTGTGGTGGTGAGCAAATCCTGTTTCGGTGTTTTTCCTTAATGGAAGCCGGGGATTGCTTACACCAGATTTTGGTTTTTTGTTTTCAGATTTTGTGGACAGAGCTGTTGGGTGGTTCTTGTTTAAAAATAACAAACAATCACACAGCAGCGTAGTTTTTTCCCTGGAAAAGGGAAAGGAATGCAATGCATATGCTATGTAACCCTCTTTTTTAATAGAAGGTTCGATTTTTTTCTGTGGAAAAAAGTATAGTGAGTGACAAAAGTAAAGCTGTGTAAGTATAGTGAGTATAGGATCTTTCTTCGGTGAGGGAATATAGTTCCTAGGCACAACCAACAAGAATCAACAACCTAAAACTTTTCAAAACATTCTTCCATTGCTTACAAACAGTGCTAAACTTTATCAGAATGGATAAAGGGAGTGAGAGGAAGACAATTCAAGAATTTCGAATGGAAGGCAACTCCAAATAGCTGGATCCATGATCAAATAAGGAAATCACCTAACATAAAAGAAAACACATGTGATATCAACAACAAAATTTCAATTAATATTGAATAAAGTTAAAAGTAGCATACATACACAATTTTCCATTTACAGATATAATAAAATCTACCTATACATATTGTATAAAAACTTATGACTGATAAGAACATTATTAAAATAGTGAAAAACAACTCACAATTTTATAAACCTAATGTTTATAGTCCAATATTATTAATGTTAACAAATCTATTTTTATATCTCTAGGAATGTCTATTTTAATATTGATGTTAATGTTTTGATGTTCAATATAAATATTAAGAAAAAGCCATTTTTTTTTAATATTAAATAACTTAATGTTATAAACGTCACATTATAAAATAACCTAATGCTACATGAACTAAATGATATAAAAATACCAAAATTTTTAATTCTAATGTCATTGAATCTAAATAAAACTAAAGTTATGATTCATTTTCTTTAATGAAATATTTATATTGATGTTTAATGACAATGTTCATATTAATGTACAAATGCAAAATTTAATTTTATATAAATTTCTATGTTTAAAATTGACATCTAAATTTATTATTAATATTATTAGTATTAATATTAATTAACATTAAAAGAGATATCAATATTTAAAATAAACATTAATAACATTATTGTTATTTTAAATAATAATAATAATTTCTATAACAATTTTAAAAATTTGTTTATATTATTAATATTAATAAAAAAACATAAATATTGAACTTAATAACACACAAATATTAAAAAAATTGAGTGATTAAAATTCCAAAATTAAATAATCAATCCTATTCTTTAATGAAATATTGAGATTAATGTATAAATGCAAAGTTTTATTTTATATAAATTTCTATGTTTAACATTGACATATATATTTATGATTAATATTATTAATATTAATATTAATTAATTTTAATAAAGATATAAATATTTAAAAATAATATTAATTATTTTTTTATTAATTTGAAACATTTATATTTATTATTAAAGTTAATATGAATCTATATTATTAAATTATTAATATTGTTGTTAAATAGTAATAATAATAATAATAATTTCTATGTCAATTTTAAAAATTTATGTTTATCCATGTTTATTAATATTAGTAAAAAACATAAATATTAATGTTAATAAATCTAATTTTTACAATCCAATATTATTAATGTTAATACATCTATTTTTATGTCTTTATTAATGTCTATGTTTAATATTGATGTTAATGTTTTGATGTTCAATATAAAAATTAAGAAAAAGCCATTTTTTTAATATTAGATAACTTAATGTTATAAACCTCACATTATAAAATAACCTAATGCTACATGAGCTAAATGGTATAAAAAAACCAAAAATTTTAATTCTAATGTCATTGAACCTAAATAAAAATAAAGTTATGATTCATTTTCTTTAATGAAATATTTATATTGATGTTTAATAACAATGTTCACATTAATGTACAAATGCAAAATTTAATATTATATAAATTTCTATGTTTAAAATTGACATCTATATTTATTATTAATATTATTAGTATTAATGTTAATTAACATTAAAAGAGATATCGATATTTAAAATGAACATTAATACTTTTTTTATTAATTTGAAACATTTATATTTATTATTAAAGTTAATATTAATCTATATTATTAAATTATTAATGTTAATATGAATCAATATTCATTTTAATAACATTATTGTTAATTTTAAATAATAATAATAATTTCTATGTCAATTTTAAAAAATTGTTTATATTATTAATATTTATAAAAAATATAAATATTGAACTTAATAACACACATAAATATTAAAAGATTGAGTAATTAAAATTCCAAAATTAAATAATCAATCCTATTCTTTAATGAAATATTGAGATTAATATATAAATGCAAAGTTTCATTTTATATAAATTTCTATGTTTAACATTGACATATATATTTATTATTGATATTATTAATATTAATATTAATTAACATTAATTGAGATATTGATATTTCAAAATAATATTAATTATTTTTTATTAATTTGAAACATTTATATTTATTATTAAAGTTAATATGAATCTATGTTATTAAATTATTAATATTAATAGGAATCAATATTTTATTTAATAATAATAATTTTTATGCAATTTTAAAAATTTATGTTTATCTATGTTTATTAATATTAATAGAAGACATAAATATTCAACTTAATAAGACACATAAATATTTAAAAATTGAGTGATTAAAATTCCAAAATAAAATAAACTAAAACATTTTCAAAATTATAATGTCATTAAATCTAAATAAACAACTTAAGTTATCCTCCTAATAGTAATACTATTAATATTGATAATTTCTATGTCAATTTTAAAATTTATGTTTATCCATGTTTATTAATACTAATAAAAAACATAAATATTCAACTTAATAAGAGACATAAATATTGAAAAATTGAGTGATTAAAATTCCAAAATAAAATAAACTTAAAAATTTTCAAAATTATAATGTCATTAAACCTAAATAAACAAACTAAAGTTATCCATCCTATTTTTTAATGAAATATTTATATTGATGTTTGATGACATTATTCACATTAATATATAAATGAAAAATTTAATGCCATTGTTCACATCTATATTTATTATTAATATTATTAATATTAATATTAATTAACATTAAAAGAGATATGATATTTAAAATTAATATTAATATTTTATTATTAATTTAAAAAAATTTATATTTATTATTAAATTTAATATCAATCTATATTATTAAATTATTAATTTAATATGAATCCATATTTATTTTAATAATATTATTGTTATTTTTAAATAATAATAATAATAATAATAGAAATAATATTAATATTAAGAATTTCTATCTCAAATTTAAAAATTTATGTTTATATTATTAATATTAATAAAAAACATGAATATTGAACTAAATAACACAAATAAATATTGAAAAAAAATACAGTAATAAATTAAAATAAAACAATCAATCTTATTATTTAATAAAGTATTAATGCAAAAATTTAAGATGGCCACTTCAATTTAGAAAATTATGGATTATTTTTAAATTTGAGAATAAAAAACAAACTCAACTATTTAAATAATATTATTATTCTTTCATTTATTTTAATAATATTATTTTTAATTTTAAATAATAATGATAATAGCAATGTGTATTAATAATTTCTATATCGAATTTTTAAAAAAATTATTTATATTATTAATATTAATAAAAAAACATAAATATTGAACTTAATAACACAAAATAAATTTTGAAAAAATGATATTAAATTCAAAATAAAATAATCAATCTTATCATTTAATGAAATATTAATGAAAACTTTAAAGGTGAGTATTTTCTCTTCAAAATTATGATTATTTTTAAAATTGAAAATAAAAACAAACTCAACTATTTAAATTTATTCTTATTTAAGTTCATTTTCCCATATATCAGTTCAAAATTTTCTACAATATAATTAAGTTCAGTAATATTTTTCAAAATTGACGGTTCATGCAACTAAAATTACTTGTTATTACTAATATGAATTTTTTTCTAAATAATTAATTGATAATAGAGCAGTCAGAAAAAAACAAAAGTAAAGTTATTATAATTATAGTGAGTAATACAGTAAGTTGTGTAAGTATAGGAGTATAGGATCTTTCTTGATTGAGGAAATATAGTTCTTTGAAAACGACAACGAGAATCAACAACCTAAAACTTTTACAAAAACATTCTCCATTGCTTACAATGAGTGCTAAACTTTATCAGAATCCATAAAGGGAGCTAGAGAAGACAAATTCAATAATTTAGTGGAAGGTAGCCTCAATAGTAGGATCCACCGTCAAGAATAATTACTTTCCATAAAAAAACGGCTGATATCAACAAAAATTTCAATTAATATTGAATAAAGTTAAAAGTAGCATACATGCAATTTTCATTTTACAAATATAATAAAATACTATACATATTGGCATAAAAACTTATGATTTAATCAAGAACATTATTAAAATAGTGAAAAAACAACTCACAATTTTATAAACCTAATATTTGGTGAAATATTATTATTATAAATCTATTTTTATGTCTATATTAATATACATGTTTAATATTGATGTTAAATGAGTATTTCCATATAAATATTAAGAAAAAAGCCATTTTTTAATAAATGACTTGTATCTTCTTAAATATCTACATTATAATATAACCTAATGCTACATGAACTAAATGATATAAAAATACCAAAATTTTTATTATAATTTCATTGAATTCTAAATAAAACAAAATTTATGTTGATTCATTTCGAACTTCGGAAGAAAAAACTATAAACATTGTTTTATAAATTCATTATTACCTAAGAAAGTGCGAGAGAAACTTTTACTATTATACACAGACTTTAATATGAGAATAGAGATAAGGTAATACTATTCATAACGATTAAACCATTCAATCCAAGTTAAACAAATAGGGTTTAGGAAATTTAGAAAAACTGCTGCTCGATGGGGGTAAATTAGTAACACCGAGTCTGCAGCGTTGCATTCGGTGAAATGGGCCTCGTGGGGAAAAACCTTCATTTTTCAATGCATTTAAGGGCTAAAACCTCCGAAATTTCTAAAAAAGACTCGGCGTGCCACTGAAAACCAAGTCGGACGATTATGTACAAATCGACATAGGAATCGGAAGCGAATCCTCGAGAACCGACATATCCTTAGAAGAAATGTGTATACGAGAATATCCGGATAAGAAGAGATAGGGCTTGGTAGGATTACTAGGCGGTTCTGTCGTGGCGATTTGTCATCAAAGCAAGTTGCATCTCGATCAACGGCGTAAGATGAGCCTAGTAACCTCGGGACAATCGCATCACCGCCCAGTCACCGCACGAGTGTCAGGAGAATTTTCTATGTAAATCCAAGGTGTATAAATGCCGATTACTACGGTGAAGTCCACATTAAACGAAGTGTCATATGTATGTCATAAAAGCATTAAAAACACGAGTTGGGTGCCACACATCCAATGTTTTGGTTTGATTGATTACATATACTATTCATTGCTATATTTTTAAATAAACATATCCAAAGTTTGTTGTTTAATAATCTATTTACATACATCTCTATTATATATATATGTAAATAAGAATATGAAAGAATAAAATCATATATATATTAAACAATGATATTAAAAACCTCCGTTACTTTATATTAGTAATCACACTTTATATAGTTACTTGGTAAAGTTTGAATAAGTGTATAGGATAATGTTACAAAGGATAAAAAAATTTTATGAGGTTTGTGATGGTTGTGACACATTTTCTTTAATGAAATATTTATATTAATGTTTAATGACAATGTTCATATTAATGTACAAATGCAAAATTTAATTTTATATAAATTTTTATGTTTAAAATTGACATCTATATTTATTATTAATATTATTAATATTAATATTAATTAATATTAGAAGATATCGATATTCAAAATAAACATTAATATATATTAATTTGAAACATTTTATATTTATTATTAAAGTTAATATCTTGATCTATATTATCAAATTATTAATGTTAATATGAATCAATATTCATTTTAATAACATTATTGTTCCTTTAAATAATAATAATAATTTCTATGTCGAATTTTAAAAATTTGTTTATATTTGTTAATATTAATCAAAATAAATAATGTGAACTTAATAACACATAAATGTTAAAAAAATTGAGTGATTAAAATTTAATTAATAATCAATCCTATTCTTTGTGAAATATTGATTAAATATAAATGTAAAGTTTTATTTTATATAATTTATATTTAACATTGTATATATATTTATTATTAATATTATATTATTAATATTAATTAGCATTAATGAGATATTGATATTTCAGATACGGATGATTGTCTTGGTTAGTGGACGGTCCTTGGTGACTCAAGATGGAGCTGCGTGGGGTGGCATATGGCCCCTCTGTGACTCATAATCAAAGCATTAACTACAGCTCACATGGCATTAACTCAATGCGGCTTTTGCCGCTGCGCTCGTACGGTTTGCGATGGCGTTTGTGCGGGTAGCTCGGATTGCTCTTCTGTTGCTTGCCGACTCTCACCTCCCTGCGGCGGGGCGCTGCCCTTGCGCGTGGCCGGCGGGGTGTTCGCACCCGGACGGGCGACGGCGCTCGCTCCTTGGTTGTTTGGAGGCTCTGTGGGTCCATCCGCCACGAGTGCTGCTTGTTCGAATTCTTGCTCACATGGGGCCAGGCTCATGTTGGATCCAATCGCTTTTTGCTCTTCTTGTCTCGAGGCATTACCGGCGCTCCTCTGTGTCCATGCCATGGCTTTGTCTGGATGCGGTGCTGTCATGGGCTTGATAGAGGTAAGTGGCCCCATCTCGACGCCCACCGGCTACGACACGGATTCCCTCCTGCGGACATCGGCGATGAGATCCTTGTACGGATACTCACGCAACCTTGAAAGGGGTGCTCACCGTATGGAAATGTTAATTTTTCCCCGACCCCACCCGCCTCCCTCTGTTGACCCTCCTAGGCCTATCTCCCTACCTCCATGTCTTCCCGGTCACTCCCTTCGTAGAGTCTCCTCCCGAGCGAATTCGGGTTTGAATGCTCTCTCCCGATGCTTTATCATCATTGCTTTCGTCACGCCTTTGAGAGAAGATCGGCTAGCAACACACCCTCCCTGATCCCATTTCATTCCTGCTCGGCCGGGTCCTAATCTCTCCGACCGAAATGAATCCTTGAACACGATCGCCCATTGGGTGCTGACAAGGCCTAGCGAAGACGCATGCGGTGGACACTCCACCACGCTTAAAGGACCAGCTCTGTCGAAGAATAGCTAGAGATGCAAGGGATGAGTGCGGTGTAACGAGGGTATTGGAGGAAGCCGCCTTCCCAGCTCATGAATAGTAGTTGAAAACACACAAAACACATGAGCCCAGTTGCTCGATCATTTTGGGGGATAATTTTTTTATTTTACATGTTCCTCTTAGGTGAGAAAAAGTGATTAACTATAATGTAACTTTTTTTATTATGTTAAATGGTATGAATAATGTGTCGGTTTCCCTTTGAGGGCGGTGAAACTTTCTCTAAAAAAACTGGTTTCCCACTCGGGCGATGCGGGGTACTGTTAAAAAAGCATGGCTATCGAGCCCAATTTCAGGGCTCACATGTTGCTTGTAGCATTTTTGTGTACCGGTATGTTTTTATAAATAGAATTAGTATTATTAGAAAAAATAAAAATAAAATAAAATAAAATAAATAAATAAATAGAGATATATTGATGTTTAAAAATAATAATAATTATTTTTTATTAATTTGAAACATTTATATTTATTATTAAAGTTAATGAATCTATATTATTAAATTATTAATATTATTGTGATAATAATAATAATAACAATAATAATTTCTATGTCAATTTTAAAAATTTATGTTTATCCATGTTTAGTAATATTAATAAAGCATAAATATTAATGTTAATAAATCTAATTTTTTCTGATCAATAATATTTATTAATAAATCTATTTTTATATCTTTATTAATGTCTATGTTTATTATTGATGTTAATTTTGATGTTCAATATAAATATTTAAAAAAAGCCATTTTTAATATCAAATAACTTAATGTTATAAACCTCACATTATAAAATAACCTAATGCTACATGAAATTTAAATGATATAAAAAACCCGAGATTTTTAGTTAAATATAAATTGAACCCTAAATAAAACTAAAGTTATGATTCATTTTATTTAATGAAATATTTATATTAGTGTTATTGAAAATAATGTTTCGGCCAATGTACAAATGCAAAATTTAATTTTATATAAATTTCTATATTAAAATTAATATCTATATTTATTATTAATATTATTAGTATTAATATTAATTAACAATAAAGACTATTATTTAAAATGAACATTAATACTTTTTTATTAATTAAAACATTTATATTTATTATTAATTCTTTTTTGTAACAGGCAGTTATGATTATTAGATCACTTGGGCAAAGCCTTGAAACAAAGAATTACAAGTAAATACTGCACTTAAATGTCTTTCTACAATAGCGAATATATTAAGTTGAGGCTATTCTAGTTCTTACAAATATTCATGGTAAGATCCACAATTCCCATTTTTTGTAGATCTGGCTCAGCACAATAAAAAAGGATGCGGTAAACATGGAAAGCTTGAACAAAACAGAAAGCTAGCAGAAAACTAAGAATAGAGCCCATTCCTCGTAAATATTATGAAAAACGTTGGGGTAAGTGCTTTGTTATTAAAATCAACTAACATTGTTGCCTCAAAACAGAAAAAAAGTGTGCTTTGGAGAGTTTTGGAGATAGCGATAATTCTCCATCAATACGCAAATAACGATGTCCTTGGAACAACATCCTTAACCGAGCATTGGATGATAGTTGGGGTCTGGCCACGGTCACGGTGCCGGGATTTTAGCTTGCGTGAGACAACGAAGAGCGAGAGCCTTGCGCTTGAATCACAGAAAGATGATCCCGACCCGAACGGTGGCGGGGTCTTCTGCCTTCTTCAATTTTTGTCTGCCCCCGGCAAGCTTTCCGGGGTTATTAACAACATAACGAAGAAACGAGGGGAGAGGGAATGGTTTAGAAGCCAGCGAGAAAAATCATTCTTATTCAAAGTCTGGCTACCGGAGTTTCCTGAGTCTTATTATGTTTTGAGTAGCGAGTGGTAGAAACCCGGCGGCTCCGATCATGTCTCTCGCTAAAATTAAGGTAAATAAAGCCGATTTTCTAAAAACTTTACTAAGTTGAAGCCTTAACTTTTGTTTAATAACAATTTTCTTTGTGCCTCTTCACCTAAAGTTCTGTTATTTAAATTTCAGCTCGGTACCCAACAGACAAAATTTGGGGGCTTGGCAAGATGTCTTTAAAATGCAACGTTCTTAGGGAGACATAAAGGAAAAAATCGAAAGACGAGAGGAAAAAAAGGTCGAGAACTCGGTCGGGTAAAGGGGCCATGCCCCAAAGAGAGTAAAGCTCGTACCCACACCTCAACGGCGACTTTGCGACTCGGCCTCGTCTCATTGATGCTTTCTTCATCCTCCCCCTTTGTCCAGGCACTGGAAAGGCCATGGCTCTCTTTTTTTAAGCACGTCATCGGTGAGATTTACGATGGCATGAGCCATGAAATAGTCGACTAGGATGGTGTTAGGCCCCTGAGTCCTTTCAAGCAATGAGGATTAGGAGCATAGGGAAATTTCCATTTGTTTGTTGTAACCCATGGTGGCGGGTGTGGAGCGGGAAGACTGGGCCCTGCGTGACTTGCTTGCGGCTAGTAGCTCAACCATGGAGAGGAATGGTAAGAAGAGGTCACGAATTCAGTCAAACACTGAATATCGGTCCATGGTCACAGATTCTCGGGCCAATTAAGAGATCCCACAGCGTTTTTAGACGCATTCGGTGTCCCTGACGAAGGGGCGCGGATAAGACACCATGGCAGCGGGGGTTCAACATAATCAGGGTCGTGTCGGTCAGATTAATTTACCATTCGAGCACCCCAAAACGGTATTTTGTTGGATAAACGAGAGCGAGGAGGGATGTCGAGTTTGGCCAGATGTTGAACGAGAATGAGCCTGGGATTGTAGACTTGCTTTCTGGGCTGAAAAAGTGTTGAAGCCTAAATCATCGTGACGGATTGGTGTGGATCATTAGCTGAATGATTTTGGCACCCATAAACGACGTTACGTATGGGAAGGTTTTGAGTTAATGCAGCTACATCTGAGCAGGAGGTCTTCTCATTCACCAAGGAGACCAAATGGTCATTATTTTGCACTGGGAAAACATGAGAATAGAATCATCAGGCTTCTTAAAGAACATGACGGGCGCTAACGAACGAAGAGTGGAATAACAGGAAAACTTCTTAACCACAGTTTGATGAAAGCTGGCTGCCTGCAAAAATTCAAATACGAAGGCCCAGGCTGGATGCAAAATTTGAATTTTAAATACGTGAGGAGGATGGATCCTGTATGGAAGAGCGAGATACGACTTGGGGTCCCAGTATTTGAAAGACGACCCGGGGTCGAACACCGCAAAACAACTAGAAATGGCTAAGAGCGAGAGGGCAGAAGTATTCCGACTGTACGTCTGTTATTTTTCCTTTATTGAACATCTTTGTAGAAGTAACTAAACTTTGTTAAAGACCTCTTTTAGATTTGGAGAGCGGTCTGAGAAAATTTACTTTGTTATAATAGAGTGTCACTTAATGAACAAGCTGGACATTCTTCTGTTTCTCTGTGATAAAAGACAGGAATTTCAACTGAATTGTTTCCTTATTAAATAAACTTAAAGAAACTTGGAAGGAAAAATAGAAAGAGGGGAAAGAGAACGTCTTTAAGCAATATTTGTGGCTTTGAAAAAACAGCGACTCTTGGTTCAGCAAGGAGAAAATCCAAGGCTGATAAGCCTAATCCGAATCAACAAAATCTCAAGAAGCCAAAACTTCAGCCTTATCGCAGGAAGAAGTGATTAACATGATTAAAAATCATTTTGCCAAGATCTGGCTTTATAACCATACCTTTCTTTACGTGAATGCTAGAGTGAATCGCCTCTTTGAACAGAAATGAAGTTGTCTACAATCTTCCTTCCTGCCCTGACCTCCAACAGTTTTGGGAATGATGTTCGGGAGAATACCTTTCAATACATTTTAATAACGAATTTATAATTTTGTAACCAATATTGCTCGCAGGAATTGGTAGATCTATTAAAAAGCAGTAGCTCCCCTTATCAGCAGGAATGAAGGCAAGGAAAACGAGTTAATGCTACCCAAATTTTTGAAATTTTGGAATTTCCTCATATTTTGCATAAATCTGCACCAACAATTTGCCGGGACACGGAAAAAATGCGTTTTGTAAACCACTCCAATTAAGGAGGTTTAGCCGAGTTCATCTCAACGAAGCAGACTTAGTACAACACGGAGTGACTGCCTTCCAACATTTGTTCATGTAGACGTAACTCTTTAAAGAATCCCTTCTAAGGGTAATGAAGAGAAAAGTTCCAGACACCAAATCCTCCCGTACGGGTTCTTGGTGATTGAGCGACCTTTTTTATACTCGAACTCCTTATTGAACATAATTTCTTCTTTGATTTTAAGAGATTGGGTTGAATTTTTCATGCATTACTTTGTTCATGAAAAAAAAGTGTTCCTATCTGACCTTAAAATAAAGGAACTGTGGGGCCTTGCCTCCGAAATTCTTTATTTAAACATGCATGCTCATGAAGCTTTTGCTGAAGGACCACTTCCTGGTGGGGTCATGGAGTGAATATGGGCGATCTCCATACGAAAATTGAGTGATCCTCTAAGGAGAATGAGCAGCTTTCGCTCGAAGCAGGGCCAAGGACGCTTTATTATTTAAACTCATAATTTGACATCACAGGCTTTCTTCTACACACAAAAAGGCTCTGATGGCACAGGAGGGTCCAGGTTACCATGTTTTATACATAAAGCACAGGATTTGAATCCGAAGGGGCAGAATACAGAACAGACCATGCAGATCCATGGTGACTCAAGAAATGTGGGCCTATAGTCAGGCATTTTAAAGAAAGGATGCCAGGGCCTGCTGACTACAACACAAACGGAAGGCTATGTGCTAAGAAAATACGCGTGTCTGTCGCTATGTGGCCGAGCCAGATCTTTGTTGGACCAGTAAGTACCGCTGCGGCCAGTGCGGGTAGATCCTCTTGCGCCAGATCCTCCACCATTCCCCTCGCCAGTTCTCCATCTTGCCACCCGTTTCCGACCAAGGCTGAGGTGTGTCCAGATCTCCGACTAGTCGTCATTTCAAGTTCTGGTGTCCACGTGAGGTTTGCAAATAAGGTCCTGACGAACTTTATTTTCTCACCATTTCGCAGGGTTCTGTGAACATTTAAAGGCTAATTTCATCCTTGAACTCAGCAGGCGGGATTTCAAAACGACCGGTGAGTGTTTGGGATTCTTTGAGCAGCAGGTACTTGCATTCACATGAACCAATGGCGGATGCCTCCTAAGCCAGTGACCCATTTACCCATTGTTCCAATATGGTGATTGGAGGAAAAGCAACTGCTCCATCACCAAATCTCCTTTGGGATTTAAGAGAAAGTGCGGGCTTCTGAGTTGTATATTGTAAACTTTGTCTTTGTGGCACCTGGACATGTACAATTCCGGGGAGACAATTTTCATTACTGCTGCAGGATGTTGGAAACACGCCCAGGGCCACTACGGTTTCTTTAATATTTCTTTGCGTTTTTTCTGTTTTATTTTTTTCAAGGTTGGTGAGTTACTTAAGTTTATCTTTGTAGGTTTTCTGTCTGTTTTTCTTACGCTTAGGTATTCTGTCCTCATAATTTGGTCTTGCCGAGTGGAGCAGTCCCTATTTCCCCCTTCCTCCTCCCAGACTCCTGCGGGGCACCACCATATCCTTAGTTAGCCAGGTACACTTTAGGACCAACTTGGTGTTGCTTCTGTTTAGGATGGAATAGTGTCTTTGTCCCAGACAGGCACAAGCTTGAGCATCCTGTGACTCCCTGTAATTTAAGATAAGAGGTTTAATTTATTACTGCTCTTTTTAAGATGGAGTTTGTTGACAGGCAGACGGAGTCCTTTGGCGACTCCAGCGTTTTGTGATATGGCTACTTACCCAGGATTTGGTTCCAGCCTCATCTGCACCCTTTGCCGAACTTGTGTGCTTGGTTTCCGCGAGGGGTGTCCATAGATGTGTGTTGCGTTTGCTGAAAGGAAGCTGCTTTATTAGTCTCAACTTTGAATATGGGAACTAGTGCCCAGCAACAAATTTTAATAGCCTACGAGAAGGCCCGCGAGATCGGCTTGACGCGGATGCGAGCCGGTCCTTGATCTTTGTTGTTAACGGTGTGTTGTACACAGGGTGTTTAGTATGCTTCCGCAGTCCCAAAATTCAGTGCATAGGCAAATTCGGGAGATCCCGGCCCTACGGGCACGGCCGAGATTTGAACGTCTGATGGCGGATCAAAATCTGGGAGTCCACTTATTGAAGGACCTGGGGCTTGCTCCAGGAACCCCATGAAGCCGAGGCCATTACGGTCGACTCCCCCATCCTCCAACATAGTGAGGTCCGTGGCCCTCTTCCCGAAGCAGAGGACAGCACACTGCTGTGGGGGAGCACGGTTTTTAACAACTTCGAGTTTGGTGGATTGGGGCGAGGCCATAATCGTGCGCCCGGCCTGCCGACACGGTCTGCCCGGAAGGGGCCACACAGAATGGGACACTAGCGAAGAGCAAAATCTCGGGAATGTCATGTTTTGAAGAATGCAACGACTTAAGGGTCCTCTTGCGCAGACCGGCTTGAGAGGGATTAAAAGCCTCCAGAAACAAAAGTTCGGAGGGAGGGGCGAGGGAGTCGGTGGGAGTCTGAGACCTCATCTTTGAAAAGTCCACAGAGCCTGAGCATTTGGTTAGGAGGGCATGGAGGAGAAAAGCACGCGCCCGACAACGTGGCTGCCGAGGTGGAGAGCGCGTGGACGAGCGGGCGGAAAGCCTAAGGAGGCTCCAGCAGGCAGCAGCGAGGCAGGAGACACGACCGGGCCCCGGCCCGCGAGCGGCTGGCGCGCGAGGAGAGAGTAGCTGGGGTTCTGAGTTTGGGTTCGCCAAGTTCATGTAAATATGTGTGGGCGTGTGTGTGTGGATGTGGCTTCATTTTAATAGCATTGTTAGGTAATTTTAAATAATAATAACCATTTCCTATCATCAATTTTATTATGTTATTAATATTAATAAAAAATAAAAATGTTTTTGTCAATTAAATACATAAATATTGGCATTGATGGTTAAAAATTTATAAAATTAAACAGTGACTCTTGTTCTTCTAGAAATATTACAGAGATAATGCTAACAGATATAAAGTTTATTTTATACCAAAATTTCAATGTTTACATTTGTGACATATATATTTCTTCATTAATATTAGTAATATTAATACGCTAATTAAAAATAAGATGTTGATATTTAAAATATTAATTATTTTTTATTATTTGAACCATTTATATTTATTGTTAGTTAATATGAATCTATATTTATTTAATTATTATTATTAATATAGATAAATGTTATTTTATATAATTTTTTATGTATTTTAAAAATTTATTTTTATCTAAACATTTATTAATATTAATAAAAAGTATAAATATTTAATAATGAAACCATAAATGTGAAAAAATTGAGTAGTTAAAAATTCCAAAATAAAATAAACTTAAACATTTTCAAAATTATAGTATCATTAAATAAATAAACAAAACTTAAAGTTGTACCTATGCCAATTATATTAATATTTAATCATTTCTATATCAATTTTTAAGAACTATATTTATCATTTATTATTAATTAAACATAAATATTCAACAATAAAATTTCTTTCAAATATGGAAAAATTAATTGATTAAATTAAATAAATAAACTTTTATTTTCAAAATTATAATATCGTTAAAAACCTAAATAAACAACTTAAAGTTATCCATCCTATTTTTTAATAAAATATTTATAATTAATTTATTATTATTCACAGCTAATATAAATATAAAATTTAATGCCATTATTCATCTATATTTATTAATAATATTATTAATATTAATTAACATTAAAGGAATATAATCTTTAAAATTAATATTAATAATTTTTTATTAAATTTAAAAAACATTTATATTTTATTATTAATTTATTATCAATCTATATAATAAATTAATAATTTAATGAATATTTGCTTTTATTATTATTATTGTTGTTTCTAAAATAATAACAAAATAATAATAAAAGAAGTAATATAAGTAATCAATAATTTCATCATAAATTTAAAAAATTTGCTGTTTATTATTAATATATTAATAAAAAACATAAGTAATGAACTAATAACATTAAATATTGAAAAAATGAATTTAATACGTTAAAGTATTATTAGTCTTGTTATTTAATGAAACAATAAATACAAAACTTTAAGATAATAAAATATTTGAAAGTTGTGAATTATTTTTAAAATTAAAATAAAAACAAATAATATTAAATATCATATTTATTAATTTTAAATAATATATATATATAATATCTATATTAATAATTTCTATATCAATTTAAAAAAATTATTTATATTATTAATATTAATAAAAATATAAATGTAGACTTAATAACAAATAAATATTAGTAATTATTAAAATTAAAATAAATAATCAATCTTATAATTTAAATAAAATATTAATGTAAAACTTTAAGATGATAATTTATTTAAAGAAAATTATGGATTATTGATAAAAATTTGAGGAATAAAAACAAAGCTGAACTATTTAGTCATTCTACATTTAAGTTCATTTCCATATATAAATTTCAAAGATTTTCTCACAAATCCATTATTTTCAAGTAATATTACACAAATTGTACTTCATACAACCTAAATTCACTTGTTCTGCTTGATATGAATTTTAGAATAGTCAATTGATAATGTCACAGTAGAAAAAACAAAAAGTAAAGTTGTATAAGTATAGTGAGTGACAAAATAAAGTTATAGAGTATAAAATGAGCAGGATCTTTATAACACAGTGCGGATGCCATGGTTACCATTACAATAGCAGAATCAACAACCTAAAAACTTTCCAAAACATTCTTCGCTGCTTCAGCATTCAACTGCCAAGTCCCATAAAGGGAGCCGGAGGAAGGCAATTCAAAATTTGAATGAAGCAACAATAGATTTGGATCATGATCAAATAAGGAAATCACCTAACCTGAAAAAGCCACATGATATCAACTACAAAATTCAGGTAATATTGAATAAAGTTAAAAGTAGCATACATACACAATTTTCCATTTCTGAGATAATAAAATCTACCTATAAATATTGTATAAAAACTTATAGTGATAAGAACAATATGAAATAGTAAAAAAACAACTCACAATTTTATAAACCTAATATTTCTGATCCGACATTGTAAATATTCTTCAATCTATTTTTATGTCTTTCATTAATGCATGTTTAATAAGATGTTAATGTTTTGATGTTGATATAAATATTAAGAAAAATCCTTTTTTTAATATTAAATAACTATGATTATAAACCTCACAATATAAAAATAACCTAATACTACATGAACTAAATGATATAAGAAATACAAAAAATTTTAATTCTAATAATAATTGAACCTAAATAAAACTAAAGTTATAGTTGTTATTTTCATGATTGAAATATTTATATTATTGATGTTTAATGACAATGTGACATTAATATATAATTTTTAAAATTTAATTTTACATAAATTTCTATATTTTAAATTAATATATTTATTATGAATATTATTAATATTAATATAATTAACGTTAAAGAGATATCGATCTTAAATAAACATTAATATTTTTTACTGTAATTTAGTATTTATATTTATTATCAAAGTTAATATCAATCATTATTATTAAATTGTAATGTTAATATGAATCAAATATTCATTTTAATACTTATTATTGTTAATTTTAAATAATAATAATAATCTCTGTAATTTTAAAAATTTATTTATATTATTAATAATAAAAAAAACATAAATATTGAACTTAATAACACATAAATATTAAAGAATTAGGTAGTTAAATTAAATTAAATAATCAATCTATTCTTTAATGAAATATTGAGATTAATGTATAAATACAAAGTTTTATTTTGTATAATTTATATATTTAACATTGACATATATTTATTATTAATATTATTAATATTAATATTAATATAATTAACATTAATAGAGATATTAATATTTAAATAATATTATTATTTTTATTAATTGAAACATTTATATTTATTATTAAAGTTAATATGAATCTATATTATTAATATTATTAATATTATTGTTAAAAAATAATAATAATATTAATAATTTCTATATTAGTTGAAAAATTATGTTTATCCATGTTTATTAATATTAATAAAAAAACATAAATATTAATGTTAATAAATCTATTTTTATGTTTTTATTAATGTCTATATTATTGATGTTAATGTTTTGATGTTCAATATAAATATTAAGGAAAAGCTATTTTTTTAATATTAAATAATTTAATGTTATAAACCTCATATTATCAAAATAACCTAAGCCTACATAAGACTCGACTTGATATAAAAAAAACCAAAATTTTTAATTCTAATGTCATTAAACCTAAATAAAACTAAAATTATGATTCTGTTTCTTGAAAATCTTATATTAATGTTTAATGACAATGTTCACATTAATGTCTGAAATACCAAAATTTAATTTATATAAATTTTTATGTCTAAATTTGACATCTATATTTATTAATATTATTAGTATTAATATTAATTAACATTAAAAGAGATATCAACATTTAAATAGACATTAATACTTTTTTGATTAAATTTTAAACATTTTATAAACCTTTAATATATTAAGTTAATATTAATCTATATTAATAAATTATTAATGTAACCTGATCAAATATATTTCATATCATATATTATAATTTTATCGTTAGTAATAAAATTTCTCTATCGTTTTCAAATTTATTTCTATTACAATATTGTAATATGAATAACTGATTTCTCATAACATCATCTTGAAAAATTAGGTGATTAAAATTAAAAAATTAAATAATCAATCCTTATTTAATGAAATATTTAGATTATTATATGTCTTTATTTTGTTTATAAAAATTTCTATGTTTAACATTGACATATATTTATTATTAATATTAATAAACTAATTAACATTAATAGAGATATTGATATTTAAAAATAATATCAATTATTTTTTATTATTTTGAAACATTTATATTTTTATTATTAAATTTAATGAATCTATATTATTATTATTAATATTAATATGAATCAATATTTTATTTTAAACAATAATAATAATAATAAAAAATTATGTTTTCCATAATTTTTATTAATTTTAATTAAAAAAAATAAATATTTCAATATAACAAGACACATAATGTTAAGTGGTGATTAAAATTCCAAAATAAAATAAACTTAAACATTTTCAAAATTATAATGTCATTAAGTCTAAATAAACAACAGTTATCCTCCTAATAGCAATACTATTAATATTGATAATTTCTATATCGATTTTAAAAATTTATATTTATCCATGTTTTATTAATATTTATCAAAAAACATAAATATTCAATTTAATAAGAGACATAAATATTGAAAAATTGAGTAATTAAAATTCCAAAATAGAATAAACTTTAAAATTTTCAAAAATTATATTATCTATTAACCTAAATAAACAACCTAAAGTTATCATCCCTATTTTTTAATGAAATATTTATATTGATGTTTAATAACATTATTCACATTAATATATAAATGCAAAATTTAATGCCATTGTTCACATCTATATTTATTATTAATATTGTTAATTATTATTAATATTGTTAATTATTATTAATATTGTTAATTATTATTAATATTATTAATATTAATTAACAATAAAAGAGACTCCAGATGTGGATGATAATTAGGTTGGATGGGGCGTTAGTCCCACGGAGAATCCCAATGGCGCCCACGTGGGGTGTCATATAGCCCTGGTAGCATTTACTCCATTATTGTGGCGGCCCTGCTCCATTTACGGCTTCACCATGCTCCTCTAGCCATTTTTTGTTACTGTCTAGTCTTGATGGAGTTTACTCATTGTCATTCTGATTTATTTCCACTGCAGCAGAAGCTCTCCTACTCATTGAGAGAAACTCTTGTCCTCATGCTGTGCGGGAGCCAAAAACGAACGCACACAAGGCGACGTTGTATGCTACTTTGTTGCATCGAGACTCGCCGGACTTTCATTTTTCTCCAAAGTGAGCTTTGTTGCACGAAGTCTCGACACTGTGCTCGGTCTGCCACGTAGCATACGCTCCGCTCTTGTGTTTCAGATTTGTCTCGGTCGACTTAATAACTACACCCACCTTTGTATCGGCTCCTTCTAGGATGAGATGTGGTGGTAGTAGCAGGGGCCGAACTCTCGCTCCCGGCCTCCCCCAGCACGGCCTCCTTCTTTGAGGATGTCTCTTGGGAGCAGCCACGGGAAGCCGAGAACGAGGGGTGAGGGCGCGCGCGGAAAACGCAGTGCCCGGGGCTCTCGCCTCCCCGCTGTCATGTCTCTCCGCCACCGGTCCCGCGATACGTGCGTCTCCCTGTCTCCCTCGTGCTCCCCTGCCCCGCCAGCGAAACCTCCTCAAAGCAGAATTCATTTCAGACACACCCTTCGGATGAGCATGTTATCATTACTGTCCCGTCACCCTCGGGAAGCTACGGCCTCGGCCCGCCGGCCCGGATTTCTTCGATTTGCCTCGGACAAGAATGAGTTTAAGGACTCAGAATCTTGTTACTGGAAGTCCGGCTCGGCGGCAAGGGCAAGAATAGGTGAAGGAGGTCGCCGTAACTACACGTACGACCGCCGACGGTGAGCGACGACGACGGCCAGTCACAGATGCCACATCATGGAGGGCCTGTCTCGTGCCTAATAGGCCAGAAGACCAGTGAGCAGCTGTGTCGGCGGGTCCTGGGTTGCTCATTCTGAGTTTTAACGGACAGGTGCAGCTTTTTCTGTTGTTCTCTTAAGAAATAGCAGAATCTTATTTTCATGTGTCCAACTTTTGTGGAGTATACGAACAATGTGTCGTTTCCCCAATGCGGGCGGCAAGACAAGTTCCACAAGGGGCTTGTTTTCCCCTAGGTGGGTAGTCCGAACTATGCATTTCGTGATTATCAAGTCCGAAATGGAGCTCACTCGAGGTGAAAATGTGTGATTTTGTACTTTTATAATATGTAAATAAGTAGACTTATTCGGGACTAAGAATTGAAAGTAATCCAAAAACTTGTAAATATGTGAAACAATGAAACATAAAACCCATATTTATTTATCTTGAATATTAAATTTCCCCCACCGTGATCTTAGAACCTATATCTATAGTATTATAAAATTTGGTTTTTGTGAATGGTTGAGATGTTTCCTTTTCATCGAAAAGTAGGGACCACATCTCGTGAAGCCTGAACTCTTTTATTTGCATTATCCTTTCCATTTGGTGTGAAGAAATTTTATAGGTCATATCCTCATCATGCAACAAATGTAGAATCAACATGTACGTTGAAATGTATCTCCTCGGGTTATAGTAATGTGTGGCGGTTTCCTCACGAAAAATATCTTGACAGGAAGTGTATTTAAATGTGGTTTCATTTTTTATTTTCTTTATGTTTTATTCCACCAGCTCAAACTTGGATACCTATCGTGATTTTTTCATTTTTACACCTTAAAATTTCTTACGATGTGATCTAAGCACGAAAGTATTATCGAAATAAACGGGATGGAAGTGCTTATTGGGTGACCCATGCAAGTCTATCCTTTGTGTTGCAACTATAAAATTGAAAAATGTTATTGTTCTTTAAGGTCAATTCATTAGAAAATCCTAAAACATCTCCATGATATCATATAAATACATTTTACTACTACGGACAAAACAAGTAACACTCTGTGCATGGTACATTTCCATATGAATGAAAACAACACAATGAAAAAATAAATTAATACATGTGGTATAATCAACAAGGATTTCACAAGGGATTTAACCTAATAAAAATAAAGTACGAAACTCATATGGTAATATATGGTTGAAACCTTTGTATAAAAATCCCTATTTATTAATGTTTGCATTTCTACACCTTTTACTTGACAAGAAAACACATATCCATTAGGCCTAAAAGCCCATAATATTTGAACCTCTACATAAGCAGGAAAATCAAATCAATTCATTAAAACTTATTAACAATAAAAAACCAAGAAAATAAAAACAACAATAAAATATATAAAAATATACCATCTGATGCAGACATGAATGGCAAATTAGAGAAGGAGAAAATGGGACTTTCTCATATTATTTAAAATTCTATTGAGAATAAATTAGCATATATAGTTGTTATAAAGTTGTTACAGGATTTTGAAGAACACAGTTTCAAATATATAGAATATTAAAAGAAATGTAAGTAAATAAAAAACGAGTATACTCATTTCTATCATATACCTGATAAATCAATACATCTATTAAAGATGGGTGCCATGTGTCCAAAACATAAAAGCCATTGGATACACTCATGAATAAATAGAATCATGGTTACTTTGATGTAATGAAATAGACAATACTTAATCACACTAATTTTTTACATTTTTTTTCATTATTTGTGAGCATTTAATCATTGTCGTTACAAACATGAACCATGAGCGATACCTATTGATTTTTTTATTTTATATTGCGGAGATGTGGCAATGGGGTTATTATGGTATTCGTACAAGCATAATTGCTAATGCCATTTGGCACATACAAACCCAACTCTTCACATACACCATATTAAATTGATACACCATACATATCAACACATAGCCCGTTTTATTACAATTTTTTATTTTTAATTCTATTTTATATCCTCTCCTTCTGCAGTGATTACAGGCAGGCATAAATAATTTGCAATCTTACATCGGTAAAAAATTAATTTAAACATGGTTTAACCTTATTTAGATACGAAAAGAGTTATCACTTGCAATTTGGTTCGTGAAGCAATGAGAATATCATATTTTCAATTCTTTTAATGGTCAGATGATTAATTAGAAAAATCATTAAAACCAATTTCAATAGGTTATAGGCGTACTTAATAAGGAAAAAATAATTAATTAAAAATTGATAAATAATGATAACTAGTCGGTTTAATTGGCGCGGTCTTAAAAAATTGAAATGAATACCCAGCCCTTCCCAATCAGTTTCGATTTAGAATGAATAATGTTTGTTTCAAAGTGGGTCCGGGAAACATAATTGCGTTAGTCGTTGAATCCTTAGGGATTACATTATGGAGCAGAGCGGAGATCTAATGCACCAAACTAGAGAAGCGTTGATAAAAAATTGACCATGTTAAACAAGTTTTTACGAGTTAGGTTTATTACAAGTCCATGAATGTCTTCATGTATTTACTACTTTATACCTTCCGGTCGGCCCCGGAGAAGAACAACCCATTTTCTTTACTCATTTATTTTAATTTTTTGTCTCTGGCGACAACTGGGTGTGATTATGGCAATGACATTATATTTGAAGACTGTAATTCGTTTCGTTGTAGCGAAGATAAACCATCACTAAGCAGGAAAAACTCTCCCTCTAGTGAGAGATAAGAGCAAAATAACATTGATGAACTTATAATGTTACTGGGGAAAGACACAAAGATATGTATTCCATTCCACGTGTTATATTTTTTGATTGCATGAGAGGACTAAAGGAGGCTACAGATAAGCTAAACGGTCTATTTACCAAACTGCAGGGACACCTTTAGTATAAATAAATTGAAAAGAAATTTTGAAATATTAAAAAACTACAGGTAATTATATTAGAGAAGTTTCAAAAAACGCCTAAGTAGAAAGGTAAAAATATCTGTTACAAAAGCACCCTAAGCGAAGAACAAAAATATAGGAAAAAAAATTGAAGTGTCTTTATGCATGGCTATATCCATATTATAATAGACTTTCCTAATCAATGGCCATATGGGAAAAAATTGAAGTGTCATCTGTTGAATCCATATTATAATGAGACCTTCAACAATGCTAAGTAATTGCCTTTGTTAGAGACACTAATCTATGGACACAATCTTTGTTATTAGTGTAAACAACCTCCACGAAAAGTTAAAATGAAACAGCAAGGAAAAATTATCATATTCCAATTCTCTTTAAGATGCCCTTATTTAATCATAACAACATGAAGAACACAATATAAACCCTAAAGAAAGCAACAAAGTAGGTAGAATATTTGTAATCCTACGGGGAATCCTTAGTGTTCATTGATTTAGGAAGTTAGTAGTTAGTGATAACTAATTTTTTAGACAGGCTATAAATATAAATATAATCTAGTTAAATAGTGAATCCAATCACATGGTTATTATTTAACGGTGGTATGGGCGCTTGAGATCAGGAAGTGAGTGGCAACGTTGATGTTAAGGGGCTTGACAAATTGTTTTCAGCTTTACTGTGACCTTGCTTGCAGCAGAGTTTGTTGCAAACATTTTTCCTGTTGTGTTTGTGGAATTTGATTGACATAAACCCTCATTTCTATTATACATTAGAGAATGTATTATTTTTTAGATGATTTTTGTAGAAGACAATGTTCTCTGAAGTTTCATATCTAAGTAGGAAAAACATCCTGAACTATAGAAAATTATACTTTTTTTATTCTTACTTAATTTAAAAAATAGTGTGCAGTGGTAGTGGTTAAAACGAGTATAGCAAGAGGAGGAGAAAATTTGTGTCTTCATCTATCTTTGAATATGCAAAGATTAAACGAAATTATTTTTTAAATATCAGTATTTTTTAAATATCGGAGTATTTATAAGAAGAATTTAGAATTGAGTGATTAAAACAAAAGTTTATTTCAAGTTGCTAGTGATTTAAACAATTTTTTTTAAATATGAACTCCTTGGTGTTTTTAATTGAGGTTGTCCTTTAGGAAAGAAGAGTAGAGTGGTTTAGGAAAGTTAAAAATACTCTGTATATACAATGATTTATGGGATGCAGATGCAGCAGAGAAGGAGAAGATGCAGATAGGCTGGTGGAACAATAACAATACACGGTAAGTAAAATCAAGAAGGCCTTTGGCTGCTTAATATACGCGGTTTCGGAAGGTAAATAGAATACATTACTCGAGTAAACTAGCTCAGGGTAACAACTTATGATATATACTAAAGAGTTTTGATTCATTAGGAGTGGAGATAATTCGGTTATTGTTAAAGTTATTTTAATGAAATATGAACAATAATGATCCTCTAAAACTTTTATAAATTAAATATCATCCTTGAATTTAATGTCTTTGATTAAGATTGGTCGGTTGCCGCTTCTTGCCTTTATAAAAAGCTTTTTTACCTAGTTATTCACGCTACTTGGAGATATCTCAGCTGGTGGTCAATTAAAGATATAGATTTTGACAAGGTAATGAAAATTGAAAGAAGAAGGCACCAGCGAAAGAAGCATCACATAGTTCTAATACGAAACCCTATGTATTTAACAAAAAATTGCACTTCTCGGAGAATCTTTTGAAAATATAGAGAGTAATAGGAATTCGAGGTGGGAGAGAATTATAGAGACGGGGGCGAGGAAATATTCGGGAGATAGATAATAGAAGGAACAACAAAGAAATTTTTACGATAAACACGTATAAATGTTTTATATGTGAGCAACTTTTAAGACATAAAAACATTAGATTCCCTGTGATGGAAATGGAATGTAACGAAGGGTGCAGGTATCCATTTTCATTTATGTGGTAGATGCAAATACTCCGGTACAGTAGAAAATGTGAGAACTCCTTGTTCTCATCAGAATGTTGTGGAGCATTGCGGATATGTCACCTTCCAAAGGATGAATCCAGAAGCTGCGACCCTCTTACGAGACTCACACTTTAAAAACAAAAGCAGAAGTAAACCACTCATTTCAACTAAAATAGACCTTACTCAAACTTGACATTATACGGGGTGTTTTGTGAAAGAGTTAATATCTTTTCTTCTATTTATGTGTTTTAAGTTTATTTGTTTTTCTTAAACTTAACATGTATAATAAATAACTTATAATTATCATATAATAAGAAAAAAACAACGATATAATGAGGTTACTTACAACTCTTGAGCCATATAACTGAGCTTTAATCGACATGACCTAGACTCTTTTGGGATTAAGATAATTAAATTATTTTTTAAACTCCATAACCACGATGAATACCCAATTTAACTAAGGTTGAGAATAACAATTAAAATCCATTTTAATGATTTTATCAAATTAACTTGTTTTAGGCTTCCATGGACACATCATACCGTGGTGCCTTGCTTCTGCGGCTTCTAAATGGCAAAAAATCCCTCGGATTTATCTTCTGTCTACGAAACTACCACTACTTTCCATGTAATGATCTTCATCCTTCAATTGATAAATTACTTTTACATTAACTACAGCATGCAAAAAATGGCTCTCCTCCACGGTTCCTAAAGGCACCACGACTTCACATCAACTGTTGATCACCAGCCTCCGAAAATGACCTGTTAGATTTGGACTCCTTCGTAAACACGGAATGCTCAAATTACCCAAAATTAACGGTCTTCATTTCCTACCTCTAGACGGTCAACACATCTCGACACAACATCGCCCCAAAAATGGCCACGGTGGCTCAAAAACTGCAGAAGCTAAACACACTAAAGATCGGCTCAATAGCTGAAACTTTATCTTGAAAGCTTCAAATCTTTGAAGACTTGAAATAAGAAAAAAAATAAAAATAAAAATTACTCAAAGTTCCCCTTGTGAAATATATATTTAGAAAACAGGTCTTTTTGGCAATGTTGGGCAAAAAATCCACAAAAATTGGGCCACTTTGATTAACCTAAGTTAAAATTGGCAAATGCGCATAAGGCGGGTAGAGCGCGCTCCAATTTCTGGGTATGTTGCTAAGCATTAATGGTTCGGTGGTAGTTATGGTCTATATGACACTCCATATCAGAAAATGGAGGTTAAAAACCACGGAACGCGGTTTATAAACAAAAGTAGCATATATTGAATTATAAGCGAGTCCCCATTGCCATGATTGCTTTTAATCATTCCCCCATGATTAAAATACTTTTAGAAACTCAGTTTAGCGTTGGTCATGTGAATGACTAGCCCAAAGTTTAAATATATAATAATACTTACGAAACACAACCTTTAGGACACCATTGTCTATATGGTTATTAATAATTGAATTAAATAAAATATGTAGATTAATTTAATACGTTTTAAATAATAAATAAAATATATATATATATATATTATATAATATAATATATGGTTAAAAACCATACAAAACATTAATATATATATAATTTAATTTTATTAATTTAACCTTAATTAAAATAAAAATAATTTTTTCCAACACATAAATTTATAAATTCCTTTAAACATTAGAGTTTAATGATTTCCTTGGTATTCGGTGCAATAACTTCTTTATACGATAACTGATTTGAGTGTCGTTCGCGTGAGTCACGGAAAGGATATTTTTAGCGAGACCTTTCCTTTCGTTGCGGATTTTAACCAATTAGGGTAAATGCATTTTTTGAGCTTTTTTCCCCAGCTCGGTCTTGGCTCTGAATACACTGGGATAAAATTAAGTGAAAAAAAGAAACAAATTTCTTGAAAAGAAGATCATATAATTAACGAAATGAGAGTACGGTCTGCAGAAATACACATGTCTTCCGCATGTATTTCCACATGATGTTTTTAAATATGCCTGTATGGTATGACGGTTGGGTTCTAGACACGGGTGCCATGTCCTGTGTGAGGTTTTCCGCTACACCAAAACACTCGCAAGTGTTGGTAAACTTTAAATGATGCTTCCGGGTCCCCGGGGTGGAAATTATTGGATTTCCAAGACGTGGTCGATTACTCCTTTTACCCTCAAATGTGCGGCTCGGGGAATCCATGCCCCCTCAGAAGCGCGCTGGGGAATCAAACCTAGACAGGCTTTGATACCATCGAGTTTTCATTACCACCAAAACTGCAAGTGTTGGTAAATTTCAAATCGTGCCCTAGGATCCCCGGTCGTGTGGATTCATAGAGGTGATGATCCTCAACACCCCCTCGACGCTGGGGAATAAATACACCTCTCAAACGCGACTCAAGGGAATCTGAAACTGGGTCCAGGCTTTGATACCATGTCAGGGATGCCCAAAGTTACATAAAACTATGGTGTTTGGTAAACTGTGTTAACTAGGATCCCACAGGGTGGAAATTATGGGTCCTGAAGACAATGACAATTTACTCCAACCTTTGTCAGCCTTTACAGAAGAAGTTTTTTTGATCAATTCGGTGATAATATTAACGGGTAATTGTCTTTGCTGATAAGTGCAAATCAAACCACCGAGTTGGACTTAATTTGATTAAAAATTCTAGGCTTCCAAATTATATTTGGACAATCATTTCTTTACATTAACGGATAGAAAATTTGTTATCTCTTATACAAATAAAATAGCAGGGACATTCCATTCATATTTTAGATGGTAAAAATTAGAAATTAGAAGATACGGTAAAATATCAACGCAACTCATGGTGTGGAAGAAGATAAATTGTTAAGTTTCATGATATGTCATCTACTGCATTAGACCTGCTTCAACCCGGTTTCAAAAAATGATACTAACATATATTCTTTTATTATCTGGCATGCACACTTAGGTCATTTTAATTATGCAAACGAAACAAAACGTTAAGGGACTTCCAGCAATTCCAAGAAAATTTTGTCTGTGCTTGTATTGGGCAAGCATCACAGAAACAATCACACAAGAACTAAATCAGGAGCTACAGAAAAATCAAATCTCACCTGTACAAAGCATGTGTTCCAATGCCTTCTCCAGCTATAGTGAAATAAATACATAACAACACCATTTATGATTATTCGAGGATGTGGTGGGTTTATTTTCTTAAAGAAAAATCAAATTTTTTGACGTGTTTAAGAAATTCCATTTTCTTGATAACAAATGAAGCACTAGCATTTTTTATTGTTGCTATAAGATGATAATGGAGGAGAATATACTACACATAGCTTTTGAAACATATTTGCAAGAGAATTACATCAGGCACAGGACACACAATATATAATCTTTTAATAACTTGATGCTAAAGAATGTTAGGAACATTGCTTAATATATTTGGGTGATAGTGGTACAAGAAAATTAAAAGTAAATGTGCTTTTGAGGGGAGAAGTTAGTACTCTGTACATATACATTAAAATTAGGTACCCTTCTCTATCATTAACAACAAACTCCATATGAAATTTGATACAGGTGATATTCTACTATTAAACATTTTCAGAATTTTAGGTTCTCAATCATATGCTTTGATTCCCAAACATAAGGAGAATAAGTTAGTGGAATGAAGCGAGAAAATGCATATTTTTAGGGTATTCCATGACTTCTAAGGCATGCGGGTATGATGACAAATAAAGAATTTTATTTTATTGAATGTATTTTCCTTAAATACAGTCAATATTCCTCATTGTTGATGAATAACCATCAAATAGAAAAGTTTAGCACAAAGGATTTCTCATGGTCAGAATAATATACTTCCCCATCTTGAAGGGAAGTTTCTATATTATATCGATCAATAGACACTTCTCTTAATGATGAGAATGATTGTGGTTGATGATGATAATTTATTTATTACGATGAGAATTAGTTGATGCAGTGTTTCTACAAAAATAATGAAAAATGAAGAAAGAAGGCAGTCAGATGAAGATGAGCAACTTCTTGAACAACTTCCTACACAGCCTTTACGAAGGTGCTTTCGTATTTGATCATTTACAAAGAAACATGAAGTAGGTTAAAGTGAGTTCTCAGATTAACTAACTCTTCTCATTGTGAATTTAATTTTTAATGGATTGTGAACCTACTTACTTGAAAGAGTTGCTGAATTCTGAATAGTGGAAAGATGCAATGAAAAAGGCTGTGATACTCCTAAAAATGACACATGGAGAATTTGGTGGATCCTCTTGTTAGATATTCCTATTGGTTGCAAATGGATTTATACAACTAAGTTTAAGTTAAGTGGTTTGCTAGACAAGTACAAAGTAAGACCTTGGCAAGGATATCACATGGAGAAGGAATATCAACTATCTGAGACTTTGCTCCTACAGGCTAAATGAGACACTGTTGATCTTTGTTTTTTACTGTGTAGCTCATAAAGAATGGAAAATTCACATCATATGGATGTCAAAACTTCCTTTTAAATGGAGATTTGAAAGAGATCATTTGCATGTTTCAGCAGAAGAGTTTTTCACGTTAAAGAAAAAAAACAAGGTTTGCAAATAATTAAGTCTTTGTACGGCTTGGAAACAGTGGGAACATGGTAGCAAAGTAACTTAAGCATCTTCTTAAATTAAACTAAAAAAAATTGACCTAGATGATGCAACTCTTTTAGATTAAGAAAGTTGGCGAATCAGTTATATATTTTAATCAGATTTGATGATCTGACAAAGATGAATATATAAGCAATCATATGAAGGAATTGAAAAAGGTTTTTGATATAAGCCAGTTTCAAGGTTATAGTGTATCTTAGGTGAGATTGATAAAATACAACATATTTTCACCTCGAGGAAAATGTGTTGAAATAAATTTAATCGAAACGGATATAAATGTAAGCAGTATAATCCTAGTACTACTCGATGAGTAATTGAAACTCACTTCCAAGAAATCGTTTGAAGATCAACAAGTACAAACAACTTGTTGGAAGTTTTATTTATTTGTCTATTACTCATCTTGATATAACCTTTGACAATGGAATACTTAGTTTATGCATCATCCTTGTGAGGGGCATTGGGTAGCGAGAAAAGTTTTGAGGAAGTATTTAAGAACTCAAACTTACGACATCAAATATTGATGCAGACTTCCATCTTGTTGGTTATGGGTCAGATTTTGGTAGAGATAAAGAAAATGAGTCTCAACACGGATCGGCGATGAATCTTGGATCGGCGGCCATTAGTTTAGGGGTTACTAGCCGATACATTCATTGATTCTACAGAAACTTTGAATATGTTACGGCTGACTCAAACCACTAAGAAATCATTTGGCTTTGAAAAATACTCGAATATTCACAGGAAAAACAAAAAGCTTCAACTCTCTTTCAACAATAACACGCAATTCGGTTAGTAGGGGAATCCAAAGTTTCATGATCGAACCAAACATATCTTCAAATATCTGACTGATTCAACATTATGTGAGGGCCAAAACAATTCATCGACACATTGTCCAACTACAATAAATTTTTAGATATTTTTACCAGCATTGGGATGTGAAAAGTTCAAAAAATTTTAGATCTACTACACTCGAACATGTGATTTCCCTTGAATTAAGGGGGAAATGTATTTTGGCAATCTGAGAATCATGGGTTTACATTCAGTTAAGTAGTTAGGAGAGGGTAGGAAGTTAGTAGTTAGTGATAACTAATTTATGAATAATTTCTCAGAAGAGTATAAATGTAATCTAGTTCAATGAATGGTCTGAGAAATCACATAGTTGTTATTTGCTGGTGGAAAAGTTCTCACACAACGGAATGCCATGATGATATCATAAACAAATAGAATTATTGAATGGAACAAAAACATCAAACTAAAAACCTCCCGGTAAAATGAGACAAATAACACTAAAAGTGCATTAAGGATGAATAAAAAGCACTACGGATAGAAGATGCCCAATCATGAGTGTGCTACATGTGAAATACACAAAATTACTATAAATGATAAAATGTACCTTTGAAATGAACACAGTGCATGTGATGCATGTAGGCTTAAAAACAATACTTTTGTTGAGAACCTTAGCTCAATAATAAAAATTAGAATAAACAAAATATTAACATATGAATACAGAGTGATAAGGAAGCATCCTCAAGTAGGATGTAGACTCGGTGTGTCGGTGCCCATGGATCACAAATGTATTTCCATGTGTTCCTGATTGAACCTAGATTCAAGGAGCCCTTCACATAAACACCATGAGTGTAGCTTCTTGGCCTTAGACATTTTATCAATCCATAGTAAAATGAAAACTCTTCAGCACCGTCAAGTCGATCCTAAAAAGATCCTATAATACGTTAACGGGATCAAAGTGTTATTATGGACCATAATTGAAAAGACCAAGGAGGAGGTAGGAAAGAGTGAACATGGCATCTTTCTCTTTTGTTGCTTTATAAGAAAGCTTTGTTTCTCATATCTAGAAAGGTGATATTTGAACTTTATAGAAATTTCATAATGCATAACACAATCCTATAAATAAAAATGGTAATTATGCATAAATTAAAAAAATAACAAAGGTTTACATTACCCTATATATGAATCATTTCAAACTTTAAATAATAGATAAATTCATAAACTCTCATTTCAAACTTTAAATATAAATAAATTCTAACTCTATGCTGTTATGAATTGTTGGAAAATTAAACTATGAATCAACTCATAGACTTGAACATTATCCTCAGTACAGAATTTAAGATCAATATCTTATCCACAAGCAAAACTTAAAAGTTAAACCAAAGCATAAACCAATTACATGCAAATTTATAATCAATAATCATAATAATAATAAAGGTGGGTGAAAATGTGAAATTTGGGATTGCAACACACTTTTTTGAAAAAAATTTTTCAGTGTTTTTGGGATATATAACTTTCTGTAAACTATGTGAATTTTTTTAAGGTATAAATTTCATTTGCGGTAAAAAATAAAAGTTGTGAGAAATTTTTTATTAGCTTTCATGCTTATTTTTTGAGAATTTTTTTATACAGTTTGATATGTCAACTTAGCGTTTTCTTTAGGTGTGTGTTTCTTAACAATCGAAAGAATTCATAAGTAGTCTGTAATATGCTTAACGTTGTATTCATTGAAAATTTGTGTTTTTGAAAAAACAAAATATATTTTGTTAATCTAATGAGTCTCTTTTGGTTTCGCCATATTTGCAATAATGGTCATATCATAATTACTAGAATTTTTTTAAATATGATCTAATACGAAAAGCTAAAAGTATTTTTGATATATTTCGTGTATAATTTACTAGTATAAGTTATAAACTAAAAATCTAAAGCTACCCATTAAGGTCAACGAGACCAATGTAATGCACATAATTTTTTTCTAATTTTTTTACAATGTATTTTGGAGACACAAAATTTTGATTTCAACGAATCCAGCATGTTACATGCCGATGATATAAAATTTGTTTACTCTCATTTTATTAGAAAAATAATTAAAATTAATAAACGATTTATAAATTCCATAAAATTTCTCTTCACAAGAAGTAGATTCAATTGCGAAAAATAGCACTCTTAGATTCCCGTGATTAATTAACAAATTTCTGGAGTTTTAATACGGTCCAAAGTTACTGAGACCGTTTTAAAGAACTTTGAGTCTCGCATGTAATTAGTATGGGTAGTTAAGTAGAACTATTAGTATGGATAGGCATTATGTTCTATACAGTTAAACTAACGTCACAGCAGTTAGAGCGAACTTATTATCAAAAGTTGACGGAAATGACCAATGTATTCAAGTCGTAGGAAATTTTTGTGGAGCCACATCTGAAAACACATATTTCGCGGTCAATATAAATTGCTGTAAATGATTCACAATTTTAGCACATTTTAACACTTCTAATTTCATCTTACAACTTGGTTTAAATTTAAAAAATTTTCTTCAGTTTGGTTTAAAATTTTGAAGACATTTTAGGCATGAATTTTTCTTAGAGTTCCCAGTTTGAATTTAAAGAACTTTTTTGGAAGACATTTTTTGGAGGTAGCGTAGTTTTTCTTGGAAATTATGTACGTGTTTTAATGACTGAAATAAATCTTTTGAACTTTTAGTTCAAGCATTTTTTCTTCACATTTTAAGATTTAAAAAATTTTTTGGAAAGACATTTTCTTGGAGGCGGTGTGATTTTTCTTAGAATGTACGTGTTTGGATTGGATTACGTATTTTTTAGAAAAGATTTTTTAAATTAATCACAACGATATTGTTTTGTAATTGAGTTATTGTCTAATTTTTTTGAGAAATTTTTTGAACCTCATCCCTATTATCATGGAAATGAAGAACTTGTGTGAAAACACGGTCGAGCCAGGAACGTAGAAGAGACGAGACAATATCATGAAAAGAAAGTTAGAAGCTCTCGAACTGAAGAGGAAAATCAACCTCGAAGTGAGCGGGTATGTAAATGTAAATATTACATGCTCTATTGATATATATTTAAAATTTTCTAATGTAAAATCTATATGTGGTACATTTGATAAAACTAGTTTTGAAAAATATTTTGTTTGATGTAATGAGATATTCCTCAAAATATTAGAAGAAAATCAACCTCAGCGAAAGTGAACGGTATGTAAATGTAAATATTATGATCTATTGATATATTTTTAAAAGTTTTCCCACGATGTAGAATGTGAAGCTTAATTTTTATTTGATGAACTAGTTTGAAAAATATTTTGTTTTTAATGTAAACAGACAGAATACTCCTCAAATATTGAAGAAGAAAATAATATAAGCGAAATTGAATCGGGTATGTAAATGTAGATATTATGATCATGATATATTTTAGAAATTTCCTAATATTGTGTATATTTATTAATTTAATTTATTTATTGAATATATATATATTTTTTCGGTATAATACAGATGAAATCATGATAATGAGATGTTAAGTCGTACTCACACATGGAGATAAAAAGCGACTATATTGTACGATATCGTGTCGAAAATTTTGAAGCACCAAAGCGAGTGTGATTCAAACTCAAATGTTGAAAGGTCTCTTATCATCAAGGAAATTAAAAAGCAGCCTATTGGGTATTTGAAAATCAACCAAAGATAAAAAAAATGAAAGAAAGGTGATAAAAAATATGAGTAGTGCTAGAGTCAATTAAGAGATCTAGAGATAAAGATGTTTCAAATATACGTATAGAGATAAATAATAAATGGTTTCATAGTACTCGAAATCGTTTGAATCTAACATCTGTAAAGCACGACACGGGAACCTCGCGAGAAAACTACTACATTATAATTTAGAACAAATGACGTAAATGATGAACTTCCAAGCATTTGGAGAGCTATTGTAAACCTTATACAAAATGGCTGGAGGAATGTTAAAAAATAATATATGAATATTGAAGAACAATTACGTGTTTACCTTTGCAGAATATGAATATGAAGAAGAACAGCACGAAATCAATACGAAGAACATGAAAAACATCTCTTATTCCTCCAAATAGAAGGTTATTCAACGAGTTCAAAGAAGATAAATCGAGTCAAGTTTCCACTGGATAACTTTGTTCAACAAAAACCATGGTATGTAAAACATATGCAGGTACGCGACACTTGTTGTTATTAAATTTATCATATAAATTTAGTTATATTACTTGTACATTCCTTGATTCGATAGAACGTATGAAGAGTTACATATCCTTCCTATCCAAATGAATTCATATCTCAAATTCCTGTAAAAGAAAGCGATGAACTATTTTACAAAAAGAAATGTGTTGGTGTGCATCCGATGATTGTACAAATTTGACTAGAATTTCAAGAGAAACAAATATCGTATTGATATAAATGATAAATCATTGTCCAACATAGAAGAAGTGAAATGAGAGAGATACGAATATACCGGTACATGAATTCAAAAATCTGAGATAGTGTTAAAAGAATCGAATTACGAAGACAAAAATTTTCTATTAGACTTTTTGAGAAAGTTTAGACGAGGTACAAATACACCATGCATTCCCATAGACCTCGATGTAGAATAAAAAATTCAAAAAATCTACATTAATTTTTTCACAAATTCCTTTGTGATGAATTGATTTTTCTGAAAACTACACATTTGCTCCACAAAAAGAAATTCGAGTGAATACTATCACTCGACCAGAATCTCATGCTCGTTCATATTCTATGTAGACATAGACAAATATCGATCATATAAAGCTACAGTGAAAATAAATACTATCATTAAAAAATGTATTTTTATATGATGGCAATTGTCCGCAGTACATATTTTATTATTTGTTTTGGAAAATTTATAGTTCATTGAAAAATAATGAGATAACATTCAATGAACATTGGATAATTGAGACGGATGCGCGAGATGAATTCAAATACTGCCGATCATTTTTTTGGTTGTGTCGTCTTCATAATAAAACCTCTAGTAAACATTGTTGGAATTTCTTTGAGGCCCATGCATGGAAAAGGAGAACATGACGGTGCGGGGAGCATGCATAAAACGAGTACTTCGAAGATATCAAATGAACCACTTTGCCTTGAAACACGAACGCTGAAGAAGTTGTTCAATGGTGCAAAAATGCTCCCCAAGCCATGAGATTAACCCATCCTTGAGAAGTGCAAGAGTACATTGATTTAATTTATATTGGTAATCTAATTTTAAACATTGTACATTTATCATGCAATGATTATTTTTAAGTATGTTGTTATCATGTTTACCGATTGCTTTTCTAATTTTCCATATAAAGGTTTTTACGGCATGTTAGATAGGAAATGATAAATAGATCAATTGATGAAGTTGGAACAATAAAAGGACTGAAAGTGCATTCAATTCAAACAAAATTGTCCACAATGTACATTGCATTGGATAAAAGAAAATATTCTTGTTTTTCTTAATGTTTGCATAGACAATAACTAAAATCCAATGGCCATCTGGCAAGCAAAATGTATGTGAACGTTTAGGCTTATACGGAGGCAATACAAAAGGAAAAATGTACATTCATGAGTGATTGAAGAAATGAATCGGATGAAACTACAATATCATCACGATGAAATCAGTTTCGATCTTGTTAGAGAAGGTAACATTTGAATTACTTTTTAATGATTTAAAGATTCCTAGAATTTAAATTTAAATATGCATAATTAAATGTTAAATTTATTTTTATTATTAAAGGGAATGTTTTTGCTGTAATTGCACCTATTGTCATGATAATGTGAGTATTATTTGATGCGTTGCCTTTGACAGAAAAATGAAATTGTTACAAGACTATAGTCTTGGTTTCGGTATGACAAAGTGCATTATGCGAGGGCCTTTTTTTCAAACAAACACATTAAGTGAACTTTATTTCTTATTATCGTTTGAATTCATAAGTTGTCAATATAGTCACTTGGTGTGTGCGGCCTAGTTGATAGAAGTTCAATCAAAGAAAAAAATCAGAATTAAAAAATGATATATGAGCTCATGATCATGACCGGATTGGCTGAGGATAGATTCCATTAGAATTTTTTTGAGAGTAGTGTCAAAGGACAACAATTTATTATCTTACTGACCTTTCGGTACTCGACTAAAGGTATTTTGCTTATATTCTTCTTGGTTTGCAAATGTTACCAATTGACAGATGCAACAAATGCTAGAACTTTCACGAGAAGCAAGTTTTCTATACTGTAAATAGTTAAAAATATTTAAATATATTGGATATATATATTCTAGAATGAAATTAATTGTTCTTGTATATTAATTGTTTTTTGTATATGTTCTCGACCATATGAGTCAAATTATTTCACTTTATTTTGTAAAGTCTCGGATTAGGTCCCCATGTGTTTTATTATCCAGGGACGAGATAACAAGTGGTTGTCCCCACTTTACTGAATCTCGGCTTTTAAGTACAATTTGCGTTTATGTCGAGCATCTTTATAGTCATCCTGGCAGAATAGATTCTCTTTGTTTCAAGTTTCTAGTAAAAATTCATCACTTGAATGCCCAAAACTCCAGAACTCTTGTAGTAAACACCATACCTCATCTCTAAACTCTCTGATATTATTAGGTTTAATTATTATAACACAAAAAATCGTTCTACATTATCAATAATTTTTTGCGCTTAAAGTAAAATCAAATGAATATATTAATCCAATGTCTTTACAAGTAATGTACCATCATACATGCAGAATTATATCCAAATTAGAAATCAACATATCTGATAGAATCAATGGGGATTGTCTTGTTGCAGTAGCTACTTAATTTCAATTTACATATGTGCAAATGTAGGTTGAAACCATCCAAAACTTTAAGTTGTAAATTGAAACCATCCAAAACTTTAAGTCTTAAAACCCTTTCGATTATATATTGTGCATCATTAAAACATTTAACATTTAAAGTTCTATTAAATATCACTCTAAAATGTAAATTGAAACCATCCAAAGCGGGTACAAAAACTTCACATGCTACATGCAATTATAATTCAACAATCCAACAAAAAACATTTAACAAATTAAACATCACATACACTAGACGACCACACTAAAAGTTGCGATTTTTTGCTGGTTTGGAGAGTCAATATATATGATAATGGGCGGTGTGGTGAAAAGGGAAAAAACCGAACCAGTCAAGCAGACAAGGTCAGACATTACATGGAACTTCTTGAGAAGAGATATGTGAAAAGCATTGTTAATAATACTAATTATAATTCAACAATGCAACAAAAACATTTAACAAATTAAATATCACACGCGAAAGTCGTTTCAAGTTTTTGGTAAAAGTTGTCGCCCAGATGACCTACTAGAATATTATAAATAGTAACTTTTGTAAGATCATTTGGCATTCGAAAAAATTAAGTCTTAGGCATGAAATCAATTTAAAGTATCATTCACCATAGGGGTATAAAATATTGACGGGTTGGTGGCGATACTCCTCCTAGCTTGAACGGCGCAAATATTAGTGCTAATGAATTCCGATACACTAGACCAACGTTGGTTCAACCTACTTTGGTTTTTTCACGTAAAAAATTCCAAGGATGGACTTTCTAGACAAGCTACTTTGAAATTGAAAAGCTTGACATGGAGATACGACAAGGTGGAACAATATGGGAACTCTTTATGGAAAAGACCTACTTGAAGGAAATAAGCACCACGTTGCGGGAGTGATTAGAACATGAAGAAGTAAGATCAAGAAGGACTTTCTTGATCAGAAACCTATTAAGTTTGAAGAAGAAAATGCATGTGTTGGCACACTTTAGAAAGAAGAACGAGGCCACCCAAAGAGGATTGGTGCACTTCGTTTGGAAGGAGTCAATATATGTCGTATTGGAGCAATTAGACGAATTCGAAAAAGAAAGAGCTTGAACCAATTCAAACAAATGAGGATCAAATTGTTATGTAAGACTTCATGAGAAGAGATATGTAACTCTTGTTAAGCCAAGGGCTGATTCGAAAAAACATATTGGAAGAGGAAATGTTAAGGAAGAAGATTATGAAAGTAAGGCACAAGACAAGGAGGAGGAATGATGATGAAAGTTCCTTGGACTTGAGATTCATGTCTACAACTAGGCATGGGAAAAAAATTCTACTGCTTTGATAGACACGGGGGCTACTAACGAGCACCTAAGTGAAGCGACTTCCTCTTAGAAAGAAGAGAGGCTAGCATGAAAAAGTTGATGCTGAGCGGTCAACTCAAGGATAAAAGTAGCACGGCGAGTGTCATACAACACATAACGAAGTAGGGTCTGGATTTGGAAGAATGAAGACTTAGAGTCATTAATATGGATGATCATTCTATGAAATGGACCATACCAATGATGGACAAGACAATCTCTTAATTCTTGTGGTCAGTCTTAAACTATTTTATGAAAGATAGATAAACCATTTAAATATTTAACTCAAACTCTTGTAGTAAACACCATACCTAAGTCTCTCTTGTCTCAATATTATTAGGTTTAATTATTATAACACAAAAATCATTCTAAGCATTAGCTAATTTTAAACACAGAAATCAATAGAACACTATTAATCCAATGAATTTACAAGTAATGTGCAGCATACATGCAATTATATAATCAATCAACATATTTTACTAATGAAATCAATGCGGATTGTTTTATTAAGTAACATTTCAATTTATGTGCAAATGTAGGTTCCATTATCATTCATGTAGTTTTAAAAAAACTTTCCGAGATACCATTAGAATTATAATTAATACAACCAACAAAAACATTTAACATTAAATATCATGCCATGCCAAATTATAATTCAACTTCTTCAACAAAAAATATTTAACATTAAATATCTACATATGCAATGTTAGGTTCACATTCTATCATTCATGTAGTTTTTAAAAACTTGAGATACATTAGAATTATAATTCAACTATCCAACAAAAACATTTAACATTAAATATACATACCATGCCAATTATAATTCAACTAATAACAAAAATGTTGTATTCAAATATCCATTATCAAATGTATTCAATGACAACATTACTTCACATTCACATACCAAAAGTACTACATTATCAAAAAGAACACTGAAATCAATAGACAAGTTATTAATCCAATAAACACACAAATGTCTTTATCATATGTATGCAATTATATCAAATCAGAAATCAACATATAATGTAATGAAATCAATGGGATTGTCTTATTCTGATAACATTTCAGTACACACATACCATCACAAATATGGTTATTCCATCATTCATGTAGTTTTAAAAACTTCAAATGCCATACCAATTATAATTCAACTATAACAAAAACATTTAACATTCATCTCATATACATTACAATTATAATTCAACCTATCCAACAAAAACATTTAACATATGTCCAAAAATATGTCAAAAAAAACATATTGTAATAAAAATATGTCCAAAAATTGTAAATCTCCACTCCAAGTATCAAACTGTATCCAAGTTTTATAATTTAAAACCATCTAAATTTTGAAATAAAATCAAATCTACGCATATCATCCTTGATGGAAGATCTAGCCTGCAGGAGCAAGATTTAAAACACTATCTTTGTAAGAGCTTCATACAATGTTTTATGTACTTGAACATTAAAATTTTGAAGTTTTAAAAATGACTTAAGGAAAAATATATATGAACTTTGTGTAAAAAACAAAATACTAACATCGCACAATACCTCGTAGGGTTGCCTCTCCATTTGATGGAGACGAGATCATACAAACATCTCTAGTGAGCAACATATGAAATATACATATATAGTTAAATATAAATATATATATATATATAAAGGAATAATTTGTATAAATTAAAAACTTTCAAATGAAAATACACGTGTGTACATATATAAACTTATTTAAAACAATAAATAACTAAAAAGCTAAAAGACAACTTCTTCAAATCATGGATAATCTATCTCAAAAATTAGCTAAGTGCCAGGATTAAAAAATCTTCTATACCAACTAAATTCAAAAAAATTTTAAATAACTCAAATATAGATCTCTCTATATATCTCAATTTTTTATGGAACTTTTTGGGGGTATGAAAATTTTGAACTTTATGTGAAAAAATTGTCCATACTTGTGCATCTCCAAAATAAATGAAGACATATCTCCTAAAGAAGAAGAAGGTACCGATATCCCAAATGGAAGCGGAATCTGGTACTGTTCCGCTATTTCTCAATTAAATATATACTTACATGTACATATGTGGCAATTATTATTTTAGAGTCACTTAAAAACACTAACATACATGTGCCAACATATCATGATGGGCATACCCATCATCGTTTGAACGGGGAGTCCCGAACGTAATGTGTACCATCACGCATCAGCACAGAAAACATAATGACATTTAACATATAATCATACCTTTGTTAGATTAATGTACATACAAATAAATGTATACATGTACATACATATATTAATAAGTTGTACACATGTATGTATAATGTAATTTCAAATCCTAAGGTCATAACACATCACCGTTCCGGTGCCCTCTTCTCCATGAAAAATTAGGTCTTCGGACCATTGCGACAATTTATTGCGTATGTGGAATCTTCAACATTCATGTTGTAAATCTCCTCATAAACGTCTTGCTTAAAATTAATACCGTCATCATTCACGTGCTCTTTGTCGATTTAAGCAGAATCAGGCTCCTCAATCCGCTGTGAACATTTCGATCAACATCACCTTTACGACTTATTTGAGAAATCGCATCCATCTACGATCGCAAGGTTCGACAGGGCAGTGCAGCCTCACAGTAGCGGCTCGGGGCGACGACTCCACATCGCTTTCACGCCTGTGTACCAATCGACCTCTAGTGCAGGTATGAAGGAAGATCTGTTGAAGTGGGTTCATACCATTCTGCCTCGCATTGCTTTAAAATAAAGAGAGGAACCTCATCGTTCCATGAAGCCTTCCAAAGCCGCAAGATGTCGACTATACGAAATATTTTTCTTTGTCGGGTGCTTGAAATACGCACCTTCAACATCTTTCTTTTTGGCCCCTTCCTTATAATTAAACATTGACTTGGCACAACGCTCTTGGAAAACATTTTTTCTTTCATCTGCCATTTATCGGGACCTATCCTTTGTTCTCTTCTCTTTCTCATCACTTCTACAAACGAATCGGTGGTTGGCCCCAGATACTTCTTTTTTACTATTTCACTCCAATGAATGTGTAACTATCTGTGAAACATGCTCTCGGCGAGTAGAGTCAAATCCTAGAGATCTCTCTGCAATTTTGCATAAAGCTGACACACTTTCTTCAGATTTCATTCTGCATGTTCGTTTCCCATGGTCTCTCAATTAATCCTAAGTAGGATGAGACCTTCATAGGTTGTGACCTTCTTCTTGATGTGGCCGCGCTGCCACACGCATCTTTTTTGACCAGCTCGAACATTTCGGCCTGCGCCCGTATATGTAAAATTTCATATATTAGAAAAAACAAGTATACGAAAAAGAGTTTATATAAAATTTAATGAAAAAAATATTGAAATTGATGGTATGATGTTGTTGATTGTGCTCATCCTTGCAATACAGAATATAGGCCCCAGGAATGATCTGCTGAGAACCAAACCCACAGTGACTGTTGAAGACAGTAGATTGGTGCTGTGGCCTTGGAGATAAATATCACCCCCTTCATTCACTGCTACCCTCTGACAAGTTTAGACCTTGGCCACGCTCCATTAGGTAGAGTAGAAAACCCTTCTCTCCACCTCCCTAAAAATTAAAATGTAAAACTTATTAACAAACTAATTTCCATCACAAAGATTAATAAAAAAAATCAATCCCATATGTGCATAACATGGAAGTTAGATTATCTTTAAATCAATGAAACATATCAATCCATTCCTCCTGCAGGGATTCTAAGTAGATCTTGCGTCTTTCCTCCTCCATGATATATATCTGTGGGTCAACATTCACAAAAATGAATTTAAAAATCCATCTCAGTAAAATCAGTTTTGAGGTGACTGAAATCAATATATTTCTATATTTCTTACATTTTCTGCCCTCTATTTTTTTCTGTCAAGGTTTATAAAACCATATAAACAACATAAGACTTAGAACAATCATTTTCATTATCACTGGAAGCAGAATGATTATATCCTCAAAACCCCAAGGGTATGTAGTTTATCCAATTTGCAGCTCATATATTTTTTGGTAAGTATTAAATGTTTTTTTATCTATGTCCATGATCATGAGTTCCCCACTTTTTACATATATAGCACGTTCTAGGATCCTTAAGACCTGACACTTGGTTTTTTAAGAATATATCAAATGAAGTTTTTAAAATAAATATAGCTTTTTCTTAAATTTGGCCTTTGAATTCATACCCATATTTCTTGTTAATGATTACTGTATACAAAATGGCTAATATTGGTTTGTCATCATCATCTAGAAATGACTTGGCACAGAAAATTTTATGTCCATCATCATCACTATATCTCATACATGACTACCTTCTATATTATGTCATGAATTTTGAAATGTCATCTCCTATCCACATGAATGGATTGTGACAACAGGTGAATAGTAATTTATAAGCGAGAGAAAATAGTTTCTAGCTTGTCCTCCTCCATCAGCACATAGCTTCAAGTGATTTCTCAATTTTTCCACTTCCAACTTCCTGGCTAGAAATTATTGAAATTTAATTTTATAAATGCCACACCACTATACATATAATTATCATATACCTACTACATTAATGAACTCCTACGTTTGTTTTATTCTTGTAGAATAGAATAAGCAATGTTAATTGAGGTTAGTAGTGTATAATTTCTTTGGCTTCCAAGTGTGTTGTGCCTAATGGTAAAATTATGCAAAATGGTGCAAAATGGAAATGTTGAAGGGAAAAATGAGCAATCATTAGATGTAGATCATCAGAGGAATAACTATATTTGAATCATTTCTTATATTCAACATTCACCTAATGTATAATCAAATAGTGATAATAGAAAGGATTATTCTCTATAAATTAAATCATATAATGTGTAGAAGAATCATATCAGGTGGTGTGAAGCTTAAATATAATTACAAACATGATAATTTTTCATCTCTACTGAAACCATTTTGAATGAGTAAATTTACAAACTAGTACTGTAATACATAAAGTTATAATCATTGGTGCCTAATGTGGGGTGGACAATTTAAATCAAGTTCGTATCAAAGTATTTTAATTTAAGCTCATTTTAGTCAAGGTTAGTTAGAAGAATTAGCTATTGGTTTCTACCTTCAATTTCCTCGAAAATGAATGTGTACGTGCTTTGAGAGACATTAGAGACATTAGAGGAGCAAGGTCAAATTTTTTGATGAAAATGTGCTATGATAAAGGGTTTTAAAGGCAAGCATGTACAAGGCATAGTTGGGCAAATGTTCTTCAGAAGGGCCTAATTATTTAGGATCATAGTTTCTTGAAAAACCTGGAAAGTATCCCAAAGCCAAGAGAGCTTAGCAGAGTTTGTGTTCATGGTGAATGGAACATGTACATAGTTTACCTTAAAGTTGTTGTGTTTTACGAATATTAAAAAATGAAGAACTTCTATTTAGATCCATTGAGAGATTGTATTGCGGGGGCATTTGCTAGATATCTCACCTTTCATAAAAGATGAGATCCCAGAGGCTACGGCCCTTCTGGGAACCTACTTTATAGAAACTGTAAGAGTAAACATGAAGGCATTAGCAATATCAAAGAACTAGACATGGGAATGTGTCTCTTTCCTACGCAAAAAAATAATTCTTGGGGTAGTTAATCTTCATAGATAGGTCCTCGGCTGGAGTCAATGTGATCATCCTCCTTCCTGCTTTTAAAATATTATGTTTTTAAGATTAGAGCCAAAATAAGACGTTATCACCAAATCCAGCGACAATGCGATTATATGATGGAGAATATCCAACTGCTATTGTCTGTCATAAGGGAAAGCGTAGAATCCATGTATATAATGTCTGTCCCGACTCTTTATAAATTGGCAACTAAAATCGACTTGTGAGACCATTTTAATAGGGGGTGGAGAATTCACAAGATTCTTCTAGTCAAAGTGGTGCATATTGCATGAAACAGATGTTAGAGAATGATTATGTTAGACACACATAAATGCAACAAATATGGAAATTTGTACATGAGCTCTATTATTTGACTTAAGAGTCGGATTGTTTGAAAAGGCATGTTTTGTCAACTTGTGTTTGGTTGATGGTTTTGTACACAATCTCTTAAAATTACACGGACATATTCACATGATGTGGACTTTTTTTTGCTTTGAAGGAGAAAAATGATGTGTTTTCAATTTGATGGTTTTGTTTGTGACAATACGTCACAAGATTTTGCGAGTCCCTCTTGAGCGAGAGCCTCATGATTACAACCTATCGTGAGAATAAAATGGATGCATCCTCATTTTGAAAACAAGTAGGATTCTAAGCTACCTAGGACTCAAACCATCATTTTTAAATTTGAAATATAATGGTGTTGTTCCAATGCTGAATCCACAACCTAACACATGAAATCTATGATCTAAATTACACATGAAATAAATAGTTATTTTCTCCCAAAATTAAAAATATAACACAAAAACTAAATTCAACATAGTTGAAGAAAAAAAGAAAGCGCCATTGAAATGGTTCTTGAAAGCTGATGGGTTAGATTTCTTATCCAGTGGGCAGCAACGATGTTTGGCAGGACACTTTGCAAATTCAGAAAATATGGTGCATGTTGCATGAAGCAAAGATGTTGAAAGTACATGAGCTACATTATTTGAGCTAAGAGTCGATTGTTTGAAGAGGCATGTTTTGTAAACTTGTGTTTGGTTGATCGTTTTTGTACACCAATATGTAAGAGTACATGGACATATTCACATGATGTGAATCTTTGAAGGAAAAATGACGTGTTTTCGAGTTTGATGGTTTTGCTTGTGACAAAGAGACGTCACAAGATTTTGCGTAGGTCCACTCTTTAGCGAGAGCCTCATGATTACAACCTATCAGTGAGAATCGAATGGGAGTGCATCATATTTTAAAAACAAAGCTGAGATTCAACTCCCAATTAATATAACTTTGGAGAATTTAAATATGTTGTTTCAATGCAGATCCACAACCTATAACATGAAAATCACTAATCTGATACCTGAAATAAATAGTTATTTTCTTCAAAATTAAAAAGTATAACTAAAAACTAAGTTAAGCATAGTTGAAGAAAAAGAAGCGCTGCAGTAAAATGGTTTTCAGCCGACAAATGATTGTTCTTATCAATTAAGGCCTAGCATGTATTTTGATGTTTCATTAATTTCTTGCAGTGAAGTATCCGGTGCATGTTGCATAAGAGCAAAGATGTTGAAAGTACATGAGCTCTATTATTTGTCTTCGGAAGTCGGTTATTTTAGAGGCATGTTTTGTCAACTTGTTTGGTTGATAGTTTTGTACACCAATATGTAAGAGTACATGGACATATTCACATGATGTGAATCTTTGAAAGGAGAAAATGATGTGTTTCAGTTTGATGGTTTTGTTTGTGACAAAAACGTCACAGAGTCCCTAAGAGAGTACACTCTGGGCAGAGCCTCATGATTACAACCTATCTGTGAAGATCAAATGGGAGTGCATCCTTATTTTGAAGGAGAAATTTCAATAGGCTTTAGGAAATTTAATTTCAAGTCATTTAATTTCACTAGAAATAATTGGAGAGTACATGATATGAATAGTATTTGGAGAACAATAAAGTCCCTCATGGAACTATGAAGAAAACAACCACACTTCATTTTTTAATATATACATGCTTTAATTCCACTCTAAAAATTTCAGAGCATGTGTATTTATTACTCTACCCATCAAGATTTTCATAGGATCCATAGCACATACATTTCTATATGCACCTAGTTGTTGTAATTAGTCTCTTCATCACTTTCAAAGATGTAGTTGTTTCTCCTAAATCTAAACACTATAGTTGTGTAATAATATTTTATTTATAAATAGAATATATTAAATGTTTTATGAATTACATTTTTATTCCTTGATTCATCTTTTATAACTCTATGGGGATAATCCTCAAGTAGGGTCATCTTCACATCGGAAATTTAAGAACTTCTTAACCTCATATCTTTATTTTATACATAACTTCCACAAATGGGATAGAAATAAATTTTCCAAGTGTTGAAGTAAACCAACATTAATTTCATTGTACTCTTTATATAGGTATGGTTGAATGTTGTACATAGACATAGATCAATTTGTTGTTTTCATTGTTTACTCTTGAAATTATTTGAAGTGGAAGCGAAAAGTTGATTCTTCTTAGGTTGGCAATTTCCTTTAATATGTGATCCATGCCTTTCTCTAATTTCATATTTTTATCTCTTGTATTATTAATTATGTTACGATAACTACATGTATTGTTCGAAGTACGAGGGGGTGAAATAATTTCTTATCATTTTCTAAGTGGTGAGGTCGTTTGAATCTCCAATAGTTGTGTTGGTGTGGTGGGAACCATGCTAGGAGTTGGGCATTCCATTAATTATGGTCAAGGTACTTAGTGTGAGGAGCATCAAAATTAGGCGGATTGGGATCTTGTGAGGGGATGTCATGATGCACTCAATTAGTAGATAGGTATTTGATGATAAAGGACTTTATATAGATAGGATAGTGTCTTTAACATAGAGCACTCAAGGGCATGCCAAATACTAATTAGCGAGTTTGTGACATAATAAATGGTGAGAGAGATCTGTCAGCATATGAGGTTGGTGTAATGTTGAGTACTACTATGAGGCATGATGTATAGTGACCAACACATCTTGATATCGTCGAAATTGAACATTGTTTTATTATTATAATGTTTGTGTTTCACATAAATGAAGCAAAGAGGTGGTGGTTTCTTAAACCCCTTAACTAAGTGATGAGGTGGCAACATCACATGATGGAGTGGACAGAAATGGGGGTGCTTAAGGGGTATGAAGGATACATAAACTCAAAGCATGGGGCATGGAGTGGTGGGATGACCTAATACCTATAAAAGAGGCACACGGATTATGTAAGGTATTTTTGGTTGAAGGTTCTTTCTAAAATAAAAATTGCCAATATTCTTGACTTCCGTGCTAAATTATCACAAAAGTGTGCAAAAATTTTAAATTAAAATACAACCTTAAATTCCTTGCATTGCTACATCAACTTTGTTAATAATTGAATAGTCTGCTAATTTGACTATATTACCAACTGCAATGAATATTTTTAATGTTCATTGTAGAAATGGATCCTCATTAATATGTCAGATCTTTTTCATCTCTAAATTTACTCTGTAGCTTGCTCCTAATGGAATAAATTAATTGTGAATAAATTACTTGCATTAAATATAAATCAGGGTTCTTATACTTAGAAATGCACTTGCACAATATATGTAACAATTAACTCTCAATCAAAAAATGGAAATGTAGACATAATGTATACACACTTTATTAAGAAAAGCGATGTATGCATACTTTTGAAGAAGAAAGGCATTTAACATGCTTCTTCATTTAAAATAGTATTTAAAAAAACACTAAAAAGAAAGGCATTTAGCATATGTTAATTTCAAAACAAGTATTTAGAAGGCCCTAGAAATGAGATAAACTATATATGAAGTGTAGCTCCTTAATCATATGCAAATTCATTGAGCTCATCAAAATTAAAGATGAAACAGAACATTATTACTTTGTATTTCTCATATTAGTCTAATTTCAATTTGAAGGATTAATATGAAGTTAGAACGGACAATATTCAATTATAGTTTTGAATATTTGACTTTTTAATGAGTTCAAACTTATGGGCTTTTGCATATTCGGACAACGTAGGATGTATGAAAGAAGAAGTTCCTACATTTCAGAGACATCTTTTTCTGATTATTGAAACATTGAGTAGTGAGCGTAACCCATTGTTTATCTTTCAACAAAGGCTAAAGTATAAGGCCACGGTTTTGACCCTAAAGTGGAGCTATAGATGACAGTAGATATCAAAATTGAATGATGGCTTGTCCTTGCAACCCGATACTGCTATGATTCTAATTCCAATTAAAAGTCATCTTGATCATGGAAAAACGGGCAAAGAAATGAAAAATTAAACAAAAACCAAATTTATGCTATTGTATTTTAGTCTTTTTTTTATTATTGAAAAAATATTTATATAACAATTTTTGTAATTAATCGATTTAATTTAAGACAAAAAAAACATAAGTACTTTGAAGATAAGTCTTAATATCTAAATTTTATATAATATTAAAAGTATTTTCAAATATTTCATAGAAATTAAATACTCACCAACCACTATAATTAAATTTAAAATTTTGAAAAATCCTAAAATTAAATATTCTTTCTACTCTACTTTTTGAATACGGCAGCTCATTTTACTAATAAAATTTATTATATTTTACCATATTCTCTCAATACTCTTTCTCTACCCATTTTATCGGCGAAATTAACTATTGGTCTTATATTAACATACCTCTAAAATTCGAGTATGAAATTAACATTTCAATATCATTGAAATTAATTTGTAGTCTCTAAGCTTTTAAAAATAATTGCCCAGTTTTTCTACAATCACTTCTCATGAATCCACAAAAAAAATAAAAATCGAATATATCACGCACCACCATTGTTTTTCAGAAAAAAAATCCTAATCTTTGATCCTAATCCATTAAGGAAAATAAAAGTATAAAAAAATACGTAGTTTTAAAAAAACAAAATTGAATTGAAAGAGAAATAAATAGAAATAAAAAATATTCTCTCGTCTTTCCATGAATGCGCAAAATAAAATAAAATAAAATATATCAATAGTGAGTTTAAAACACAAAACTAAATATTTTGATCTTAATCAATGTAAGAATAAACATAAAAGTAAAAAGGAAGTATGTTTGAAAATCTTTGAAATTTATTTGTATTGTTGAAGCTTTAAAATAAGAAATTCTCCGACACATAAATAAAATCAAATATATCACGCAAGCTTGTGATTTCGAAGAAATCCTAATCTTTGATCTTAATCAATTAAGAATAAGCATAACGAGTGAAAAATAAAAGTGATAATCAACGTAGATAAAGCAAAAAAGAGAAAAGAGTATTAATCATTGTGGAACGAGTAAAAAGAAGAGTTAATCATGGAATAGGATGAAACTAAAATAGAAAGGAGATCGAGAGGTTGATTCTCTTTGCCTAATTCCATGGGTATGTGAGGCATTGTAAGTTTTGAAGAGATTACACGAAATATTAATGCTTTTGGACGTACTACCATGTTATCGTCTTAATAATACATCATCAGCTTTGTAAAGAAACTATCTTGTTTGAATAACTTTTTTATTGACATGAGATCAAAACTCTTGCGGGTCTTAAAAACATATATATATATGAAAAGATTTATATATTTAGGATTATAAGAGCCAATGGTGTAAAGTTGGATATATTCCTATTCTTGAGGCTTTCTTAGGAAAACAAATATATTCATGTTCCTTTAGGTTTATATGATTATATTTTTAAGATTGGAAGAGCGAGAATAGTGAGTCTGCGATTTTATCTGGGTTGAAAACTTAGTTCGTGAAATGGAAATTTGTCCTCGAGGATCGTGAGGAAAATTTCATGATAATCACAGAAATTAATTTGGTGGTGGGGATGGTAAGAGTATTTGGACAAAAATACATCTCAGTGTTGTAGCCAGTTTTGATGGGTGCTGCAGATTTAGGAATCAAATAGACAACTTAGGCATTTTTTTCTTTTAGGAGTTTTATAAGAGGTAGGTCGATTTAGAGATTGGTGCAGGGGATGTATGGCCACCCTAATAGGTCACGACGGGAGAAAAATGGATTGGAGGGCATTAATTGTTCGGTGGCCATGTAAGGACACGGGAAGGGTGAAGGAATGCTCCCTTGTATTGTCATCAGGAACCATATTTCTTTCTAGAATGCATTTCAAAAATGTTTATTAATGTTATAATGAGTGAAGGATACTGTCAGTGTGAATAACGGGCAGTGCAGGCAGTTTTAACGGTGAGAAAAAGCCCTAACAGCGTTAAACAGAACCTCGGCAGATGCGCGATCGACCCGGCGACTCATAACAGAGGCCCCTGGCGGCCGACGGCCCAAGAACCGCCATGAGAACTGGCAAGTGGCTGCGAAGCCATCAACGGATGTACGGACATGAGATAGAAGAGACGGCAGTGATTTACAATAGAAACAGAACATACCTCAGGCCCGACCTTTCGCCGGCGGGAACCTCGTGAAGGCGGGGCCTCAGCCAGCAGACCTCGCCAAGTGAGGAACCTGCTTCGTGGGAGCCTGCTTGTGGAGACCTCGACTGACAATCAGCAGCAGAGCAGAGAAAAAGTCGCGCGGAACTACTTGGCCATAAATAAAACACAACAGAGGCATCAATGATAAGAAAACGGTAAAAGTGAGATTATAAAATATGGTTATTTATAAAAAACGTAGTTCGGCGGAACTTTCATGAGTTAAGACACATTCTATTCTAGTTTTTCAAACCTCCAAAATAAAAAATTCATTTCTTTGGGCGAAGATCTTTGTCAAAGTCATGGCAAGATGAAAGTTCGGCCGAACGTACTAAACGTTCCAGGCAGAACTATTATAAGATTTAAAAGAACTTTATAAATGTTCGGCAGAACTAATGCCAGAAAAAATTTTAGATTCTACAAAGTCATAGCAAGCTTCATTCCTTATTTGGTAAGAAAATGTGCAAGTTGATTATATACTCAAAAATGAGTGGAAAAGCATGAATGATAATTCACAGGAAATGAGAAAATGAAAAATATATTACACAGTGAATGTCTGACAATAAATGTAGTAAATTCAGTCCACTTCCTAAAAATGCAATGGAGGTTGTATAGCCATTTCTCCCAAATTATTTTGTATTTCTTTCTATGCAATTTAATTTTTTGACTAAATTATGAAAGGTTTCTTATAATGGATGAATTTGAATATTCAATTAATGTTTATCAAATGTTGTAGTTAGTTTGTAGAAGAGAGAAGAGGTGCCCTTTGTTTGGATTTTTATTTGAGATTTTGGAAGAAATGCAAAAGAAAAGCAATATTTGCTGATATCATTATTGACATAATGAATTTGAAAACATACCAATAACTAGAAGAAAACTAGTAATATAACTAAAACAATAAGAAACCTGAAATGTGGTAAATGCATATCAACTTCAACACTCCAAGGACCCCCATTCAATCTATTTTTTTCATTGGTAATCTCACCTCTGAAGCTTCTGGGGAAAAAATTTGAAGCCAGAGTCAGAAAGACTGTTGCAATTGAGGTTTGAACTGTTGCGAACAGTTCATCTCAAATCTTTACAAAATCGATTGGATTCCATGCGCCTTGAAGAGGGGACTACAAAAAGCATTGTTTTTTTAGGAAGAATATGATACTCCGATGATATCCGGTGAGACCCTGGGTGGAATTATCCAAGCGGCTGCGTATTTAGGGCCAATATCTAATAAAGTTTTTTTGATGGGGGCCTCCAACAATCTGTCTGTGGTTGTAATTATTAACTGACACTAGAATGTATCAATACTACTACAAGATTCACTGAGTTTGGTGGTGTTGGCTGAGCTATGAGGCGGAGATATTGGCACCTATGGGGATTACTATGGTTGCTTCCTTCTTGGTAATAACCTTTGGTGTTTGGAAGCTAGAAAGTTCTAATAGAGTACCTCTATGAGTTAGATTGGCGCTTGGCCATTTGATGACTTGAATTCAGGGAGACATTATTCAGGCCTACTAAGTACTTCTAACTATAAAATTTTAGGCATATCTTGAAAGGAATGTACGGGATGATACCTTCAATCAAAAACAGATTGGGGTGTATAAAAAATTTTTCTTCACCGTATAGAGTTGGTGGATGCAATAGGTCTTGGGCGGTTGCAAATGTGACTTCTTCTGATTTTTTATGATCCTGTTTTTGTTTTTTGACAGGTTACTTTTTGTTTTGATCTGACACAAATCTTCTTTTCCCAGTTTTCTTGCATTGATACTTTAAATATGTATATTTTGATTATAGTTATGATCATCAACTTTTTCATTTCTGACAGGGTATTGTTCAGAGCGAGCAAAATATGGGTTTATTTCTGCATAATACGATGAGTTTTGTCTTTTTTCTTTCTTATAGATCCACAATTATTTTATTTGAGAATGGATTACTGTATATTATCTGGAAAAAACTGTTTTTACCCATTTGGGTGGAAAGCAGTTCAATATTTTTATAGATACTGGATCTAGAATATGGCAATGACATATCGGAAAGTTTTCATAGTAAATTTTTTTCTGAATGGCACAATGTCTGTATAGATTTTTCATCGTGAAAAAAAAGTTGATTCATCTGAGATAAAGTGGTGAGTATGTAGTGGATCATGAAATTTCAAAAACCATGAAGGAAAATTTGTTGGCTCTTCAGTGAATGTAGCAAAACCAAGAAGTGGAATGAGAGATGAGCATTAGAGTAGGATTCTTTAGTGTTTATGGTTGCAGTATTCCATGAGGCTTTATTTTCATATTAACATTTTAAATCACCATAGCTATACAGTGTGAGGCAACCTTGAATTTTTGAGGGACTTTCCAAAGGTATGCCTCAAATGTTTCTGCCTTCTGGACCCAGAATATGGTTTGGGTGTGGAGCTAAACGATTCTCCAGTTTAGTATCCCCTTGAGAAAAGTAGAACATTTCTAAGCTGTCCCAAGGTTCCTGAAATGTGAGATTGGTGGGTACATCCATTTTTAAGGTAGTGATGTTCCCTGGGCAACATAGGTTTTTTATTTGTTTTTTAAGTTTCCATTTTTATCTGTAGGCTTGTGTGCATTAACAGATTAAAATTAATTAAGTCAATTGTGATTACATCTCATGGAAATAGTCCCACTAGATAAATTATTTCACTTACTTCAGTTGAATCAAAATAATATCTAATATAATGCATTAGAAAAAGTCTCAACAGAGACTCAACTGACTTGACAGCTCTGTTGTTGGAATCTTAGCCAACTAGAATTGGTATTGTTATATTGCAAGTTACTTAATCCCAATGCCTCTTACAAACGTGTATCGTTGGAAAATTTTAAAGAAGAATTGCAATGTGGATTATGATTTGTCCTAAGTTTGGGTCTTCGCAACATATCTGATTAAATTACAAGCTGCATAACTGCATCACTAATATTAAAGTGGGAACGCATGCGAGTATGGAAGCTTCTGAAATTTTCAGACAATTATTTCGCAAAAAAGATTCATCATGATTTTTAACCACTGACTTATTGTAATTGAATTGCAATTGTGAAAGGATCTCCAACCACAACAACACTTGGCCAACAGACTTAATTTGAATCTGGTAACTGCAAAAATGCGCTCTCTCGTTAAACTGGTTGCTGCTTCTTATATGTTGCAATGAACAAATGGGACATCTCCAAACCTTTCTACTCCTATATTGTTCAGATTAAGGAGCTAAAAACAGAAAAATATAGCATTCTAGAGGATATTGTTTTAGTTTCAAACACTATTGATTTCCTATTCTTCTAAATTTGGGTCATCTTCACGAAAATGATAGACTCACACAGAGTTCAAACAGAGTAAGTCCACGACACAGAAGAGGGAAATACAGTGGTTTGAAGAACTCCAATCTACTTCTAGTTGACAGGCAGTAGCACCCCAGTAGGGTAAAGGTAGAATGAAGTGGGTGAAATAGGACCCAGAAAAAAGTACCGTTGCCCTTGCACCTTGCCTCTTACTCTACCACTCACCATGCCTGCCCTTCCCTCTGCCTGCCTGCCCTGCCTGCCCTCCCCGCTCTCCTTGCCTGCCCTTCCCTCCTTGCTCTTTCCTACCCTGCCTGCCTGCCCGCCTGACTGTCATGCCGCCTTTCGCGGTGGTGGCAGACAGGTAGGGGCGGCCTCAGAAGGCTCGATATCATCCGCAGCGTGGTGAACCCCGGCCTCTCCGCCCAGCTCTGCCCTGGATTCCGGTGGGGGTTTATTCCAGCCGTGGGAACAGTTACACAATTTGAAAATTTGGGGTTACATTTGTAAAGTATTTAGATTTTGGGTGTTTTTGAATTTTTGATGGTGCTGAATCTATGTCCATCACCAAAAAAAGCTATTCAAAACACTCCAACTACTTTCAATTTTTTGAATTTTCCAAAATTATATATGCATATAGAGTGTTTTGAAGTCATTTTCTTGGATTTAATTACTCACTTGCAATATATTGTGTATAATGAGTATAAACTTTGAAAATTATGAATAGATTTAGATAATATTTGAGCTATTTTCTGATTAAATTATGTTGAGATATATATATTTAATGTATTATATACTAGGATTATTCTACAGCAGTGTAGAGATGTGTAAGTTTGTTAATCTATGTCCTTTAAAATAAAAATAAAAAATAAAAATCATGTTCTAAATAAAGAAAATAATATTGGCTATAATTAAAAAAATATAAATATATTTGTAAAATAATTAGAAATAGAGTCGTGGAGGCAGCATAGTGATAAAGTCGGCCTGTAATGATAGGCAGGTCTTGTGTTAAACCCAAGCCAAAGTACGTATTTCGTACGTGCGAGAGCGGTTAGTCGCCAGGGCAACCCACTACTTTTCCGGATCGCAGGTGTTTTAATGATGGTACTATGGAGAACGGGTTGTTGGATTGCATCGGGCGCAGCCTGCATGGGCACCCACGAGGACCAACAACGAGCATTAAGTACTACAACGTCTTATTCACCATTTAATTCTGCGAGAAGTCAAAAGTTGTTGCCATCGTTTCAGAGCCAAAGACCCTTTCTCCTCACAGTGCACTGTGTTTCTCGTCTACAGTTTGCACCCAGCACACACTGTCTCCGGCCTCTAAGCTAATGCCCCACGGATTACGCCCGGAGGGCGGGGTCCCCGCACGCCCGCCAGGGTGGCCGTTGTAGCCTTCTGTTATTACAACAAGAGAAATTCTCCCGGCACCATGTGAGCATCCTTTGTCATTTGTTCTCTCGTGGGTCCCTTCCTGCCATTGTGCCACTAGCTGCGCGCGCCACCACCCGCTATTTCTTTCGGCCGGGCGCACACCCTCCTTGCGCACGCGCGCTCTCGACATCGGGCTGCATTGCGGGCGTGGCGGCCGGCGGTGGCCGGCGCTCACATTCGCTTCTCGCCTTCCTCCCTGGGCCTTCCTCGTGCAGGCATCTGCTACTGCGGTGGGGCCAGCGAGCAGCTTCGTTGAGTCGATCCTGGGCTGGCCTAACACCTCGGCCCTCACGATCGGGCAAATCCAGCCTGCGCACGGTCTGCGGACTCATAGCCACCCGCGGTCCACCACTCGACTCGATTCACTTCCTTTCGCACGGACCACCCGTGTCCTTAGCACAATACAGTTTCTTTTGGGAGGGAGTCCATCGCGGTTTCTAGCTTCGCGGCAGTACGGCTTGTCCCCCACGGCGTGACGCCTCCTTTGCGGACGACAAGGACGACCCTGATTAGGTGGCCATGGTTGATGTGGGCAGCGAGCGGCTGCGAACGGCGAGGGATGACGAGGAAGCAAGGAAAACAAGCTCGAACAGTAGTGAGACGAGAACACCGAGTGTCTGTGCTACCACCCATGACATGCGAGCAACGACAACGGCAGAATACGGGTGTCTCTTGACCCACAGCGAAGAACTCCTCCTACTCCTCAGCACTGGGCTCTGGGTTGTTGGACACTCCGTTCTTGGTGTTAAGGTCCCTGGTCACGAGGTTTTGTTAATTTATGAGCATATGTCGCTGTCTCTGGCAATCCGCAGTTTTATTTGTAGAACGTTGGTTTCCTCTCTGGCCAGTAAACATATATTAATTTGGTTTCCCCTATGTGGGCGGTCCATTTTTGTTGTTTTTGTGAATTATGCCTTTGAATGGGCTAAATTTCTGAAGCATATGCCTCATGTACTATGTTTTAATAGAAATTAATCTTACTTAGAAGATTATAATTTAGAATATGTAGAATCAAATATATATCTATATATAGAGTATGGTTAAAATTTTGATTTGGTCATATACTCTTTCTATTTACTTGTCAAAAAATACAAAGATTTAAACAATGACGGATAACCCATTGTATTTTTTCACTCTAAAAAAAATTTAGAAATTTGATCTCTCTTGACTCATGTTGAATTAATGCGTAAATGGATCTATATTCAGGGTATGATCTTTAAGACACAGAATTCCTAAATTCTAAAGACTTCTGGCAGTGCACTGGTCTCCTCCTAGTCCAAACTGTTATATTTTGGTTGGATGAAGGAGAGAAAGAATATTATTTAGTTTTGGTTGGATGGAGGAAGAAAATGGAGCTCTGCAATTGGGTGGGCTGAAAGTAAATTGGAAATAAATTTTAAAATATTAAAATTATGGAATATATTTAGTGATTTTCATTTTCTTAAAGTCAGCACATGCCTTTACCATTTCATATATTAAAAATTAAATTGGGAAGTGTAAGTTGGAGTGACTACATCTTCAGCATCATGTTCAAATACATCACCCCAATCAGATTAAAAAATTGAACCAATGACTTCACATCAAGGGAGTGTCATAACAACACACTCAATCACCATCTATCCAAGACGCCATGGACAAATTAAGAAGAATTTTAATACATTAAAAATTAGCAAACTAAATTGGGAAAAGAATTTTTGATACATTAAAAACTATATTTAGTCATTTTCTTAAAGTCAACACACACACACATATATTAGTCATTTTTCTTAATGTATAATGAGTACATAATTTTGATGATAATATTTGAGGTCATTTTATGGGATTGAATTATGTTGCAATTATACTATATTTAACATATTATGTACTAGCATAAATTTATTTTAAGTACGAATCTAAAATGGAGTCGAGGAATCAAATTTATTGGGTATAAATTTGATCCAACACAGTGAAAAATACAATATGTTATTTGTCATTGTTTAAGTGTATTTTTGAATACTAAATAAAGTATTTATAAAACCAAATAGAAATATATATATTCTGATTCACACATTTATCTTACTTCTAATTATTTTATATATTATATTTCGCGCATTATAACAAATATTAATTTTTCTATTTGTTTTAGAAAATACAAATAAATAGAAAAAACTTTCCTCATATTAAACTGTCGAATGAACTTTTCCACTTCAACAAGATTTGTGAGTGCATAAATAAAAATATGAATAACTTTTATTATTATTTAGAATATTAATTATTTATAATATATGATTTTATTTTAAATATATAAATATTTTGATAACGATGATGAAATGTGAAAGATTAATTAATTCAAATATTTTAAAATGAATCATATAAAATAAAAACAATTAAAATTAATCAAATCTTTAAAATTTGTTAGTATTTTAAATAAAGTGAAAATGAAAATATTAAAATTTTATAAAGTATAATAAATAATAAAATTATATTTTATTATATTTTTTGGATTATTAAAAATAGAGAATGTTAAAATTAATTATTATTATTTTGGTATAAGAAGAAGTTAAATAATATGGAGATGATTTTAAATACTAACCTAAGTCACTTCATAGTTTTCATATTCTGCCTAACTTAAGTCATTAACTTATGTATATTCTGGTTAGACAATTTTTTAAAATTTTGAAAATCAATACACTAAAGGCTAAATATTATTATTAACTTACTTATATATAATGTTAAAAATTATTATAACTTTTTTTATATATAATCCAATAAGATATATAATTAATAAAAATTAAATTAAAATATATTTTAATAAACATGATTTAATAATTTTGACTCTTATATATTATTGAAATATTATATTTTATTATATTTATTTATAAATATATAAATTTAAGTGTGTATATGGTATAGATGTATATTAAGTAACTCAATGATAGGGGATAAGTTGGCCTTGGTAATGATACGACGATGCGGTGGAAGGGTCATCGCTCGATGGATAAAAGTTACTCCCCAGGGATAACGGAGTTGATCTTCCTCAAGGATTCCATCGATGGGAAGTTTTGGCACCTCGATATCAAACTCTTCATCCTAAGGGAAGTAGTACGTTCAGGGTTGTTCGCCCATCTTCATCCCTAAAGGGATTTGGTCGATTTCGTAGGTGTCTTAACAGAGACTGCCCCGATCACTTAGATAGGCTCCCTTGGCTTATTATTTGTGAAATATTACTCTTTTAATGTGTAATTGTTTATAAACACTATAAATTTATTTGAATTTAAGTTAATGGTATAATAAAAATTAGATATAAAATTTTAGACATAAAGATAAATAAAAAATGAAAAATATTATTAGAAAACTCATGTTCTATATGAAATTAATATACCTTGCAATGTTATACAAAGAGTTAACCAAATATACAGATCCTTTCCTAGGTTATCCAGTTAGTTTTGGCATTCGAAACAACATTCAATCCCAATCCCAGGCAACATTGAATTTTTTAAAGTAAGTAGGTTTTATGCTTAAACAAATTTCAAGTGTACAGCTGTTTAGCTTGGAATTTTCTAACCTCATCTAACAAATTATTTAAGATGAAATTCGACCAACTTCAAATTTAGTCAATTTTATTCTTCTAATATATTAAGCTAAAATAAAAGTTAAAATAAAGATATATAAAAATACCTAATTTCTGAGACATTATTCAAGAGATAGAAGAAGAATTAATTTGCAAAATATTTATGATATTAAAAATATTATCATGTGAAAATTTGAGAAAAATAGGGAAAAACCCCAAAAGTTCATAAATCCAAATCTAAAAAATAAAAATATGTTTCAATCTTAATTAAAGCAAAAACGAAAATAACTATTCGTGAAATAAAAAATACTCTAATGAATGCATCATCATTTAAAATTCACAAGAAGAAAATAATCTATGGTACATATGACAATTTTTAAAGATGCAAAGAAGGCGATAGGATTTTTAAATCAAGTTTGTACAGAAAAAATATAATTGATACATTAAACTTGGTTTTTGTGTGTATTTTTTCTTAAGTTTCTTAACTATATTAGAGTTGTTTAACAACATTCTCAATGTCATTAAAGCATTGTTGAATATTAAATACTAATTGATTATTGCTATTTTAAATGTCTAGCCCAATAGATGAGATGATATTTTAATTTTAAAAATTGAGTGTATCGAGATCCATTTATACATCTTAGGTAGTTTTCTATATTAAGATAGCACTAACTATAAAAGTTAGAGTTAATTAAAGGTAGAAAATAGACATCTAGAATCCATTCACTATGACAATAGAAAATAGATTTAATACATAGAAAAAAAGGTTAAAAGTGCGGAAAGTCTGAATATTACGATTGAAAGTTTGTATAAAAGGTTAAAAGTCCGAGAATCCTGAATATTCACAGTTAAGTTTGTATAAGGTTAAAAAGTGCGGAAAGTCTGAATATTACGATTGAAAGTTTGTATAAATGGATATTATAGTAGAGATTTGGGATATATAAGAAGACGCGGTATAATGAAAACAACTTGTAAGCGGTTAAAATATTAAAAGGATATATAAGAATACCGGATACGGATATAATGAAAACAACATGATATATTAAGAAACGCATTGAGTTGAAATATTGTAAAAAGGATAAACTTACGAATATTATTATAAAATAAATCAATAATTGAACATAATAAGATACATTGGTAAGAAAAGAAATATAAGAAACACTAAATTAAAATGACAGCAAAGAAGAAAACGGATATATCCATTCAAAAAAAATTAATTACTTAATAAAAACGATATTGAAGTAAATAAAATAAGATAATAATATGAACACTACAACCAAAATACCATTTATAAAGAAAGAAATATAACAAATAGTAAATTAAATAATGACAAAATAAAATTGATATATCTATTCAAAAAATTAGTTACAAACCAATAGTCCTAGTGCAATCCAATATTTCACTTCAAACAATACAATATGCACAATCTTATGTTACTTAAAAATGAGGCACAAGATCTTATCTTGCCTTTTAACACAAAACAGACTATTCCAAGTTTATTGTGCTAGCTCAAGAGGTTAGATGACTTGAGCATCATCATGGGAACTATCGGGATCAATCCTCGAGTTGGTTGCTTTGTCACATGCTCACTCGGTTTCACTATGAGGTCGGATGCCATAATCGGTGACAACGAGATTTATCAGATAAGTATCATCCCGGAGATAAGGGAAGTATCTAGGGATTTCTCGTTAGGTTTTTATCTTGGAAAAACAAAAAGCAGTATTCCGATTGAGGGAATAATGTCAACTAGAAAATATAAAATTGCGGAGACTTAGAGAAAATCATTTGGTATATTTAAATAATTGAAACACTTCTTCTTCCAAATACATCGTACATCTCTATCCCCAACATCAAATATATGGAATTAGAAAAAAACAAAACATAGACTATTAGTTGGGAGATAATTAATCGATTAGAAAATATAAAATTTAAGGAACCTAGAAAATGCCTTTGATATGTTCATCAGTTAGCCCTTGCCAGTATGCAAACTCTCTCCATATCATGCTAGGTGAAATGAAGTACATTGCCTAATTCCTGCATAGCAAACAATAGCTCATCACACTTGCAGGCCCTTATGAATACTTGCCTCAGGCGTTGTAACTCTGAAAATGAAAAATTAATTTACTGCCCCTTCATATTTATATATAGTTTTCAAACAATAAAATATAATAAAAACTCTGGCTCCCATTTTCAATTTTACTGTATTTTATTAGAACATTCCAAAAGTCCTCATTATTTTTAAATATTTTTGTTATTCTATAAATGAAAATAAATCAGTATCAATTTAGTAAATTATTTTTAAATATTTTTGTTTTTTGTTTTATTAATATAAATAGTGAATGAAATCAAATTAGTGAAATCAAATCAAAAGTATAAATTAGTGATTATTTTTTATGTTTTTGTTTTATTTTATATAAATATGAATAAATCAAATTTATGTTAATAAGGAAATAAATTTTTATGTTAGTAAGAGGTCTCTTAGTGATTGTTTTTAAATATTATTATTTTATATAAATAATAAAAAATCAATTTATATTTGTAAGGGAATGTTATTTATATTGAAGATAAAACTTTATATGTTTATATTAAATTTTCATTTTCAATAAAATAAAATAAAACTAAAATTTATAAGTTTATAATTTCACCAAAAAATATTTTATAAAATACATAATAAAGACTCAACAGAATTTAATCATTTTATTAAATTATTAAATTCTAAATTAATCAACATCTTTTCTTAAAATCTTAAAAACTTTTAATATTATATCTTATTAACTAACTAGTCATCTTTCGTTTTAAGGCCTAGTTACAGCAAACAACTACCAATTATGCATCCTTACTATTTGATATGAGATTGGTTTCTTTCTTCACTTTGACCAGGGATGAACTTGATTAGATGGTTCTAAACGTTGACCAAATCCTAATGATATGGTTAATGTGAAAGACATTTTTCTAGATTTAGATAATATTTTAAGAGTCTATTTTCCCGGATTCAATTATGTTGGGGGTATATATATTTAATGTATATTATATACAAGCATAGATCCATTTTAAGTATGAGTTGAGAGGGATCAAATTTCTCACGTGTAAATTTGTTTAGGAGACATAAAAATACAATATATTATTTGTCATTGTTTAAATTGTATTTTTGAATGCTAAATAGAGTATATATAGGACCAAATAAAAATTTTAACTATTTTCTATATATAAATATGTATGAAGTTACACATTTTTTTTACTTCTAATTACTTTACAAAACACACACATATATATATATAACAACATTAATTTTCTATTTAGAACATAATTTTTTATTTTTATTTTTATTTTAAAGGGCACAGTTTAGAATTAATGGAAAGCTAGACTTAGCTTCATTTGGATGTGATTGAGACTTTAATATTAGGTCTCTGGATCCTACTATTTGGGGAGTGGTTGAAACCACCCTATAAATATGAGAAACCCTATCTTATGAGGTTCTTTTGGCTGAATCATTCAGAGTGCATTGTGTAGGTGTTTGGGCACTCTCCAGGTATCCTGGAGAGCCATTTAATCATCGTTATTGCTTTTTAACATGGTTTCGACCAGGTTGAAGTTGAGTGGAGTTGTGCTATGTGAATAGAAGCCCTGCCATGCGTGGATCAAATAAATCGGTTCCTCGCATGTGGTGGCTGCGCTCATTAGATGATGGAATCATAGGTGATCAAGAGGAATCCCCCTCGGCCATGAAGTTGTACAAAAGGCAACGAGATTCCTGCATGAGTCTTGTGGTAAACCCGACGTAAAGGTGGTGTTGGTCACTGTGTGAACCGACGTTGTCAGCTCGACTTTAAATTCTTGTTGTGCGTCCACAGTATTGAAAGGCTCTCGATCTGTTTTAAGGGTGCGTTCATACCTGTGTTTAATGTGTTGCTGGGTTTTTTCACCCATTAGCAATGTTCCAAATCTGTCGCCACTGTGCTGTGTCACAAATTAAATTGCTGCAAAATGACGTGCTTTTAGAAGTACCTATGGTGGTCTGTGACAACATGCGAGACTAAAATTGTTTGGTTTTTTAGCAACGTCCATGATGTCATTGAACTGTTACGTACATCTGGATCTACCAATGTGTTGGAGCTAGATCAAGCAATGATCGTTAGAGACGGAAATGTAGATGTCCACACGCACCAAATTAAGAGTAAGCCAATGGTATGAAACAAGATACTGTCAGCCATGTGTAGAGGATAGTTTGATTGTGAGCCACAACCGCTGCCGTGAAGTAGTAGAAAAAATCGTAGCTTATTAGGTGAGCTTTTACGAACTCAATAGTTCTGTAGAGGTTTGTAAACCTGCCCATTTTGCAAATGCTGGCAACCAGACTCGTAGTTGTGTAAAGTCAACAAACTAAGTGAGTAGCTGTGGAATACCTTTCGATTTGAAAGTTCTTACAAAATCCTATTCAGTGTTTGACATTAGAGCCTTTTCAACATGAGCGAATCATTGTATAGTGAATATTCCCCAACCTTAGTCAGGGTCGCAATTCGATCATGCACTGATGCTGAACATTTTTATGGCGTAAACCTCAGTCCTGAAGCATTTTAAGTGCCTCAATTTCAGTTGCATTAGTAGTTTGTAGGGTATTTGGCAGAAGAACACTTTAAGGAAAGTTCTTTCACGTGGTACTTGGGGTTTTGGAGCTCTTAGATGACCAGGGAAGTCAAGGTAGAAGAAATGGAAACTAAATTAGCTCAGGTACTAATATGGTTGCACTTTTGAATATTTATTTACTGATGATATTTTTTTATAAGGGCTTGGTGAGACATTAATGAGTCCCTGGGGAACTCACATATGTTTCACCGCTTAAACCTTGAAGTTGAAGCTGCGGTTGTTTTCCTGGAATGATTTAAATACGGAACATATGGTTGAAGATCGGGAAGACCCACTAGTCGTTCTTGAGGAAGGGTAGAAAGGAATATTGGTGAGGATTATAAATTTGAATACGATACCCTTATTTGATTGCAAAAGACAGCGAAGAAGACAAATTTGGAGAGGAATTCAAATTATGATGATCTCATGAATATTACACAATGCATTACTTCGTCTTACTTAAACAACAATAAGGAAGAAACTATCTAAGTTTAGAAGAAAATTAAATTTTTCTTGAAGCATGGCTTGACACCATATCTATAAGTCATATAATTTGCATCGATGAATGTTGAGAATAAACATCGTTGACAGATTTAAAGATGTTTGGCCACAAGTATTGAAGAAGAAATTTTATCTCTCAGGCTTGTACCTTCAAGTGTTGTCATTTCTAGCAAATGTATATAAGGATGACAACCTACAATCCAAGATCAAGGAGGATAAAGAATTCAACGTTCCATCTTTGGAAGAAAACGTAGAAAGAGGTGAAGATCTATCACTACCCTCATGGCAAGAAAAGTAAAGATGAAGCCTCACCTAAGAATGAACAAGCATGGACTCTCCAAAGCACGAAGACTAAAATAGAAAATCTATGGTACCTGATTTTTCTCATTTCATGCCTTCATTTTGAGACTGAATAAATGAGCAAATATATATATGCTGGCCTGTTTCTAAATTCAGAGTGTTGGAATAAATGGAAAGCTAGACTTGTTTTGGGATATGATTGAGACTCTAGATTAGGTCAGATCTACCCTGCGAGTGGTTAGGCTCACACAGAGTTAGTGTAAACCTATATGTAGGTTATTTCATAGACAATCAATGTATATGTGTGTTTAGAGACTCAGGGTATCACGAGAGCCATTTCATCAAATAGATTATCAACTTTTTAATAAGCACAAATGGACAAAAAAACTTGCACTCTATCACTCTATTAATAACAAATTGACCTTTACTCAACAAGTTTTGGCGTTAAATAAATATAAATATTTTAATTATGATTTGAATATTAATTATTTATGATATATGATTTTATTAAATATATATTAATACTTTGATAATAATTAAAATGTGAAGAAGAATTAATGATAAATTAATTTTAATATTTTAAAAATGAATCAAGAGTAAGAATATGAATCTTTTTTACTTGAATGGCCTCTTACAAAGCTGCATCTTGTTAAGTTTGCAATGCAGTTGCTACACCTTCACGTGGAGAACGTTATAGGGGAAAATAAGTTAAGCATGCTTGAGCTAGAAGAGTTGAATGAGGTAGCCTCGGAAGTCCTAAATTCTTGAGTGCAACCAGGAAATGATGATTGTATATATGATTCATTTCACTAGTTTCAATCCACTTCTTCACCTAAGTGATGATTGGCAACTAAAAACGGTTGTTTCTGTAGTTTCGTTACTTATTCATGCTACAGATGATGATTAACTTCTTGAACAGTTCTTTACCTAAGTTTTGAATATGACCTTATATGAACATACTATTTTAATGATATACAAATGGACTATTAAAAATCGCAGAAATTAATTCCATCTAAATCCTCTAATATAATGCACTGAAAACCACTTATACTTAAAATGAGATGCACCGATAAACTCAATTAAATTAATTAATCTTCATTACAAAAATTTACATATTTTAAATAAAGTGAAAATAAAAATATTAAAATTTTAAATGCCATTAAAATAATAAAATTATGAAATTATATTTTGGAATTATTAAAAATAGAACATCGCTAAGTATAATGACTATTCTTTAAATGCAAGGAAGATTAATGTATGCAAATGATTTTTCAGTATTTCTAACGTAACTTATTTAAAGTCACTCGCTTGTGTTCTTATTCTACCTAACTAGTCACCTACTTGTGTTGGTTCATGATACTAATCAAGATAACTTCTAAAATTTTAAATGAATACTAAAATTTTCAGAAAATAAAACATAGTATGTTAAATATGTTGCCAACTTTTTTATACGTATTTAATAATTGTGGTAATTTTTTTATATTATTATATGAAATGCATTTTATATAGATATATACTAAAAATCATTAAAAACAAATATATTATTTTTTAATATTTAATTGAAGACTAATATATAATGTATATATAAAGTCAGGTTATTTTTATTCCACAGGGATTGAAAATGAATTTTTTACTATCAGTTCTTTAACAAGATATTCAATCACTAATAAAACTCAACTAGAGCATATTTTATTGATATATTATTTATTTTTTATTATAATTGTTTACAATATATAAATTTGTATAATTTAGCGTGTATATGGTATAAATAAAAATTAAGATATCTGAACATAAATAAAATGAAAAATATTTATTAAAAAAAATGCATTCTATGTAAATTATACTTCTTCCTTTATTTTCTCAATTCAACTTTATCCATATTGATCTTTTTCGTAGTTGTCAAGTTTGGCATTCAAGACAACATTCAATTGATACGCTTAAACTTTTGTCTTTTTTTTAAAAAGTGAGTAAGTTTTAGCCTTCTGCTCAATTTCAATATAATTTTAGACCAAATTCTTGAAATTATTAGTATTTTAATAATTTAAAGCTTGAGATTTGCCAACTTCATCCAACAAATTAGCCTAGGAATGAAATTAGACAAACTTAAAATTTAATCAATTTTGTTGACACCTAACTCCTTCTTTGAATATAATGAACTCAGCTCTGAGATGATATAAAAAATACACAATTTGCCGACATTATTCAAAGATAAGAAAAAGTCATTTTTGCAAAATATTTATGATATTAAAAATATTATTATGTGAAAAATTGAGAAAAAATAATAAAGTGATAAATAGATGGAAAAAAACTGAAGCTCATAAAATCCAAATCTAGAAAATAAAAATATATTTCAATTTTAGTAGTCAAATCTCAACGGAAGTGGGATCAATTTATCCCACAAATAAAAGGGTCATACACAATTTGGTCTCTAGCAGAATCATTAAAAAATTAGATAATAATAAAAATAATTAAACAAAAACAATAAATATTATTACTCTAATAAATACCACAATAATAAAAATAATTAAAAACAAAAAACAAAAATAAATATTATTACTCTAATAAATACCACAATAAAATTAAAAAATGATCAATTTTAAAAACATATGTAATTGAAAAATTATCAATTTCTAAAACAAATCTATAACTTTATAATATTAACAAACCTACTAAAAATAAATCTATAACTTTTCGAAAAAAATTTAAAAACACTATACACTTCATAATTAAATTAAATTTAATTCGAAATATCATTAACATTACTGACTTTCTTTTAACTAAAGTAAACTTCTTTTAAATTTTTTAGCAAGAAAACAACCCTTCTTTTAACATAACTAACGACCTTTAAACTTTTATCTAAGAAAACGATGATTGGTAGTCAAAGGATTTCGTAGAAGTTGAGCCGGTGTGAACGCTAGGTTCGGTTCTTGTAGTCAAATTGCTGTGTACCAGCTTCTCAGATTGAAGAGATTATGTTATAGTCATGCCTACAAGTTATTTATCGCAGGATTGTCAACCAGTTCCGACCAAACACGTTATGCTGTTTCCAAGATGAAAATAATGGGTATGATTTTACTGCTGATGCAACAGCCAAAGAAGCCCGACTCAATTATTGAGAGTAGAGTACCTGGTGCTAGTTGATTCAGCGGCGGATTCAGAGGAGACTGCATTGCACATAGATCAAGGTGAGCTTCTGTATTGAAAAAATTTCCATGCGTTTTTTTGTGGGGTGTTGGTTTATTGAGTTTGAGCTTGGAGGAAGCGAAATTTTATCAGTTTGTAAGACGCAGCTTGTACCTTGAAGGGCATATTGAAGAAAGAAGTGAAGTAAAACAAATTTCTATGATGGAAATGTTTACTGGAGGTATAGTGAATTTGGGTTCAAGTTTAATATCATGTTCTGGATGATACCATCGTTGGTTGGGTAGCCTGTGGATGTAATGCTTGATAATTCACATATTTATGTGCGTTAAGGCTTGGATTCCCTGCTTGATTGGATATTTTGTAGATTGAATGGTTATCACCAGTCCTGTAAACATCACAATGCCACTATGAAATTATTGCGTTTGTAGTAGCCCAACCCAAGTATGACGGTAAAACACACGACATAGCACTAATAATTCCAACAGAGATAGAGGCTGATGGCTGAACAAAGGCTTAATCATGGACGACCTGCACAACGAAAATGTCACAGTAAATGGCCAAATAAGCCGTCCAAAAGCAATGGGAGGCAACTCTCCTGAGTTTTTCAGTGCCTCTTGGTCTTCTTTGGTTTGGCTTTGTGGCTGTTAAGGTCTGGCTGGGGCTTTCCTCTGGGGAATGCCTCTGCTGCCCTGGACTCTGCAGCAATGCTCCGGATGGGTGTACAAAAACCACTCTCTGGTTTGCGGGCTCCCTCCTCCCATCTTGCTTGCAAAGTCTAGCCTCTTTGCCCCTCTACCCATCGTTGCTATCTCTCGGTCTTGATACCGATATCAGCAGAGCGCGGGTAGCTTATAAGCGAACTTGATAAGCCATTCTTCCCCCATTCACTCTCCTTTTCTGAGATTTAAGTCATGGGTTTTGTCTAATTGAAAACCCTTGCTGGGGTATTGCCTGACCGCGACGATAAGCATATTGGTGAATCAATGGATGCACTTACACTTTTTGGATGAAGGGGACCTCATTAAGATCCATTAGCGAGCTTGGGTACTTGGGAGAGGACATCTGTGGCTTCAACGCTGGAGTGTTGGGTTTAACTTTTTAGTGGAGAAACCTAAATCATAGTACTTATGGGTGAAGTTGGCAGGTTTTCCTCCGGAATTGTGGACGAAGTGGGTTTTTAAGCTGGTCATGGACTGTATTGGGCGATTTATATACTTTGACGAAAAATCTTTAGTTGCTTTTGTTAAAAGGATTCTCTAGGTTCTGGTGGAAATGGATCTGTTGAAGGGCTTGCCGGAGGAACTAAACATCTCCATGGGGGCTTCCTCCTTTTGCCATAGGCTCGATTTTTGGAAGGTGCCTTTTAGAGGTACAGTTTGTCACCAAACCAGACATCTGAAGGTGGCTTGTCCAGTAAAGTGTGATTTCGGTCCAAAAAACCCCGTAGTGGGTTCTAACAAGCACAGGGGGGTATTATTTGGGTCGGATGATGTGGTGAAGGGCTCAACATATGTTAGGAATTATCCTTCTTTGGATCATCATCCTCAGACTCCGACCTCCTCCCACCTTACAGGAACACCAAAAGATTCTCTTCGTCTTCAGTGGACACCTACAGGCAAACTCTTTCCAGATTCGACTTCCTCTGGTTTTGGCTGGACAAAAGAGTTGGAGAAAATTGCCGAGGGTGTTGTAGCTCCTAGAGATAGCCTCGAGTTGCAAAAAGACGAGTGCCTAGGACATCTTAAAATCAGAGGTTTAGAGTGGGCAACGGTATAAATACCTCTGACAGGATATAGTTTAAGAGAACAATGGTTTTGTTGGTTCGAGAATGGAGAAGACCATTTGAGTTTGTTTCAAGTGAATTCCCCTAACGGTGAGAGGGCTTAAGAGGCTGTGAGACTAATGGCTTTTAGATGGGCCAAGTATAAAACAATGAGCAGAAGCTTCAAAATATGTAGAGGTGTTGAGAGAGAACTTAGAAGGACCTCACAAAAGACAAGCTTAAGAAGATTAAGAATCAGTGTCCCGTAAACTCAGAGGAAATGGGTAGGAATGAGGTATGAACGACAACGGAGGTTCGTGGAGCGCAAATTAAGGGAGTACAACAAGCTTAATACATGAGCGTTAACACCTAAGCGTTATGTAAACACGAATTCATGAATAAAATTGCATACTAGCAGTAGCTACATTACACGGACCTTCAAAGTAGCATTGCATGATAGATGATTATACTTAAAAAGGAGATTACTAATAACATAAGGAAACATATACATACTACTCATTGATCCATATGGAATCCAAATATCAGCTCTGTATTCAAATTAAATTTAGACAACTCTCCCAAATATGTGTCTAAGAGTGCAGGGAGCACAATCATACAAAACTACAGCAGATTTTTTCAAAATTCCTGAACCCTTGTTTTATCTTAGAACTCACTATATATAGAGTTTTCCTAGAGGAGCTACGATACTTAATCATTTATGATTGACTCATATCTATGAAATCAAAATTTGCTACCTAACTTGCAGAGCGCACGTTGAGCAATTACTTCTGTATTGAGGGAGTTAAAACGGGGATGGGAGAAAATTAAAATAGGAATGGGATGAAATTGAGATTTCACCAGCAAAATCATCAGAATTAAACAGAAAGTAGAAAGGACAGGTTCGCCCATTGAGGCCACTTATGGGAACCTTTATAACAGTATGGAGAGGAGCAATTGTAGGTGGGCAGGGATGGACATCATCACACGGCTTCTCCTGTTACTTGAGAGTCCTCTAATTTCCACTCGATCTGCCGTGAAGTGGTAGTCGTATTGCGCGCCCCTGGATCTTCAGCGAAGAACCCCTGAGCAATCTAAATAGACTACCCCTGCATGTTCCAAGTAGAATCCCGTGTTGTACTTGAATTGCAAACCGGAAATCGAATTTTGGGGGGGGGGAGGGTGTTTTGCAGTATCAGATGGGCGAGGCGCGAAATGCAACAAGGACCGTCGGATGTATGGCAAGCAAGCGGAGATGGAGGAAAAATGGGAGGTGATGGGAAGGAAATGATGTGGAGGGTAAGTGGGACCGGACTGTCATCGCATATTGCAACTTATGGCATTTAGTTATAGGCGCGGAGGATGTAAACACTAAACACAATGAAGTGTGACGGAAGGAGGAGGAGAAGAGTGATGTGGCAGGGAAGGAGTGAGGCCGAAACGCAGCGCATATCGCAAGTTTTAGCTTTTAGTTATACATTGCGGGGGTTCAAGTTTCAGGATCTGCGATGAGTGGGGAGGGGGACCCACTGGCTATCGGCATAGTGTTATGAATTAGTGAAGGTTTGAGCGGTAAGTATTATAAAGTTTATATGGCATATGTATTGCAATGGCTTATGAAGCAGAGGCGGAGCTACGGAGGTGGGGCTGGCTTACTGCATCGCAAAGTAAAATGGATAGACTCGCGGGTGAGTACAATTGTAAGTCAAACGCGATGCGATATCACAATCGCAAATTGATGATCACAATATTTAGGATTTTAGTCTCTATGCCAAATTGGTAAAGTTTGTGAAATGCGATGAGGGCCCACTTATGATCGCGATCGGGAATTGGGAAGCGGAGCAAGAGAAAAGTAATGAAAAGGCAATTTTTGATGTTTTTCAAAGGAAAAATGAAACGGAAAGGAAAGGGCGGCGGGGATTGGGTCCCACATAATATCGCATCAGTGATTTTATAAGTTTTGGAATTTGATTGTTATAACAAAAATGTGGCGACAATGATATGCGATGAGGCATATGTGTTCCCGCCCAAGGTTTGAATGGGTTTTGTCATATATATGATATAACGATAAGGCTTAATACAACACAGCTGTTTGTGAAATGCTTGCCCCATTTACAGTTTTTCCCATCTCCACGACTTGACCTGCATGCGTGCACGACTCTTCTATTTCCTACTGTTTCGCTCTAACTGCTTCTCTGCCACTGCTCTGTGATTTCCTTATAGGGAAGGTTGTTCCATGTTATGTGCAGTCACAGGCCAACATTGGCTCCATTTGGGGACAACGTGCTTCTTCTAGTGCGTTGAGAACCTGCAGACCTGAATGCCTGTGCTTTTATTGGGTACATGGAGTCGTAAATGCACACTGATTAGACAAAGTTTTATACCAACGGCCAAGTGGACACAAAATGGAAGATGAAATGGAGGATGAAATGAAAAAGCCAACAAAGAATGAAACAAAATGGAAATAGAGGAATACTATATGGAAGAGGAAAAGGGAGAAATGTAAACAAGAGGGAGTACACGGTGAAAATATATATATATATATATATATATATACAATGAGCTAGATTAGCCCTTGTTAGTGATGAAGGTAAAACTTGAGGAATTGACCATTGACGGGTTCCTCAAGTATATCTCCTTCCAAGTTTTCCAAGGTGAAAGTATTGTTGCCTTCGACTTCTACCACCCTGAAAGGACCGAACCAGAGGGGGTCAAACTTCCCGTGTTTCCCTTTGTCTGCTCGCCTGATATCCCATCGTAGCACCAAATCCCCAACTTGGATTTCTCTATCGTTAGCTCTTCGGTCAAATAAGCCTTTCATTTTCCCTTGATATTCTGCTAATCTGAGGCTTACCTGTTCCCGAGTTTCATTCACCTCCACCAACTGATTCATTCTTCGGATAAGGTCATTGGGCTCCTCCTCGCTTTCTTGTAAGAATCGAGCTATAGGTAATGCAAGTTGAATTGGGAAGATCGCGGCTTTGCCATACACCAACTCATAAGGGGACTTTCCTGTGGACCTTTTAGTGGTGATGTGATTTTCCCAGAGTGCGAACTTGAGCTGAGAGTCCCAGTTCTTCTAATTTTCATTGATGATCTTCTTCAAAATTCTCATCAATGTCTTGTTAGACGATTCTGCCAGCTCATTGCCCTGTGGGTAGTATGCAGTGGAGTGTCCCAGCAAGATGTTGTAACGCTGACAAAAATTTACAAATTTAGCCGACTTGAAAGACTTGGGCATTATCTGTAATGATTTTAGCTGGGCATCCAAATATGCCTATTATGTTCTCTTCCAGGAACTTGATCACCACTGAATCTGTAGTGTTTCTTGTGGGCACAATTTCTACCCACTTGGTGAAGTAATCTGTAGCAGTGAGGATCCATCGATGTTGATTGCTCGAGGCCGGGTGGATTTCTACTATGAAATCAATTCCCCACTTCTTAAAAGGTTCTTCAACATGTACTGGGATCAACGAGAGAGGCACATACCTTTGCTTTTCAGCGAATGTCTGACACTTCTCGCAGGCCTGGACACGAGCATGTACATCACCAAATAGTTTAGGCCAGAAGAAACCTGCCCTCAAGATCTTGTGTGCGGTGGATCGCCAGCTATAGTGTCTGCCACATATCCCTTCATGGAATTCCGCCATCACTTGGTCCACCTCCTGCTCTGTTAAACACAATAGTAGGATCCCACTGGGTCTTTCCAGTAAAGTCGCCCATTGGCCATGATATACTTTTGAGACTTCAGCCTTAGGGTGTGGTACTTGGCGTTATCATAGTTAGGAGGACATCTCAACGATAAAAGATATTCCACTATATATTTATACCATGGGGAGAGAAGGTACTTCACGTGTGTTTTTTGTGCAGAGAATTCCATGCCTTGATGTGGACCTATGCCCTCCTGTGCCTCTCCTCCTGTCGTAGACAGATTTATCCCCAAAGCTTGACAGTTGGATTCAGAAAGGATTTTGGCCAACCTTGGCCTTTAATGAGCTTGGTAGGCTTTATTTCTTGTTCATACTCCTGAATTTTGGCTATCCACTTGCCCCTTCTTCCTTCACTATCGCCCTATACCAACACATCCTTCACCGCTGTTGTGGGAACATAGGCAGTTATAGCGGACTGTAATACATACACCCGGAATGACTTTAGAGATTTGACCAGGGCATAAGCTTGCTTCTCTAAGATATCATATTTCAGCTCGGCGTCTCGCAGGACTTGGCTGAAGAACGCAATGGGCTGCTCATGTACTTCAACATTTTTCTGTAGAAGTACTGCAGCTATTGTGTGAGGAGACACGAAAGAGAAAATTAGGAACGGCTTCGCATAATCTGGACCGGCCAATATTGCAGCTTCTGCAAAGCACTGTTTGATTCTGATGAAGGAGTCCCTGGATTCGGGAGTCCATCTAACTTCATTGTTCTTCTTCAGCATCCCAGTGATGTTTCGGACAATCTCGGGATAGTTGGGGATGAACCTTCTGAGGAAATTTATTCTTCCTAGGAACACCTGTATCTCCTTCTTGTTCCTTGGTAGGGGAATGTCGTCTATCGCTTCTACCCTCTTCGGATCGATCATTACTCGTTTCTTAGTCACTATGTGCCCCAACAACTTTCCTTTCTCCAAGGCAAACATGGACTTCTGAGGATTCAGAGACAGACCATACCTGCGGCATTTTTCAAAGGTTCGGCGAAGGTGCTCAATGTGTTCAGCGTCACTCTTTGAAAATACGATGATGTCATCCAGGTAAATCACCACAAAATTGTCTTGCTCTTATTGTGAAACTAGCTCCAAAAATAGAAGAAAAGAGATATCAATGCCTTAGAAATAAGCCACTTCAAGGGGGCAACCTTCAATACATTACATGAATGAACAATTCTTGGATGATACAAATGACAAAACCTCCTTTCTATATATAGGAGTCCATGGGGCCACAATGTACTCCAAGTGAAGCCACAATGTAATCCTAGCCGACCTAATAATAATAATGTAAGGACACAATAATAAAAATCTGGGGGTCATAGGGGTACAACAATAACAATAAGGGGGTTACAATAACAACAATAAGGGACTATAGTAGTAATATAGGGACCTAACATGCTCCTCTCCTTCAAAAAAGTGTTGTCCTCAACGCTTGAGTAGTTGTGGATGATTTTGTATAAAATTCTCATCCTCCCATGTAGAATCTTCAGTGGGTAAGTTCTTCCATTTGATGAGATACTTTGAAATTGATCGATTTCGTAGCTGTCAAGTTCTTGTTTCTGTGACTACTTCAGGTTCCAATATGGTTTTTCCTTCCTCATCAAGTTCTGGCAATATTGTTTGAACTAGAAGTTTGTCCCCTATAACCTTTTTTAAGCATGAAACATGGAAAACTGGATGCACTCGCGAAGAAGCATGAAGCTCCAATTTGTATGCCATAGTACCAATCTTTTGCAACACCCTGTAAGGACCATAGTACTTTGGCGATAATTTATTATCCTTCTTAGCTTGCTTGAGGTACATTTGTTTGTATGGTTGTAGCCGTAAAAATACCCAGTCTCCCAAATCAAAACTTCTCTCACTGTGATGTTGATCTGCTTGTTGTTTCATTCGATTTTGTGCCAAATTTAGGTTATCCTTTAAGAGTTGGAGAACTTCTTGTTGATGCTCGATGTGATCCTCCACTGCTTGAACCGTAGAATTTTCCCTTAAATAAGATGTGATAGAAGGTGGATGATATCCATAAAGTGCCATAAACGGGGTCATTTTTGCTGCAGTATGGAAGGAAGTGTTATACCACCATTCAGCGAGAGGTAACCACTTGACCCATTGTGCTTTCTTATCAGATACAAAACAACGAAGATATCCTTCCAAACATTTATTCACTATCTCCATTTGACCATCGGATTGAGGATGATAAGATGAGCTATGAGCTAGTTGAGTACCCACACAAGAAAATAATTTCGTCCAAAAATTTCCTGTAAAAATGGTATCTCTGTCACTTACAATAATCTTCGGGTTTCCATGTAGCTTTTCAATTGTTTCCATAAATGCAGTAGCAACTGTACTTGCTTTAAATGGATGAGATAATGCACAAAAGTGTGCATACTTGGTAAGTCTATCAACTACCACCATGATGACACTCTTTCCTTCGGACTTAGGTAAACCTGTGATAAAATCCATTGAAATCTCCTCCCAACGTTGGCTTGGAATGGATAAAGGTTGTAGAAGTCTCGGGGTCTTAATTGTTTCCACTTTATTCTGCTGGTAAACCAAAAATTCCGCCACAAACTTTTGAATATCAGATTTAAGGCCATCCCAAAAAAATTCTTTCTTCACCCTGTGGTAAGTTTTTAAAAATCCTGAGTGTCCTCCTAAAGGAGAAGTGTGCAATTCCAGAAGAATTTTTTGTTTTAGTTGGGAATTCTTACAAAGATATAAGCGATCTTTGTACCACAAGGAATCATTTTTCCAACTAAATGTATCAGATGTACTAGGATCTTGATGCAACTTTTGAATGAGTGTCCATACATCTTTGTCCTTCTTCCATTTATCTCTTACTTCAGTTATCCAATTTGGTTGGATAATAGAAATGGCACAAAGCAATGCTTCCACCTCTTCATTCTTTCTTGAGAGTGCATCTGCAACAACATTAAGCTTTCCTTTTTTGTAGATTATTTCAAAGTCATAACCCAACATCTTTGTGAACCATTTTTGTTGCTCTTCTGAAGATAGTCTTTGTTCCAAAAAGTGTTTAAGACTATCATGATCAGTTTTTACCTTGAAGTGTCTTCCCATTAGGTAAATTCTCCATTTCTTTAGTGCATGCAGTATTGCTAACATTTCCTTCTCATAAATAGGTTTCTGTAAATACTTTCCTTTGATTGGACGACTTTCAAAAGCAATGGGTCTTCCTTCCTGCATTAAAACTGCACCAATTCCATTTCCTGAGGCATCACATTCCACGATAAAGGTTTTTGTGAAGTCTGGTGTAGCTAAGACCGGTGCTAGGCACATTGCCTCTTTAAGATGTTCAAAGGCCTTAGTTGCTTCAGGAGTCCATGAAAATTCATCTTTCTTCAATAATGTTGTTAGAGGTGCTGCTATTCTCCCATAATTATTAACAAACTTGTGATAATACCCTGTTAACCCGAGAAAACCGCGCAAATTCTTTATGGTTATGGGGACTTTCCATTCCTTAATGGCTTTAATTTTGTTTGGGTCTACCTTAACACCCTCATGAGATACAATATGACATAGATATTCCACTTCTTGTACTCCAAAGAAACATTTGGATGTTTTTGCATATAATTGTTTCTCCTCCAATAGTTTGAGCACCCTGTCAACATGTTGAACATGATCCTTCCAAGACCTTTTGTAGATTAGTATATCATCAAAAAATACTAGCACAAATTTTCTAAAGAAGGGTTTGAAAATGGAATTCATCAACCCTTGAAATGTAGAAGGTGCATTGGTAAGACCAAAAGGAATGACCAAAAATTCATAATGACCCTCATGAGTTCGAAATGTTGCTTTCGGAATATCTTCAGTCTTCATTCTAATTTGATGATATCCGAAATGAAGATCCAACTTGGTAAAATAAATTGCTCCATGTAATTCATCCAATAATTCATCAATCACATGAATGGGAAATTTATCTTTAATAGTGAGCTTATTGAGCTCCCTATAATCCAAACACATGCTCCATGATCCATCTTTCTTGTGCACCAATATGACTAGGGTAGAGAAAGAACTTTGACTAGGTTGAATTATACCAGCCTCTAACATTTCTGCAATCATTCGTTAAATTTCGCTCTTTTGGACATAAGGATATCTGTAAGGCCTGACGTTTGGAGGAACACTTCCTGGAATCAAATGAATAGCATGATCATGATCACGAATAGGTGGGAGTCCTTTGGGAGTATCAAACACCATGGAATGATTGTCCAAGACTTCTTGGAGATCTGGAGAAATAGATGATTTTGATGTTGGAACTTCTAGTGAACATAATTGTGCAATTACGCCTCATTGTTCTTTCTTCAGAAGCTTTGTCATGACATTAGAGCTTATTATCTTTCCTGGCTTTCCTACGATACCCCATAATTCGATTTCCTTTCCTTCCGAACAAACTTTCAAGAAAAATTCTTGAAAATTATAAGCTACCGTCCCTAAAGATTATAACCATTATACTCCTAGTACAACATCAGCACCTCCCATTGGGATGGAAACCATTGGACTATTCAATACATATTCCCCCATGGCTAGCTTGATATTATGGCATTTTCCCGAGCAATTTATAGGTCCTCTAGTTGCAACCATCACTTGACATTCTGGTGCTGGGTATAGGAAACAATTCAATTCCTTGGCTACCTTACAATGAATAAAATTATGGGTACTACCCGAATCAATCAACACTATTACCTTTTTCTTCTTGATATGTCCATCTATCTTGAGATTTTGAGGAGTGGTAATTCCTGCCAATGCATTACATGATATGGTCGGAATCATTTCTTCTTCTTCTAGGGTTGCTTCCTAGTGTAAATCCTCTTCTTTTGCAGTTTATTGTTCATTTTCTTCCTCCTCTTCACAATCTATGTAAAATAATTTCTTCTCAGCACACTTATGACCTTTAGTGTATTTGCTATCACAACTGTAGCAAAGCCCTTTTGCTCTTTTTTCTTCCAATTTTTGTGGTGTCAAACTTGTAGGTTGTGGAAGTCTAGCAGTAGCAACACTTCCATCTTTATAGATGTGAGTGGTAGGCTTCCTTGTTTCCATAATTTTACATTCAATTTTTCTTGCCAACTTGAATGCCTTCTCCAATGAATCAGGTTCCCAAACTCGAACTTCATGTTGGATGCTATCCTTTAAAGTCCCTATAAAGACATCAATTATGTGTTCCTCTGGAATATCAGTTACCCTTATATTCAATTTTTGGGAGTCCTAAATGTGCTCCCCCACCAAACCCTTTTGTTTGAGATTTATCAATTGGCTAAAGAAGGTGTTGCTCTTTGTATCCTCATAATGTGCTATCATTTCCTCCGTAAAAATTGATCAAGAGACAATTTTTTTACGGGAGAAAATCCATCAATACCATACAAATGTATTTTGTTCTAATTGTAAAGTTGCAATGCGTACCTTTTGTGTGTTTTGCACATTATTGAGATCAAAATATTGCTCCATCTGTAGTATCCATGTTATGGAATCCTTGCCATCAAACTTCCTCATATCCATTTTTGGAATAACGGTGGTTCTTCCATCCAACATTAGAGTTTATGAAATCACGATTAACATTTATTTTGTTCTCATCACGAGTTTCCTCTACTATCTTTTCACCATTAGAAAACATTTCTTGTATCAACTTTGTCAAATCTTCCATGTCTTCTTTTATATCATTCTTCATGTTTTCCATTTTTTCATCGATCTTAGCTTCCATGTCATCCATCTTAGATTCCATGCTAGCTTCCATGCCACTCTTCAAACCATCCATCTTATATTCCACGCCTTTCTTCAAACCATCCATCTTAGTTTCCATGCCTTTCTTCAAAACTTCCATGTCATTTTTTGTTGCTCTTTGCAAGAGCAAAATTTGTTGCATTTGCTCTTGTAATTTTGATATGTTATGTTGCATTTCTTCATCTTCATGAGCCATAGTAGAACCTTCTAAAGGCTTAATGGGTGTTGAATTCTTTTTAGGGGGAATTTTAGAACTCAATATTGATATCTATTCTACAATATGCCCTTGGAATCAATCCAAATGAATTCTTCAAACAAGACTTATGCAATTCAGAAAAAAAAAAATACACACCTTTTTCTTGCTTTTGAGGAGCTTGATATTGAAATTGAATTATCTATGCGATTTCAGATCTTCAATATCTAAAATTTGGCCCTGCGGTAGCCCTCTGAATCCTCTTTCGAATGCCACAGGTCTGACCTGATTTGGATTCTTCACGACAAAGTTATGTCCAATCTTCCATAATGACCTAATTATGGACTGGTTCAGTAGAGCGAACTTATACGACTTGCCACGTGTCATTGTTTACTCCTTCGGCTCTGAAATTGATAGAAAGGAAACTACAGTCCGTGTATTTCCAGCCACATTTTACAGAATTCCAATTCGATGCTCAGAGAGAGAGTTATGAAGATTTTCCCATGATCACCTCTTTGAGATGAAATTCGGGAGCCTGAAAAAGACCTAACTTCCATAGACCATATCTCCAAAAATATTGTGAACCAAGCTTTGAAATTTTGTGATGATGTTCCTCAGGATTTCGACTTCGCACCCTAAAATTTCAGCTTTTAAACCTTCGTAGAAAAAAATTTATAGCGAAAATTCCACGATGACCTGTTTGGAGCAGCGAAACCCTAGAATCCAAAGCTCTGATACCAAATGTTGTGAAACCAACTCCAAAAATAGAAGAAAAGAGATATCAACGCCTTAGAAATAATCCACTTCGATGGGGCAACCTCCAATACATTACATGAATGAACAATTCTTGGATGATACAAATGAAAAAACCTCATTTCTCTATATAGGAGTCCATGGGGCCACAATGTACTCCAAGTGGGGCCACAATGTAATCCTAGCCAACCTAACAATAATAATGTAAGGGCACAATAATAGCAATATGGGGGTTACAGGGGTACACCAATAACAATAAAGGGGTTACAATAACAACAATAAGGGACTATAGTAGTAATATAGGGACCTAACAGCTCTCCTATGAAAGCAATTTCCATCGCACGCTAAAATGTAGCACCGACATTTATCAGGCCAAACGGCATTCAGGCATACATGAAGGTTCCCCAAGGCGTGGTGAATGTTGTCTTCTTCTGGTCTTCTGGGAGCACTTCTACCTGATTATATCCTGAGAAGCCATCCATCATGGACATGCGGGAGGATCCCACCACCTTTTGCAGGATGTGGTCCATCTTTGGCAGGGAATAGTTATCCTTGAGCAAGGCTCTGTTCAAATTGCGAAAATCCATGCAGAGTCTTATTTCACCATTTTTCTTCCGTACCAGCACCAGGTTCGCCACCCACTCGGAGTATCTTAAAGGGACAATGATCTTGGCCTGCAACAGCTTCTTGATTTCCTTCTCGATAGCTGGGAGGAGAACGGGGTTGATCTGTCTCAACTTCTGCTTATGAGGCTTTGCATCTTCTTTCAGAGGTATTTTATGCTGCATAATTTCTATGTCAAATGTCTTCAGGTCCTGGTATGAACAAGCGAAGACGTCTTTATATGATTGGAACAGATTAAGATACTGACCTTGGTACTCTTCAGGAACCCCTTTTGACAGCTTTATCACCTTTGGATCTTCTTCTATCCCAATATTTACATCCTTGATAGGCTCATCGAGGGTCATTTTGCTGGGGTCTACTGGGACGTCGTTCTTGTCAAACAATCTATCCAATGGCACGAGCTCCCTGGGGATGACATTTCCATTTAGTTGCAGAACACGGTGTCCAGCCAGTGTTTCTTCCCACCTGGTTTTTGGCCCTTCGTTGTCATGCTGTCATTCTCAGGGACTGAATCAATCATCATATTGGAAATTTCGCCCACCATTTCCATGAAATTCTGGAGGGTGAGTTGAAGGTGAGAGTGAGAGGGAATTAGCAGTAGTCCAAGAGTACAGGAAGATTTCCAGAAAGGGCAGCGTAGAGGAGGGACGTAGTTCATTAGGCACTGTGCAGAGGATGACGTAGTGAGGCCAGCGTAAGGGCAGACAGTCCTCTTTGGGTTCGAAACGCTGTGGAGTGAGGAAAATTCATCAGTAAATTTTTCTCAGTGTTTCTTCCTATAGCTTTGCTATCCAGTATTTTGTACATGAATTATTGCTAAAGAATTAATAAAGAAACCCTCATCTGCTGCACCGGTTTTCCCACATTGGGTTTTTCTGGGGACAATTGTCCAAAAATAACTGTCAAATGTGCTTATATGTGTGCTGGTATTTTTCCTTGCATTTATTTTCCACATTATTTGATTTGTGAAGGCTGCAGTGTATATGTTTTGATATTTTCCGTAGATAACTGCAAATAATTTGTTTAAGTAATTTTAACAAATAGAAGAAACATTATCATTTGTTGCAGTAATATTCGGGGCTTCCGCATTTTCACATGGAAAAGTCACGACTCGATGGGCTTACAAGCTTATCAATGGACAATCCTCTTATTCGGGTGTTAAGAGGTGGATGAAGGTCATTTGGGACTGGCTCATACCGCCCAAGCTTAAGTGTTTCTTATGGTTGGATTTGGACAACAGGATACTTACCTGCGATACCTTAGTTCTTCGCAGGTACAACATCCCAAATCTGTAATATTCCTCCTTTGAAAAAACTTAATTTTTCATACTAAATTTTTGAGTTTGTTCTAGAGTTTTAGTGAAGCATTTCATCAAACAGTTTGACTAGTACTAATGTAGGTGTTTTCTTACAATTCCAACTCAGAAAATACACACAATAAATGACATGTACCCAAAATGAAGCTACCAAAAATTTCAAACTGATATATTTCAAGCACAGAGAGTTACATAGGATTGATATATGTAATTTCTGTCATAGAAAGAGAGCCAAATAGACAACTTCCTCTTTGTATTTACTATGCAAGTAGAATGGAGACAATTAGAGCAGAGGAGCCTGGGTGCGATAGATGATTCGATGTAGTATTTCAGTTCGTCAATGACACATATAAGCTCAGATTTTTCTCCTCTCTGTACAACATCTCAAAACGTCCCACCAACAATCTATATAAAGGTACTAGCAGTTGTTATAGACACCATAAGGTGGTCATACCTTCCAACTCACCAATAATGGCTCAGACTCCATGCAGTCAGCAACACAAGCCTCTCCAAGATGATATACAACCTCATGCAATGGGGATAGTGGCATTCTTTGAACAATAGTTATCTCGTTCCACCTTAACTGCGACTCGGCCCAGAAATTATGCAACTCTCGTCCAACATTAATAGTGAGGGGATTCGACCTTCTTTCCTCCTTGGAATCATGCCCAGACTTGGGAAATTCGACTAGCCTTATGTATACTGACTCATGCATTGCCCAACCTCCTAGAAATCGTTCTGCTGCCTTTAGAGATGCTCGTCCTTCAAAAGAGAGAGAACTAGTACTTCAAAACTTTGAATCAACAAAGAGAATGTATACCTCAACCCCTAGTAGTCAGTAAACTTGTATCCTCTTGCCCATAAATTCTTTATGACCCTTATTCTCCAAACTCGAACCCCACAACAATAAGAACATCGATTTATAAGCAGGGGATATTGTTTCTTCTTGGCTTAGCGCTTGTGAACTTTAATGGCTCCCTTTCCCCACATGAAAATCTCCAGCTTTGTCTTTGACACTCACTTGTAAGGAATATTTGCATAGAAAACAACATCAGTGTATAAAATCAACTGATAAAACCAAAATAACTAGATATTCACTGAAAAACTTCTATTCCATTGAAGCCCCTATTGTGGCTCATTTGCATTTTCCTTTATTTTACTTTCAAAAATACAAAAAAAACATATATTTAAAAAAATATGAAAAAATGTAAATCCTTCATATGTTTGAAAATCATTTCATTTTCACATACTTCTCAACTAATATATACTTTTGAAGAGCATGTGAAGGTGGGACCCAGTATTCCAATTAACAACCGTGCTAATTGTCGAGCGGGATTAAATGAAGTTTCATTTGACATAAATCAACGGGAACCCGCGGGCACAAATAACCCGCAAGTTAGCAGAAGAAGTGCCTCCGCAGTTGACTCCATTGACTATCAGTTGATCAAGATCGACAGTTCTCATCCACTGTGGGAGCAGGACCCCGACGGATGCTCCGTACCCCCGAGCACTCCCGTAGTGATGTATGCATCCAGTTGGTGACAGCTCATATGTCATGTCATAAGTACCGTTACTTTTCCGTTTAAGCATTAATTCAACATTGATGTTTGAACTCCGCGCCATCTATTTAAAAGTTCAAGTTTTTCTTTCTCCTATCAGTCTCTCATTCTCAGTCATCCATGAATTCATCCTAGTCACTCTATTTTCTTATCTCCGCGTATCGTTGTCCGCCACCCTGCATTATTCCATGGCTAAGCAATATTCTTTGTCTGACTCTTCTATCCATACCCCTCTCATGGATACTGAGCAAGATATTAGGGATATCGTCTGCACCATTGAGCATTTTTCCTTCTACCAGCAAGTTCTCTTGAATGAGAAAAGTTGCCCCATCTATTCAGCGATGGCCAATTCTAGTGTTCTGTCTGCATGCATCCCCAAAACATATCTTTTTCCTGAATTTGTGCATTGTTTAGTGTTTGCACTGTATCCCGGTAAATGTTTTGTGATGAATTGCTTAGGGGAAAATGTCCTTCAGGTTACAACCCAGTTAATTCATCAAGCCCTGTGTTATCTTAAGTCTGAGTCTTATGTCCAGTTCACTGATGAATCATTGGTAGCATTCTATGATAATCTTGCAGGACAAGGGTTTACCCAGGTCATCTTCTTTTTGAAGCTGGATACGAAGCAATTTTCAACAGATGATAAAGAATTCCCATTAGAGATTTTTGATGCAGAATTCAGGCCAGTGCTACAATCGCTGTCAAAGATACTTGGAAAAGAACATGCTGCTCAAATTGACAGGTCAGTGTTTGGATTGTTTGCCATGATGTTGAAGCCTAAAGTAGTGTTGGATATTCCCTCTTACTGGTTGGAGGTTGTTAACACTCAACTCATGAGCTTGTCCCTTACCAGGTCCTTCAGGTTCCCTTCACTTATCACTTATCTATTTTTGTATCAAAATGTAGAAGAATTTTTACATTTGGGGCTGAACATAATGGATGCAAATAAGAAAAGACAGTCAGTATTTTTCTGGAATGATACAGTAAGAAATGAACCAGATGAGGGAGGGGTGTTTGATTTTGCTACTTATTTTATGCCAATTGCTTATAAGGTTTTGAATGGCGTTCCTCCTCCATGTTTCTTGCCAAAAGCTCAGGAGTTTCTTCAGTTAAGAAATAATTGTAAATTTGGGGATTGGTTTGTATATGAAGATCATTGAGAAATTAGATTATATGGAGCTGGGATAGAACCTTATAGACTGCCAATTTTTGTCCCTATGAGGTTGTTTGCATTGGAATTTATTAGACATAGTCTGAATGTAGATCAAGTTCATTTTGTTTCGATGAAGAAGGGTCATTTGTTTAAGCTGCCTATGTGTGTGGGACCATTCATAGTAAATATGAGGCAAGCATTTGATGAAGCTAACAGGGTGTTAGAAGGTATGCACTTATCCAAAAAATTTACTGCAGGGTATTGGTTTATTTCCTCCTACTTGATTTAATTTATACAAGTTATTTTCAGAAATTAGATTAAGAGAATACTGAAAATAAACACAACTACAACCTACACATGCAGATCATTCACTAAATAATTCGCTCATGCAACAAAGTGACACATGGATTTTTGGACATAAGTCCCCGGAAAAACCCAAAGCGGGAAAACCAGTTTAGCAGATATGAGGGTTTTATTATTAAGTAGTTCTGAGTACAACAAATTTGGGTTCCAACCTTAGAAAACCCGACAGAGAATAAAAGATATAGATCTGCAGCTAACCTGAAGATCTAGTGCCAAATATCTGACTGATCCACACCCTCAAACTATATGTAATGGAAACCCAACCTAGGTTAAGGGGATGGATACCGATGATATTTTTAACCTAAACAAGGCAGGGAGAAAGCATCAAACAAGAATTTTCACCTAAAGATGTCAAATTGATCCTATGAGGTACTAGCCTTGGGAACACCAAGGAAAAGTTTGATCCTAGACCAAAGGCTTGGGATATCTCGCAATCCCACCATCGAAATATCTTCAAATTCAAAGGATACCTTGAAGACACACCAACGCAGTAGGGCCTAGGAGATTGAACTTTTTCTATGGCTAGTTTCTCGGGAAATTGATGCCCTAGGTGGCCCATCGTGGCTAGACCTAGAAAAGGGAGGAAAAGGGGGAAGAATATGGTTTAAATGATCACCCTTTGATGGATCAATGCCTAATTCCTCTTGGGGATATGGTGTCAAGGAGAATTATGAGGATGGACTTCGTTTCCTGTTTAAGGAGGCTCTCAAAGTCGACTTCATCCAATGTTAAGGGCAAGAGAAGAAAAGTGACCTTAAAATCATTTATACTTCGTTGCAAATGGAAGTGGCTTATTGAGATAACTCGATATCTAGGACAATTCATTCTTCAAACATGGCCCATACATGGAGATAAGCTAAATAGAAACATAATTCCACATTGATGTCGCAAATACATGCAACAATTAGCCCTTAAATAACGAAAATCTCATAACCAATGTATGTAGCAAAATGAAAGAAAATAGCGTTAAAATTTAACTTACATGTAAGAGAATATATCCAGCCATCAATATATTTGCAATATAAGAAGCTCCAAGATAAGAAGAACCTAATCCATACATCAAAATTCATACATTATCCAAAAATATCCACCAAGGAAAAAGTGTGAAGTTCTCTAAGGAGAGAATGATCCAAATCAAGTCATGATCCAAAATGAACTCATCCAACTCCTATTTATAAACTCATTAGGAGTTCGAATTACTTAATGTGCCTACATTAGTGCCTAAAATAAAATAATGTGCAAATTAACTAACTTTTGGTGACAAACCCACCAAACTAGTTCACAAATGAAATAATAAATAATAATCTATGCATGTGGTAGGGCCCTCCAAGAGGCCTGATGAGGTCCATAAGTGCGATAATTATGAATAGGATCCTCCAAAGTGATGGACAAGGGGGTTGCCCCTTGCTCTCCAAACAATAAACTTGTGGTGTTTCTAGTAGGTGTGGGGGCACACCAATGACCTCATGGGTCTCCAAATGAGTTGAAGATGCCTGTAGATCATCTATGAGGGCTCAGATGATGGAATTAATGATGCCATGTCAACGTACAAGTCTTGGGACCCCTGCCAAGTGTGTGGGGCACCTATGGGGCCAACTGGGCATAATGTACCATATACGTCTTCCTCGTTGAAAAGGTGGATCTCGAGCAATCTTTGAATATCTCTGGGGATCCATGGAGTGCTATCTACTGTCGTGGAGGCCCATGGCTCTCTGTACACACCCTATATGTGCCAATGTAGCCCTTTGGAGGGTTAGGACCGCGTATAGGGAGACCAAACCCAAATGGACACCATCTGCAATCCTGCATAAGATCCAATGCGTCCCCTAGCCTTCTATTACAACACGTCATTAAAGTAATCGGGTAAAAGAGCTTACAAACCATGGACAACAAGTGGACACTTCATAATGGCATGCCCTTCCATAGTGGGGTTTGGGATGCACTAATGTCTCCTAGCTCCAAAGGGGGTTAGCCAAGTACCTTATTAGGTGGTTTCTACCTTTATAGGGGATATTATGTCCAAGTTAGTGGTGGTGGCATGTGATAAAGAGGTGGATGGAATAGGGAATGAAAGGGGCAATCCTGGGCCACACATCAAGATACAAGGGTAGTTAGAATAAGGGAAACCCACACCTGGGTTTATAATGTATAGGGGGGAGAAATAGTGGTACATGAGGTGCCCCAACCTTGATTTTTCCACCCTTATTTATATGCCTTTTTCCTTTTATGATTTTTCTTTGATTAACTGCTCAGTGCTCAAAGGATAAGAGCATGATGTGTAAGATATAACAGTGGATACCCCCTTTTTGGTGCGGCAATTCATTGCTCTCCAGGGGTTGGGACAATCATGGGTTCTTGAATGATAAAGGAGGTTCACAAGGGCCTATGGAACCAGGGTGATGGCCATGGGTATGGGGTAGAGCTGATGCATTGGCTTTTGCCCACGTGCTAAATGTGTTTGTCTCGACCATCTTTTGCATCTTGTGGTACATTTTCCTATTGAATGTCGCTATTTATGCTTTTACTTTTTCTTTTCAACTGCTTCAACCTCTGGGGCATCTTTCCAAGCCTAACCCAAGGTGGGGGGACATGGAAGGGGAGGGTAACCCTATATGGATCCAGTGAAGACATGTGGACCCAGGTGGGAAAGAAGATGAATGGGGTTATAATAGATGGAAGTGTTGAGAAATTAGGGCTTTTATTACAATTTCTATTCTTCATAATTACTTGTGATTTACTTTATGCTTCTTTCACTTAGATATTGTCTTTATTAGATTATTATGTTCTTCATCAAGTCAATTATGAAATGCACAAGAAACACAAAATTTAGGCTAGCAAGCCAGGGCCAAAACCTCTCACTATTTGAGAGGAAAACTCGATGAAAATTCCTTTTTATAGATCTTCAATTAACGAATACAAAGACCATGACATAGACCCTTGACACAAGTACTTCTCCAAGACCCTTGTCACTATCCCTTATTGCTCTTATAGGCTCCTTATGACGATCCTCTTTTTTGCATTGTACTGCACCTCCACTAGGGAATCTCGAAACCTAGACTTCTCCCTTGAATTCCTTCGATCTAGTCTCAGCTTCCTAGAGACTCCTTCCCGGCCTACTTGCAACACTACTAAGACCGAAGACCGAGCCCTATAAATGGCTCTTCTTCTTGCTGCAGTCACCCATGGCTTCTATGAAATGTACGAGGTGTGATGGCAGAACCAAAACAGAGTTGTGAGGAATCTTGACTCCTTCAATGATACACCTCCTTCCTCGTTGTATCTTCTTCTTCTTTATGCACTAGATTATAGACTTTTTCTTCACTGAAATATTCCTCGACCTTCCTGAAGTATGCGAGGTAGAAGCAGATCCTAGAACAAAGATAATAAATGACCTTTTCTTGACCCAATCACAGTTCTTCTCCTTGCTGAGATCCCTTCCCTTTTCGCACTTTTCCTCGCACTGAATTGCAGACCTGATCTGAGATTTATGTCTCCATAATGAGGCCGCAACTCCTTTATATATAGAGTCTGTCTCCCATCTCTAGGCCGACATGATAGAGGGTGTGTGAGCCGACTTCATCATGGAGACCTTTTACCATAACTTGAGCTGACTTCAAGGGGCCTAGTGACAAGGTCTTTGGAGTGTACTTTTACATCAACAATATGTCCTTTTACAAGTGTAACATGACTTCATTTACATGACTCTAATCATATTTATGACAAGACGACATAATCCTAAAGACATCAAGAAGAAGTCTTTGACCTATAATAAAATCTTCTTGCTCATGAAACCCATGATGCAAGCATTAAAATAAATACATTTTATTATCTTTGTCTCTTCTTTACATAATTACATGTCATTATGAAGATTGAACCTAGTTACACTTTTCAACAGAAAGGGGAGTGATATGTGTGGATGAGGGAGCAGAACCACAAAACCAAAATCAGGGTTTCCCATGTAGTACCACCCTAAAATCAAATGGTTAGTAAATTATATCCCACGGGACTATGATCCAAGGGTAACATCCAAAAGAGGTAAAGGGGACAAAATCACAAACTAAGCCCATTCTTCCGCCGAATCCTCCCATTAGTCCATGCCCAAAAGTGTCCATGTTAAGTAAACCCAATAAATAACTACCAAATGACAAGACATACCTTTGGGTTCAAGAGGCCCACCTTCAAACATACAATCAATACAGATGGGTGAGGGACCACATGGTTGGCTCAGGTGGTGGAGAAATGGCACAACGAGCTAGTTGATGACTGCAAGGGGTTGCTGGCTACCGGCTGAGGACCATCATGGAGAAAATGTTTCTCCTAGGGATATCAGCCGCGAAGTGGTGGGTAACAAGCACTAAGGGACAACAACAAGTTATCTAGGCCGTGGGCCTTTTGAGGCTTGAAATTTTCTGATTTAGTTAGTTTTCCATTTGCTTTTTTTGTCATATTTGAGAGGGAGACTCTAACTTTGCTAAGCTCTTACCTTTGTAAATATGTCCTTCATTTTCTTGGGCAACCCTCTTAGAGGCTTTTCTACTCATTGTAACTGCTAATAAGAGATAAATTTTTTGCTTGAGGGAGCTTGGGATTTTTCCCATGGCATCACCCTTCCTCATTTAGAGGGAGGACCTTTGTGGGTGGATTGACTTTGTTTCTAGTTATTTTAGCTTTCTCATACTAAATTCCATCTTTACATGTTTAAAATTAACACAACTTCACTCCATATTCTATTTTGCTAAATTTTGTATCTAATTTTTAACATGCATAAGTTTCAACATTGACAAAATTGAGAAATTTCATTTCATGTGTAAACACTTTATCTTGTTGACAAGTTTTTAATTGTTTCATAACTACTTGAACACATGCTTCACTATTCGGTCAATTTATGCTATATGTTTTGGTAACTATTGGGGCATTATCTTTCACTTGAAACAATTGTATCTTAAAACAATTTATTCCATTTAACTTGTCTACTTTCCATTAATTGGTGCAACACATATGAGCTCATTTTCATTTTAGTTTCTCAAGTTTAAATAGTTTTTGCAATGAGTACTATCTCATTCCTTTTTACTTTGAGACATTGCATGTTGTAGTTAATTGGGAAATTAATACAACTTGTATCTCATTTAGGCATATTAACATAGAAAGGCCCCAAGACTCACTAAAATTTTACTTTCAACATAAGTTGGTTGAATAGACATTTTAGGGACCCTCTACTCTTCTATTGACTCCTCTCTATGAGATCCATATATTTCAGCGATTGTGAGGTCTGAGGATTAAAGAGTTCAATTGCAATCTTGTTGTAGAGGTAACTAATAAAATTAACCAAGAGCACTGTTCCATCACAAACTTTACTCGTCTCTTGATGGTTTGAGTTTTCATATGCAAGTCTATTTCCAAGAAACATTCCAAAATCAAGTGTTGTAATTATCTAAATTTTGAAAACAAGTGCTTTCTTTTCATGATTAAAGTCTAATTTAATATTGATATCTTGGTTTAGCATTTAGCATCATTTCCTTTTTTTCACATTTTCCAAGTAAATTACTAATTGTTGAGTTTTTGGCAAGATATGTTTCACATGTTTTGATTCATAATTTTAATTATCTCAAAAAAAATTTGTATCTTGAAATATCTTGTGCTAACAATCTTTTGTTTACATTTCATGGTTACTTTGCTTTATCTTCTGGGAGCATTACATTTTTCTTTGAGCAAATATATCTTTCAATTGTTGAGAAAAATCTTTATAAGACACTGGTTTTATGGTTTTCTCATGTTAATGATTGTCATTGTTATTTCAAGTTGCTCACATCATATTTTCTTATAAATCCTTAAAAGTAATCCATTTTCACTATAACACTCTCCTAGAACCTAACATTTTTAACTTAGTTTTTTTTTTTACAGGGACCAACCCCCACAGTTAACCTAGGAGATAGCTTAAATGGAGAGAGTTAGGATTAGTGTGACAACCCCTTCTCTGATTTCCTTGCCACCAACCACACCTTGTGGGGTTAAAGGATTTTCTCACTAACTTGTAGGTAGGTGTAGGTGGCAAGGTCAACACCTCCTTTTGAGGATCTCATCCCCTAAGAATGTTGATTTGTGGTAGCATCGGATGTGCTCTAAGTCAAATTTGCAGGGAGGCTTAGACACATGTATTCCAGAGAACTTAGAAATCATTTTGGGAAATTCCACCTGGATTGTAATTTATTAAAAGAATTAATTATTTTAAATATACCCTAAGTCTAAACTTAGGAAAATAAAATAATTAAAGTGAATTAATAGAATATGGGTGTGAATGTTCTAGAATGTTAATCTTAGCCGTTGATTAGAGATTTAATCTCGGCGATTGAACTTTCAACGAGAAGATTATAAGGGCTTGAAGGGTCATTTGGAAAATACACTGAAAGGATCAAGAAAACGAATTTCTGAAGCGAGCAGTGCTCAGAGGAAATATTGATCAAGATATTCTTTGCAGAGAGGGGCAGGGATAATATCCGAAGAGAAATCTTTCTCGGTCGGAGAATCATCAGCAGAGAAGGCAGAGAGAGATCCAGCAGAGCCAACGCAGAGCCAAAGAGGCTGACACAGAGCCACACAGGGCTACGCAGAGGCCAAGAGAGAATCCAAAAATTTTCTGAAGGAATCGATTACAGAAGCTGGGAGTCGGGGTGTGAGACCGAGAGGCAGAAATCGAAGTTCCTGGGAAAAAAACGGATCCAAAGAAGGGGTGATGCTATACCCAGGAGGGTTGATGCTAGTACTGCGCAGAGGAAGTGCAAAGGCTGTCACGGGCAGCTCATTCAGTGGTCGGATCAACCGGGATTTCCTGTGATAGTGTGAGGTAACCTCACTAATATTTGCCAAGAAAGATATCCAGAGATTGTATTCAGAAATTTCTACTGCATAATAATAAAACCCTCAGCTGCTGCACCAATTTTCCCGCATTGGGTTTTTCTAGGGACTTAATCCAAAAATAACTGTGTCAGATGTGTCTATGATTTACTCTTGTTCAGTTTTTGTTTCCGCACTTGTATTTTTCCATAGTCTATTTAGTGAAGGTTGCAGTGTGTTTAATTCGATGTTGCCATAGCAATAAACTGAATAATTAATTTATCGGTTAGAATAATTAATACTAGTAGCTGCAATAAGATTCCAGATTTGAGGAATTTTCACATGGTATCAGATCTTGTGTATTTGAGTGCAGAAGGAACAGAAGAGCAGATCCGTAGTTCCAGCGTTGGTGAAGTCGGGATCAAAGAGCTACATAAGCAATAGATCGATCTCCCAGGTGATTACTCAGTCCAAGCCAGAAGGGCTATTTGCTATAAGGAAATCTCTCTCGAAGTGAGCCGACAGAGAGGTAGGATTTTCCAAATCTCAGTTTGTCTGAGGCAGAGGGAGCAACGCAACAGATCAGCAGACAACGGGACGCATTTTTCTATGCAACAGTGATTGTGGGTGCAGAAGCGTCAGGAAGAGTAGCTAGAGACACTTTGAGGGAATTTTCTTCTTCAAGGAATTCCTAGTCAGGGAATTCTAATTTTCGAGACCTGAGCAACAGTATTGGGTGGCAGATCTACCATCTCCATCAGGAAGTGTGTAGGCCAAGCCAGAGCTGGCCAGGAGAGGGAGCTAGTTCAACATATTTTTTCAGTCGACAGAGATGGCAACAAGCGGGCTGAGAGATCAAGACAGGTTGGAGGGAGCCTCCAACTATGTGATCTGGCAGACAAGGATCAAATGCCTGCTAGATGAGCATGATCTCAAATTTCTCAAATTTTTCATTGAAGGTGTGGTGGTTGTTCTAGTAGATGCAGATCTTCTGAAGGAATACAAGAAGAATATGGCTAAGGCAAAGTGCCTGATCCTATACAGTGTGAGGGATCATGTCATGTGTCACATAACTAGCAAAGCAACAACTAGAGAAATGTGGCAGGCCTTGGAGAAGCTATATCAAGGATCTTCCGAGCAGCGGGAGATGTATCTGTAGGAGAAGATGCAGACTACTAGGATGAATAAAGGTGAGCACATTGATTCGTTCCTGTCTAGACTATAGGAGAACTGCAATCAATTGGCAGTTGTGGGATCAACACCTTAGGCCACAGAGATGGTCAGATTGGTCCTCAACTCAGTGTCCGAAGACTATCAACTCTTTGTCTAGAGCATCCTGGGAAGAGAGAATTTGTCGGATTGGGAGTCAATGTGGGCCACTCTTCAACAAGAAGAGATGAGGAGGGATTTACCCAAGTGTCAACTTGAGGGTAGCAGCAGTAGTGGGAAGAAGCCGAAGGAGGAGGAGGATAATGTGGCCCTTGCATCAACAGGGCAACAGGAGCAACGCAGGAGGAAGAAGGACATTTCCAAGATCAAATGCTTCTGGTGTGGTGAGATGGGTCATTATGCCACACAATGTCCTCTCAAGAAGAGAGACAAAGACGAGAAGCATCATCTGTAAGCAACACCTGCCAGGATCGATGAGGAGGAGTTCACCATGATATCCCATATACCTATAGGAGGGAGGTGGGGTGACTAGGAGCTGTAGACCCATAGATCTACAGGTTGGGAAGGATCTTTGAGGAGTCCGCCTCTCAGATCAATACCTTGCTACAGGAGCCCAAATCAGATGTAATAGGATGGACGAGTGCCAGTTGGTACAGAGGAGTGCAGAAGTGACAATGCAGTGGTTAGTGCCAGAGTCTGAGCAATGTAAAGCAGAGTTGGCAACAATGCAGTGAGGCACAACACAGAGTCAGCAACACATAACAACTTCAGAGGGTCAACGCAGAGGCTAGCAACAGTCAGATCTTCAGTACCAAGATGCATCATGCTGAACACTTGTTCAGTTTTGGATGCTCTTCATTTGCAGTAAGCAACCATATTGTAGTGCAATAGCAATTGGCGGTGGCAGTGTCAGCAACAACACGGATGCAAAACTTGAGAGGGAGTTGCCGTACGGATGCAGTGTTGACAATGGCAGTGTTAGCAGCAGTACAAGTGCAGCATTTGCGCAGAGTTGTTGGGCAACAATGTCAGACATCAGCAGCGTAGGGGGAGATGTTGCAGAATCAGAGCATTACTTAGCATGGAGTATTGCAAGAGCACATTCCTCGCTAAGAGAGAGTGTTGATTTGTGGTAGCATCAGATGTGCTTTAAGTCTCAAAATTTGTAGGGAGGCTTAGACACATGTATTCCAGAGAACCCATAAACCGTTTTGGGAAATTCCACCCGGATTGTATTTTATTAAAAGAATTAATTATTTTAAAGGGGCCCTAAGTAAAATAATTAAAGTGAATTAATAGAATATGGGTGTGAATGTTCTAAAAGAGGTGGATCAAGTCAAAATTTTATCTTGGTCGTTGATTAGAGATTTAATCTCGGCCGTTGAAGTTTCAATGAGAATATTATAAGAAGGGCTTGAAGGGTCATTTCAAAAATACACAGAAAGGATCAAGAGATCGAATTTCTGAAGTGAGCAATGCTTAGTGGAAGTATCGATCAAGAGATTCTTTGCAGAGAGGGGCAAGGATAGTATCCAAAGAGAAATATTTCTCGGTCGAAGAATCATCAACAGAGAAGGCAGAGAGATATCCAATAGAGCTAGAGAGGCTATGCAGAGGCTAAGATGGAATCCAGAAATTTGCAAAGGAATCGATTGCAGGAGCCGGGTGCCTGGGTGTGAGACTGGGAGGCAGAAATCAAAGTTTCTAGGCAGCAAATCGATCCAAAGAAGGGGTGACGTTGTACACATGAGGGTTGATGCTGGGACTGCGCATAGGTGTTGAGATTTTGTGTATTTGGGGTAGCATCATTTGTGCTATAGGTCCCAAATTTTGAGGAAGGACTAGAGTACACTTCATTTACAAGACCCATAAATGGATTTGGGCAATTTCATCTGGTTTAGGAGATATTAAATTAATTAATTATTTTAAGTGTATTTCCTAAGTTAAAACTTAGGGAACTTAAATAATTAAAATGAATTTAATTAAACATGTGATGAAATTGTCTTAAGTCACATGGATCAAGCTTTCTTTTAATCTTAGCCATTGATTCAAGATTTGATCATGGCTGTTGATTTTTCAACGAAAAAAGTATAAAGGAAAGACTTGGGGTCATTTGTAAAGACACACAGAGGCAGAGCACTGAAGCTAAGTTGAGATTCTAGGGTAGGGTTTTCTAAGAATACTCAGAAGTGTTTCAGCTGCAAAGAGGGGAATTTAGACTAAGGGGATGATCTAATCCCAGGGTCTAGAATACACAAGAGGCAGAGTAGAGATCAGATCAAGGACAGCATAGAGGAAGATAGCAGACGCAATAGCAAGGACAATGTAATTTTTTAGGAAACCCTTCAGGGCTTACGCAGAGACCCTTAGGGGCAACGTAGTGACTGCGTCACCCATTCTGGGGTAACACAGTTCCTTCCGGAGCGACGCTGAGGGTTTGGAGGCCATCCAAGGCTGACGCAGAGGCTTTCAGGAGCTTCAAAGGTTGACGCAGAGCCTTTCAGGGGCAGCACTGGGGTTTCTAGGCCTAGATTTGGCTAAGTTCTGTAAATCCCGTTTGAGGGTGTGGATCAGTCATTATTGTGGCCTTAGATCAGCCAGAGATCTATAGATCTAGTGCTATCTCTGTCAAGTTTTCCAGATCTGGAACCCAGATTTGTGTATTCAGAAATATTCTTAATAATAGAACCCTCCAGCAGCCAGAGACTGGTTTTCCCACATTGGGTTTTTCCAGGGACTATTTGTCCATAAATAACTATGTCACTTTGTCAATGTGTGCATGTGCTTATTCTAGATCTGAATTGGTAGAGATCTGTTATGTGTTTTGCTTCGATTTTAACTTGAACTTATTTAGTTAATAACTTGTATAAGAAGGAGGAGCTTAACGGGGTTAACAGTAATAATTTCTGCATAAGTTATAAGATTCTGAAATTTCTAAATGGTATCAGAGGAATTGCAGATCTAGAAGGGTCACCGGCATGAGATTCTGAAGGATCTAGCTGCAGATAACAACTGGAAAAGCAGCAGAGAAGCAGATCTGAAGGGACAATGAAGTTTTCAGGAGTATATTCACGCAGCGGGAAGGGTGACGTTGTCCAACGCTGTGTCCTAGCAAGCCCATGCAATTACTGCGCAGAGGAAGCTCAAAAACAATGCTGGTTTTGTCTGAATCCAACCAGTGTGATTTATATCTAAATCTGTCAGATCCAGAAAAAGACTGCAGAAAAGCTGCAGAAATTCAGAAGAGCTGGTGGGGTTAAAATTCTAAATTTTTTAGATTTTTAGCCTTAGCACAAGTGACAAATATTGGGAGGAGATTATCTTCTCAGAAAGTTTCTTGCCAAAGGAAACTTACAGTTTGATCAGAGGATCAAAGAAAAAGTTGAATCATAGCTGATTCGGTAGATTTCCAAGGAGGGAAATCAGTTGTTAGAGGGAGCAGAAGGTGCCTATTTCACCAAGGACCTTAGATCCATTTCTCTAGCAAAGAGAAAAGGAAGTTCTAACACATTCCGAGCAGATGGCTTCTCATGGACTGTGTGATCAAGATATGTTAGAGGACCTCTCAAACTTTTCGGTTTGGAAAGCAAGGATCCCAATTGTCCTTGAGGTATACAATCTAAGAGACCATGTAGAGCAGACTTTGGCCACGCCGACAGATGCAGATCTCCTACGGAATCATAGAGAAGCTGCTGGGCATGCCAAGCGGCTGATAATGGACAGTATCAAGGATCATATTGTACCACACATAGCTGAGAAGAGGACAGCTAATGAGATGTGGAAGGCCTTGACTTCCCTCTATCATGGGAAAGTCTATCCAAAGGAAAATGTTTTTGGAGACCCAAATGAGGTCATTCATGATGACCAAGGGAGAAGATATGGAACACTTCCTCTTCATACTGCAGGCAATCAGGGATCCACTGACTGCAGCAGGTGCTACCATAGATGATGTAGTGATAGTCAGGACTACCCTCAATGCAGTCACAGATGAGTGTGAAACCTTTGTCCAAAGTATATTGGGCAGAACGGACCTCCCAGATTGGGACAACTTGTGGTCAATCCTGCGGCAAGGAGAACTACGCAGATTCACCAAGAGGCAACACAGCCCTGCGTTGAGGAAAGTAAAGAAGGAAGATGAGGAAGATGCAGCCTTGGCATCAAAGAAGCAGCCGAAGAATAATTTTTCAAAGATCAAGTGCTTCTAGTGTGGTGAAATGGGACATTTTGCTAGCCATTGTCCAGAGAAGAAAAGGGACAAGGAAGCATCTTCTTCCAGAGCAGTTGTGGCAGATGATGGGTCAGGAGATGATGCAGCCATGAGTGCTCATGAACCACGAAGGTGGGGTGACATGGATATGTAGAGGAGCTACATAGAAGGGAGGTGGGATCCTTAAGTAGCTCATCTCTTGGATCACAAGCGAGCTACGACAGCCTTAAGACAGTAGCGGGAAAAGTGGATCAGTGGGTGCATAGATCACGGATGAAGCAGAAGCAGAGGCAGATCTGAAAATTGGGAGGAGCAGCATAGAGCAAAGCAACAGCAGCATAGAAGCAATGGCAGCACAGAGGCTGATGTGACTTCAGCAGCGCAGTGTAGTGCTGCTTACGCAGTGCAGAGCTGCAACAATGCAGAGAGCTTCAGAGGGACAATGCAATGTAGCAGCATCATGATAGATTTCAGCACAAGGAGCTGGTGTGACTTCAATAGTGTAGAGGGAGTCTGATTACGTAGGAAGAGTTGTAGCTGTGTATCGTTCTTTAGATGCCAGCACATATCTGTAGCCTATGGAGCTTCAGTGATGAAGATGCAGCCCATCTGACTTGTCTGTCAAAGATTGGGCAAGAGATTTATTTGTTTCTCTCAACAACTGAAGTTGCAATGCAGCAGGTCAGCAGTTGCAGTGCTATGAGCAGCACAGATGCAGCATATTGAGAGGGAGCTGCAGTACAGAGGTTTCAGTGGCAGTGGTAGAGTCATGGGCAACAGTACAAAATGGCAGCAACAGTGCATATTTGAGTGGCAGGAGGCCAGGCTTCAGCAGCACAGAACCAGTGCCTAAAATCATGTAATGCATAAGTGTGATGTATTGCTAGAGCACACCCTTGATGCTAAGAGGGAGTGTTGAGATTTTGTGTATTTGGGGTAACATCAGTGGTGCTCTAGGTCCCAAATTTTGAGGAAGGACTAGAGTACACTTGATCTACAAGACCCATAAATGGATTTGGGAAATTTCATCTGGTTTAGGAGATATTAAATTAATTAATTATTTTAACCTAAGTTAAAACTTAGGGAACTTAAATAATTAAAGTGAATTTAATTAAACATGTGATGAAATTGTCTTAAGTCACACGGATCAAGCTTTCTTTTAATCTTAGCCATTGATTCAATATTTGATCTTGGCCATTGATTTGTCAACGAGAAAAGTATAAAGGAAAGGCCTGGGGTCATTTGTAAAGACACATAGAGGCAGAGCACTGAAGCTAAGCTGAGATTCTAGGGCAGGGTTTGCTAAGAATACTCAGAAGTGTTTCAGCTGCAGAGAGCGGAATTTAGACCAAGGGGATGATATGATCCCAGGTTCTAGAATACACAAGAGGCAGAGAAGAGATTAGCTCAAGGACAACGTAGAGGAAGGCAGCAACAACAACAGCAAGGACAACATAATTTTTAGGAAACCCTTCAGGTGTTACGCAGAGACCCTTAGGGGTAGTGTAGTGACTGCGTTACCCATTCTGGGGTAACGCAGTCCCTTCCGGAGCAACGCTGAGGGTTTGGAGGCCATCCAAGGCTGACGCAAAGTCTTTCAGGAGCTTCAGAGGCTGACGCAGAGCCTTTCAAGGGCAGCGCTTAGGTTTCTAGGCCTAGATTTGACTGAGTTCTGTAAATCCCATTTGAGGGTGTGGATCAGTCATTATTGTGGCCCTAGATCAGCCAGAGATCTGTAGATCTAGTGTTATCTCTGTCGAGTTTTCCAGATCTGGAACCCAAATTTGTGTATCCAGAAATATTCTTAATAATAGAACCCTCCAGCAGCCAGAGACCGGTTTTCCCGCATTGGGTTTTTCCGGGGACTATTTGTCCAGGAATAACTGTGTCACTTCGTCAATGTGTGCATGTGCTTATTCTGGGTCTGAATTGGTAGAGATTTGTTATGTGTTTTGCTTCGATTTTAACTTGAATTTATTCAGTTAATAACTTGTATAAGTAGGAATATAAGATATAAGATTCAGAAATTTCTACATGGTATCAGAGGAATTGCAAATCTATAAGGGTCACTAGTAGGAGAACCTGGGTGTGGATTAGTCAATATTTTGGCTTCAAAACACTAGGTGAGTTGCAAATCTATATTTTCTCTGTCGGGTTTTCCAGATCTAGAACCCAAATTTGTTGTATTCAGAAAACTCTTAATAATAAAACCCTCCAGCAGCCAGCAGACTGGTTTTCCCGCATTGGGTTTTTCCGAGGACTATTGTCCATAAAATCCTCGTGTCACTTTGCCTATGTGTGCATGTACTTTTTCTAGATTTGAATTGGTGAAAGTATGTTATGTGTTTTGCTTCGATATTAATCTGAATTTTCATCTTAATAACTTAATTAAGTAGGAGGAGCATAGCTAGATTAACAGTAGATTTCTACATAAAGTAACATTCATAAATTTTCACATGGTATCAGAGCAATTGCAGATCTAGGACGGTCACCAACAAAATTTTGAAGGATCTTGCTGCAGAAAGCAACAAGAAGAGTAGCAGCAGCAACAGAAGACCAGATCTGAAAAGACATCACAGTTTCAGAGAGAGAAGAATCACGCAGAGGGTAGGGTGATGTAGTCTTACGCTGTCTCCACGCAGGGCAACGTACTTACTATGCAGAGGCAACGCTAAGATTTTTTGAAGCCAGCCAGGGTGACGCAGATCTAAATCTGTTTGATTCAGAAGTGCCTGAAGCAGAGCTGCAGAACTTCAGAAGGTGCTGGTGGGGTTAAATTTATGAAGTCTTCAAAATTTTAGCCTAAGCACTAGTGACAAAGAGAGGGAGGAGATCAACTTCTCAAAGGGTTTCTAGCCAAAGAAACTTGCAGATTGGTCAGAGGATCAAAGAGAGCTGAATCATTGTTGATTTTCCATATTTCCAAGGAGGGCAATCAATTGTCAGAGGGAGCAGAGGGTGCCCATTTCACAAAGGACCCTAGATCCAGATCTCTAGCAAAGAGAAGAGGAGCTTCGACAGACTTCTGAGTAGATGGTTCCTCATGGACTGCGTGATTAGGATAGATTAGATGGCCTATCCAACTTTGCAGTTTGGAAGGTTAGGATCCTGATAGTCCTAGAGGCATATCATCTACGAGACCATGCAGAATGAGTTCTGGCCACGCCGACCGCTGAAGATCTCCTGAGGAAGCATAATGAAGCTGTTGGACATGCCAAGCGACTGATAATGGATGGAGTTAAGGATCATGTTGTCCCACACATAGTTGAGAAGAAGAAAACTAATGAGATGTGGAAGGCCTTAACATCCCTATATGAGGGAAGGTTTTTCCAAAGGAAGATGCTTCTGGAGACTCAGATGTGATCATTCATGATGACCAAGGGGGCGGACATGGAACATTTTCTCTTCAGATTACAGTCGATCAGAGACCAATTGACTGCCATGGGTGCAAAGGTGGAAGATGATGTGATGGTCAGGATTTCTCTCAATGCGGTCACAGATGAGTGGGAAACCTTTGTCCAAAGTATCTTAGGCAGAGCAGACCTTCCCGATTGGGACAACTTGTGGGCAATCATGCGTCAAGAAGAATTCCGCAGATTCACCAAGAAGCAGTACAACACGAGATCGAGTAAAGTGAAGAAGGAAGATGAAGAAGATGCTGTCTTGGCATCAAAGAAGCAACAGGGAAAGAAGAAACAGGATCTGTCAAAGATCAAGTGTTCCAGTGTGGCAAACTAGGACATTTCGCCAGTAATTGCCCTCAGAAGAAAAAGGACAAGGAAGCTTCTTCTTCCAAGGATGTTATGGCGGATGATGGGCCAGAAGACGATGCAGCCATGAGCGCTCATGAACCACGAGAGTGGGGCGACATGGATCTGTAGAGAAACTACAGAATGGGGGCGAGATCCTTGAGCAACTCATCTCTTGGATCACATCCGAGCTACGGGAGCCTTAAGACAGTAGCGGGACAAGTGGAGCAGTGGGTGCATAGATCACAGATGAAGCAGAGGCAGATCTGAAGGCTGGAAGGAGCAACATAGTGCAGATGCAGTAGCAGCGTGGCAGCAACAGCGTAGGTGTTGATGTGATTTCAACAGCGCAGAGCAAAGCAGAGTTGCAGCAATGTGGAGGCTTCAGGAGGACAACGCAGTGCAACAACAGCGTGAGAGATTTCAACACAAGGGGCTGATGTGACTTCAACAGTGCAGAGGGAGTCTGCTTACGCAGTGCAGAGCTGTAGTTGTGCATCATCCTCTAGATGACAACGCAAATCAGCAGCCGATGGAGCTTCAGTGATAAGGTTGCAGCCCAACTGACTTGTCTGTCAAAGAAACCCTAGGTGCCAAATCCATGATGTCCTTACGCTAGCATTAATTGGATGGAACCCCTTGTTGAAGCATGCTTTGGATGACCCTAACCCTAGTTATGTTGACACAAGCTCCATGTAAATGGCACTATTAATGATGGCATGCTTAATAAATCCTATTGAAACCCTAATTATCTATTGATAATCTAAGCATACCTAAGCCCTACCTCTTATAGAATCTTGCCTCTAACTTAGTTAAATTATAGCTATGTGGAAGAACCCTAAATGAAAAATAATGATGAATGCTTAGATATATTTTTCAAATGAATAAAACCCTACATAAATGAATCTTCAAGCCCTAAAATGTTAATGCAAGTCCCTTGTATATAATGCCCTAATCTAAAAAAAATTGGCATATCTAATATTTTCTTATAAACAAAGACCCATGAACATAATATAAAATAAAAATAAAAATAAAGAAAGAAAGCAAAGAAGCACCCATAGCATAGACATGCCAAAGAAGAGTTAAAATTACAAGCCAAAAAGTGAGACTAAAAGTTAAAGAGGAGCCCACATATTCCTAAATAAGCCAAAGGAGACATTAATTTTTTATATAATAAATAATAATGATTCAGAAGTTGGCTTTATTATCGTGGCCCCTTCAGAGGTCAGCCCCAGTTAAAGCACCTCCTATCTATATATAATACTAAGCCGTGGAGCACAAACATGGGTGAAATTTGCGCATCTCTAAGGAGAAATACAATAACCTACGACGAAGAAAAATACGAAAATGTTAAGAAGGAAAAACGTGAACAGTCCAGTGACAAGCTTCGGATTGGCTAGCGTTGAGGACAGTAGAAATTTGGTTCTAAATTTTCGGATTGGATATTGGCTAGCGTTGAGGACAGCAGCAAATTGGTTCTAAATTTTCTGACTTTATCTCTATGTCAAAATATCTATATATATATATATATATAAAAAAAAAAAAAAAAAAAATGCAGTTTGGTGAAGAAATAATATCTCACACTCGTGAACTGTGGAAAGTGCACAAGATGAGTTTGGGATCTGAATACTTAGTGTAGCTATTCGGTGAAGACAAAACAAGAAGATAAGCGGAAGCTAAAGGATAAATATGAAAGCGTGGTATTTAATTTGGAAGTTTATCGAACTATTATTTGAGTGTGAACAGAGTTGTTTTTAATCCAACGCACAATATGAAGCCATATAACTGGTGCACGCTGAAGTGATTAGTCGACACACACAATCTTTCAGTTCTGGGATTTGTAAACATTTTATTTCATCCTGTAGCACATCAATTTTGTAAGGTCTTAAACGTGAAAAATTTTCAAAAAATCTAGCACATTTTAGTGTTCTAAATAAAAGGCTCTTAGTAAGAAACACAAATGGGATCTAGTAATGTAATTTTTTTTATTATTATTATTAACTCAAAACAGATATATGCTCATATAAAAGAATTACAATGGACATGCATGGATGCTTATTCAAAGTCTGATTTCAGACATTGAAGCTTAATTGTGGACCCTAGATAGATCCACTAGACAAACATCACCACGAGATTTTTGTCCCGGGATCAACCTAGAACTGGCCACGCCAAGTTCTCAACAAACACAATAAGATAGACAAACTCCGGATGAATCCGAGTGTATGGCCCTTATCCCCTTTTATAAGTTAGATGGACTTTATTTTATTGTTTTCTTTCGAAAAACAAAGGCGGATACCATGGGTTGATACTATGGGTGAATACCATGGCAAATACCATGGGTTGATTTTGTCCACTTTTACCTTATCAAGGAAAGAGAATATTACAAATCCTCCCGCCCAAAAGATTGATTGTCCTCAAGCAATCCACTTCTATCCACAACAAAAGCATTTGTACAATGATATCCGTATCCCATACAACCCAGTATGTTGTTCCATACATCCATGCTAAAAGATCCTAAGTGGATCCTTCGATACCTGGATCCCAAACAATCCTCTAACCTATCCTTCCCTCAATAGATTCGTCTGGATCTCAAAGAATCCTCCAGCCAATCCTGACCCAAATGGATTCTCTTGGATCCCAATGCCACTTAAATCTTGGGACCTGTGGATTATGGTACCATCTCAGCCCTCCATCACTGCCCATGACAAAGGGCCTAAGCTACAATATGCCCTTGGTTGTGAGTATCCTCCTAGGAATCAACCCATCAATAGAGTACCAACTCATAATCTCTCCTCAATCCATACCTTGGGAAGGATGAATATATGCAAATATACTATGTTGATGTTTCTTGATGCTTAATTCATGCTACTCCACTCGGTCACCCAACATGATGCATTTGGAGAACTTTGCCCTGCTCTTTCCAATGTATAAAGGTGGGTTGGTAGTGTTGCAAGCCTTATCTATGTACTCTTGTAGAGGGCCGCTCTGGAACTCCCAATTGTACTCTTCTTCCTGCCTTGTGAGGAACTTGAGTCATTCTTCAACATTAGACAGCTTGGTGGTTGATTCAACACATAACCCTACGAGCTCCTCAATTTTTCTATTCTCCTGTAAGACAGTGTCTCGGACTGTCTAGATTCTCTACTTCAACAACATAAGATTTGTCTCAAAATGCATGATACTTTCCTGAAAAGTCTTCTACTAGAAATTATAGTGCTTCGCTGAATGTCTCTGTATATGTCTGCATCGGATGCCCCACGACCACAACTTCATCTTGAACCTTTGACTGACCCTCCAAAAATGACTCATCATGCATACTATCTTTGTCATGTTGGCATGCATGATCATGCTCATCATGTTGGTTTATTACTACTAACTCCTCATTTGATTCTCCTTGAATGTCTTCTTCCTAGCCCTCTCCACATGTGAGGATAAATTGTACATCCTTTTTGGTTGTCAAACATGGATGTACTTGTGGACTATTATATACACCTAATTGCACATACTCTTTATAGATGTTCTCTGGGATATCTATAGACTCCACTACCACATTATTAGGAAGAATTATCTCCTTCCTTTTTCCATGTACTTTGTCAATCTGACTGATTATAATCATCTTGTCCTACAAGTTTCTCTGAAGAGCATGGTGTTGCTGCTCCCCATATGTACCTAACTTCTTTGATCCTTCATAGGTTCTCTTTTGAAAACCCAACTATGGATGAATGATCTAAAAAAGTCTCTAATTGTTCTACCCTTGTTGCTTCCTTATCACCTGGACATGAATGGTTAAGGGCCCAAGGTCCCTTGCAAATAAAGCATAGTCCTCTCATCCTTAGTTCATTTTTGCTGCAGATTTTGTTCTTGCTTCCTCTATCAATCCTTCTCAACTCCTTCATAGTCAACACTCTTATGAGAAATTTTATGTTTTTCCTGACCAACTTCTCGACTATATTATAGGTAGTTGGTGATACCTGTGCTTCCTTCCTCCAAATGGTCAACAATTTTGATCTTAGTATCTTGCAGATGTCAGCATCTCCTTCTAAGAAGAGAGACATAATCTTTTGCATGCTTGTTTTGACACAGTTTGGATGAGTTGAAGTAACGTTGGTGTAAAACTTTGTAGTAACTGAAAGATTAAGTCATCGCATTCCAAATTCAGCATAAAGGTGCAAAGCTAAACTCTACGATGAGTTTTAAAAAATTTCACTACTTCTGAAAGGTAGGAAGCATGATGTTATTCAACTCTTGAAGGACTTCTACTATCAACTTCAGTAGTGGTGACATTAATACTATAACCCAGCTGAGACAAGAAGCAATTGTGAGCCTGACTTCTTCGTCAAATTGTTCCTGAAGTTTAGGTTGTATTAATGCAAGCATAGATAGCTTGAGAGCCTAGCTGACTTTCTTCCATTCTAGTTGTCCCACCTTAGACAAACATGTGTCTAATTCCTCCAACTTATGAAGGTCTATGACTGATTTTGTTTGTTGCAATTCAGAGCCAAGTGAGGAGAGCTTAGCTCCTCTTCTTTGTCCTTCCTTCACCTCCCATGGTTGATTTGCTGCAGAATGACATGGACCCTTTTTTAAAATGGTCTACTGATTTGACTATCATTTTGGTCTATGAAAGTATGGCTGCTTAAAAGACTATATATCCTCACTAGTTCATCAAGTATTTTATGGTTGTTTTCCAAAATTTCTTCAAGATGATCCATCTTCTCAAGATTCTCATTAAAGCTTCCTTCCTCTTTTCTTCCTTTTCTTCTCTTTTTTTTTTTACTTTTCAATCTTAATTTTATATTTATATAAACAAAACCTTATATCTCCCAAAAACAAAATCAAACTCCTTATATCTCCCAAATACAAAATCTCAAAAACTATTAAACATGTACTCCCAATTGCAACCAATACATAAAGGAAGTAAAATGCTCATGTACACATATGGTGTATCACTAAAATCCATTGTAATTATGCCAATATATCCCAAATGGAATTAAACATAAACAGGTTTATTTATGCTTTGGAAAAAATGTGTAAACAACAATATGACTTTTCGGCAGTCCCAATGTCTCTCCTGCATTAATGAGTTAACCTCAACGGATTACAACCTCCACGCTCAATGGATTTCGAACTACAACCTCTAGGCTCAATACCACCTTCGAATAGCCCAATGCCCTCCCTTTCTGATCCAGGTGGATATCGGTGGCCTCCCACCTATTCCATTTGGACCCGCAGCATCAATTCTTTCAGTTTTTCAGCTTCAGCACAACTTACTATTTATAGTAGGTTTTCGGGTCCTGCACATCCGGAGCCATTTTGGGGCATTAATAATCCAGGTGGATATTGGTGGCCACCCATTGATTCCATTTGAACCCCCACCATCAGTTATTTCAGTTTGTAAGTTTCGGCACAACTTACTATTTTTAGTAGTTTTTCGGGTCTTAAACTTCCGGAGCCATTTTGAGGCCCTAAACGACATTTTTTGGGAAAACGGAGAGCTATTGAGCGTGTCAAATGGAGATCGGATGCCAAAGTTACGTCCCCGGGAAGTTGAACCACCAATTTACCCAAACGGGGCCCACAGTTTTGGCGCTTCATCTCCTACGCTTAGGTTTTTGGACGTTTTGGATTCTACATTGTTTCTCAACAATAAATAGGCCCTCGAGCCTCATTGTAAGACAGTTCAGGGGGCTGGGAGCCGATACATCTCTTCTCAGAGATAAGCGCTACTAGTGCCCTAGCTCACCCCATCTCCATCATGTCTGCATGGTAACACAGTTCAGGGGCTGGTAGCCGCCACATCTCTTCTCAGGGATACGCTGCTAGTACCCTAGCTCATCTTTTTTCATTATGTCTGTAATAGGCCTGCGAGCCTCAATGTAACACAGTTCAGAGGCCTACGTACGCTACATCTCTTCTTAGAGATACACGACCAGCGCCCTAGCTTGTTTCCATTATGTTTATAAGCTTATTGCAGTCATTTGTTTATTAATAAAATGAAGCATTATTTCCACTGCATCTCTGTATCTATGGTTATATCTGTATTCTGTTGCGTTCCTGCATAAAATCCGGATTAGTGGTATCAGAGCGAGTCTGCTCTTTCTCTGTTTTTCTCTTCATGTCCCCAACACGGCCAGGGTATAGGGAGTTCAACCTCGCAACCCCGACGACCCCCCATGGCGGAAGGAAAGAAAGATGAGGGAGCAGGAGGTCCTATCAAAATATTGCTTGAGGATGCCCTCGAGAAACAAAGGAACGCGATGATGGACAATTTTTTTTTCAGATCCTTCAGTGGCTACCCACTGGTGGCACATCTAAATCCAACACCAAGTTCAGCAAAATTTCCCCCCCCAGGGAGGAACTTAACGCAATGGAGACCATTGCTTCCTAAGGAGGGAGGAATGATCCAGGTGGATATCGGTGGCCTCCCACCTATTCCATTTGGACCCACAACATCAATTCTTTCAGTTTTTCAGCTTCATCACAACTTACTATTCATAGCAGGTTTTCGGGTCCTGCACACCCGGAGCCATTTTGGGGCATTAATAATCTAGGTGGATATTGGTGGCCACCCATCGATTCCATTTGAACCCCCACCATCAGTGATTTCAGTTTGTAAGTTTCGGCACAACTTACTATTTTTAGTAGTTTTTCGGGTCTTAAACTTCCGGAGCCGTTTTGAGGCCCTAAACGACATTTTTTGGGAAAACGGAGAGCAACATGGGTCCATGGACTGATGTTGCTCGTTCAAAAGTTGTACTCCTCAGACAGATCTTTCTAACGAGTTATTGAGCGTGTCAAACGGAGATCGGATGCCAAAGTTACGTCCCCGAGAAGTTGAACCACCAATTTACCCAAACGGGGCCCACATTTTGGCACTTCATCTCCTACGGTTAGGGTTTTGGACGTTTTGGATTCTACATTGTTTCTCAACAATAAATAGGCCCTCGAGCCTCATTGTAAGACAGTTCAGGGGGCTGGGAGCCGATACATCTCTTCTCAGAGATAAGCGCTACCAGTGCCCTAGCTCGACCCATCTCCATCATGTCTGCATGGTAACACAGTTCAGGGGCTGGTAGCTGCCACATCTCTTCTCAGGGATACGCTGCCAGTACCCTAGCTCATTTTTTTTCATTATGTCTATAATAGGCCTGCGAGCCTCAATGTAACATAGTTTAGAGGCCTGCGTATGCTACATCTCTTCTCAGAGATACACTACTAGTGCCCTAGCTTGTTTCCATTATGTTTGTAAGCTTATTGCAGTCATTCATTTATTAATAAAATGAAGCAATATTTCCGCTGCATCTTTGTATCTATGGTTATATCTGTATTCTGTTGCGTTCCTGCATAATATCCGGATCACTTTCTCTTCTCCCATTTCTTACTTGATATTGAAGATACTTTTGCACCCGTTCCCTTTCAATATGCTTCTCATGCTACATCAACACTCTTTGTGGCATCAAATTCTCTCCATGCTCAGCCTCCACTGGGAAATCTTCTTTCACAAACACTAACTCTACTATCTCTGCAATGTGTGTGCTTTCATCTTGTCTTAGGTGCTTATTCAACCTCTATCAACGTCAAATCGTTCTCCATCAAATTGATTCACTAAGCATTTTTGGATGTGGCAATATAGTCAGAAACAAAGTCTTAGATTTGGGTTCGATCTCAGCCCGTAAACTTGAATGTGTAGATCTATACAACAAATTTAGATCTAATAAAATTTGGAGTGTTGTAAACATGCAAAGACTCTTCACGTTTCCACACCTACGTTCCTTGGCGACTGTGTGGTTGACCCTCCTGCGTCCGACCTCCAATCTTCACACATTTTTGACCCTTAGGCCCTGGTTGAACATCCGCCTTCCAAATATTGGCATGGCCTCACTGCTTAGCCGTATCGTTAGCCCACGACCTCTAAATTATAGAAGAACAACTCTCTGCTCACGATTGGGGTTTGGTCCTTCAACGTGGCCAATCATCGACATCCATGTGCTGCCAGACCCTCCAACAGCCTTCAATCTCTGTTGTGATCACAACCCTGGTCCATCCATGCACCAATATTTCAAACGCAACCCATGAATGAGAGACATTATTTGATCCTCACACGATGGAAAAAAACTGCTATATATCTTTGACCTTTAACAGGTCGGAACTTGACCACTCGATAACACATCCTCCAATAAACTTGAACCTCTGCAGGAAAGTAACCCGATCTTCCACGAACCAGCACATGAACCTATTTTGGCACCTTGAGAAAAGATATGAGAATTAACCACAAGTAAACTTCAATGATGGAAAAGGTTTTTTTTTTTTTTTGTGGGGTAATAGTCAACTAGGGTGGTTGTGAAGAACCACCGAAATTGATGATTTTAGACACTGAAGTTCAATCATGGACCCTAGATGATCAACCTAGAATTGGCCACGCCAAGTTCTTAACAAACACAATAAGATAGACAAACTCAGTATGGATCCCACTATCTGGTCCTTATCCCCTTTTATAGGTTATATGGACTTTATTTTATTGTTTTCCTTCGAAAAACGAAGGCGGATACCAAGGGCGAATACGACGGTGAATACCATGGGTTTATTCCATCCACTTTGACCTTGTCAAGAAAAGGGAATATTACAAATTTCATCATAAATGAAGTTTTCTTCATGATTTATTCCTTCAATGCATACCCAGAAAGAAGAGAACTTTAGCTAAGAAAAGTGGTTGGTTGGCACAGTGGTTAATGTTGTTCCGAGAGTGACAATTACATTAATAAGCTAGAGCATACACGTTGACATATGTATTGTTGAGGGGACATATATATTGTTGAGTAGTTGTTAGTATATGTCTACAAAATAGTTTGATACTTATTTCAGCAGATTAAAGATCCTTGTTTAAAAAAAAATTAAGGGTATCCTTGGAGCATTTGAAGAATTTCCATCAAATTAATTGCAGAAATTGGGAGACTTGTGAAGACTTGAAATTATCACCATATTGAATATCCTAAAGAAGAACCTTTGAAGATCAGATTTGAGCATATCTTGAGAAATATAGATTGGACCTTTTTGAAATTTCCTATTGAGGACATCTTGTTGGGAAAGAATTATTGAAGATATTGAGAAGACATATTGAAACTAATCTTGGAGACATTAATGGAGACCTTGATACATGATTGAAGCCCTCATGATGTGACTTCGAAGAATATCATTTTGGGTGACATGAAGAGTTGTGGAGAAACCTTATCGAAATCATAAAGTTGTCATTGCTGAGCTACAGTACTTTGAGGGCATTGTTGAAGAAGACACTGTTAGGGCATGTTCCAGAAGACATTGGAAGCCTTGAAGAACCATTTAACCTACTTTGAAGAGTTGAAGCAAATTGATAGGGTTGGTGCCCTAGAGGATAGGTGTCCTCAAGAAAATTAGGTTGGATCCTAAGTTGTTAGATAGGGTTGGATCCCTAGAGGTTGGAGCCTCGTGAAGTCCAAGTTGGTGCTTGGGAAAGTACAGGTTGGAGCCTATTTTATTGAAGATTGGTGTCTTCATCTAGGGTAGAGCCCTAAACATTATTGCATTTGATTTATTGTAAAAGGAGGATTGGTGTTAGGGCCCTATATTACTAGTGTAGTCCCTTATTTTTGTTAGTGTAGCCCCCTTATTGTTATTGTTGTACCCTTGTAGTCCCCATATTGTTATTATTGTGCCCCATAATATCCCACTATTTTTATTGTTGTGCCCTTACATTATTATCATTAGGTCCGCTAGTATTATATTGTGACCCCATGGATTCCCATATATAATAATGAGATTTTATCATTTGAATCATCCAAGAATTATTCATTTATGTAATGTAAAGGAGGTTTCCTCCTTTAAGAGGTTGATTTCTAAGGCATTGATCTATATTTTCTTTTATTTTGTGAGTTGGTTTCATAACATTTGGTATCAGAGCTTTGGATTCTAGGGTTTTGCTGCTTCAAACATGTCATCGTGGAATTTTCGCTATAACTTTTTTTCTACAAAGGTTCAGTAGCTAAAAAAAAAAAACTCATTTGCACAGAAATCCATAGGAACTTCATGGAAAAATTTTAATTCTTGGTTCGCAATATTTCCATAGATATGATCTGTGGAAGTTAAGTTTTTTGCAGGCTCCTGAATTTCATCTCAAAGAGGTGACCTTGGGAAAATTGTCATAAATTTCTCTCTGAGCATCAAATTAGAATTCTGTAAAAAGTGGTCGAAATTACACAGATTTTAGTTTCCTATGTATCGATTTAAGAATTGAAGGAGGAAATAGTGACATGTGGCACGTCGTACAAGTTTTCTCTACTGAACCAGTCCATAATTAGGTCATTGTGGTAGATTGGGTATAACTTTTCCTTAAAGAATCCAAATTAGGGCACACTTGTGGCATTGGAAAGAAGATTCATAGGGCTAATAAATGACCGAAGATAAAATCTCGGGAATCCAAAATAATATACATACATTAGTTTCAAAATTGAGCTCCTCAAAATAAAGAAAAAGGTGTGTATTTTGTTTTGAAATTTGCATAAGTCTTGTTTGAAAATTCAGTTTGAAGTGATTACAAGGGCATATTGAAGCACAGATATCAATATTGGGTTATAAAACCCCCCTAAAGAGGATTCAACACCCATTATGCCCTCAGAAGGCTCTATTATGACTCATGAATATGAAGAAGTGTAACATGACATATCAAAATTACAAGACCAAGTGCAACAAATTTTGCTCTCACAAAGAGTAAAAAAAATGAAATGGAAGTTAAGATGGATGGTTTGAAGAAAGGAGTGGAAGCTAAGATGGATAGTTTGAAGAAAGGCGTGGAAGCTAATATGGATGGTTTGAATAATGGCATGGAAGCTAGGATGGCTGGTGTGGAAAATAAGATCGATGGCATGGAAGCTATGATCGATGGTATAGAAGGAAACATGGAAGATTTGAAGAAAGACATGGAAGGTTTGGAAAAGTTGCTACAAGAAAATATTCCTAACGGCAAAAAGGTAGTAGAGGAAACTCATGATGAGAACAAAAGAAATGTTAATCATGATTCCATAGACTCTAATGTTGGATTTAAGGTCCACCATTTTCCAAAGATAGATATGAGGAAATTTGATGGCAAGGATCTGATAACTTGGATACCTCAAATGGAGCAATAATTTGAGCTACTTAATATGCAAAACACACAAAAGATACGCATTGCAACTTTATATTTAGAACAAAATTAGTTTGTATGGTATCGATGGCTTTGTTCTCGTAAACCATTGGTCACTTGGTCAATTTTTACAGAGGAAATGATAGCACATTATGAGGATCCAAAGAGCAACACCTTCTTTAGCCAATTGATAAATCCCAAACAAAAGGGTTCAATGGACAATGCATTCAGGTTGGCAAGAAAATTTGAAAGAAAAATTATGGCGACAAGGAAGCTTACCACTCACAACTGTAAATATGGAAGTGTTGTTACTCCTATACTTCCACAACCTACAAGGTTAGCACCACAACAATTGGAAGAAAAAATAGGAAAAGGGCTTTGATATAGTTGTGATAGAAAATACATTAAAGGTCATAAAGTGTGCTGAGACTAAATTATTTTACGTAGATTGTGAAGAGGAGGAAGAAAATGAACAAGAAACTTCAAAACAAGAGGATATACACCAAGAACCAACTCTAGAGGAAGAAGAAATGAATCTGACCATATCCTGTAATGCATTGGCAGGAATTACTACTCCTCAAACTCTCAAGGTAGGACATATCAAGAAGAAAAATATAATAGTGCTTATTGATTCAAGTAGTACCCATAATTTTATTCATTGTAAGACAGCCAGGGAATTGAATTGCTTCCTATACCCAGCACGAGAGTGTCAAGTGATGGTGGAAAATGGAGGAACTATAAATTGCTCTGGAAAGTGACATAATAGCAAGATAACCATGGGGGGATATGTATTGAATATTCCAAAGCTTTCCATTCCAATGGGTGGTGTTGATGATGTACTAGGAGTACAATGATTACAATCTTTGGGGATGGTAGCTTTTAATTTTCAAGAAATTTTCTTGAAAAAAAAATCGAAAGGAAAGGAAGTTGAATTACGGGGTATTGCAGTGAATCTGGGAAAGATAATAAGCTCTAATGGCATGACAGAGCTTCTAAAGAAAGAACAATGAGGCATAATTGCAAATTTATGCTCACTAGAAGTTCCAACATCAAAATCATCTATTTCTCCGGATCTCCAAAAAGTCTTGGACAATCGTTCCAAGGTGTTTGAAAATCCTAAGGGACTCCCACCTATTCATGATCATGATCATGCCTTTCATTTGATTCCAGGAAGTGTTCCTCAAAATATCAAGCCTTACAGATATCCTTATGTCCAAAAGAGCGAAATTGAACGCATGATTGAAAAAATGCAAGAGGCTAGTATAATTCAACCTAGTCAAAGTTCTTTCTTTGCTCCAATAGTATTGGTGCACAAGAAGGATGGAGCATGGCACATGTGTCTGGATTATAGGGAGCTCAATAAACTCACTATTAAAGATAAATTTCTCATTCTTGTGATTGATGAATTACATGGACAAATTTATTTCACCAAGTTTGATCTTCGTTCGGGATATCTTCAAATTAGAATGAAGGCTGAAAACATTCTGAAAACAACATTTCGAACTCATGAGGGTCATTATGAATTTTTTATCATGTCTTTTGTCCTTACCAATGCACCTTCTACATTTCAAGGGTTGATGAATTCCATTTTCAAACCCTTCCTTAGAAAATGTGTGTTAGTATTTTTTGATGATATACTAATCTACAACAGGTCTTGGAAGGATCATGTTTAACAGGTTGACAGGGTGCTCAAACTATTGAATCCCTCTTGATACGACCTTGAAGAATATCATTTTTGGTGAGTCGTGACATGAAGAGATATAGAGAAACCTTCTTAGAATCATAAAGTTATCATTGATAAGCTAGGGTACTTTGAGGGCACTATTGAAGAAGACATTGTTAGGGTGTGTTGCAAAAGATATTGGAAGCCTTGAAGAACCATTTAAACTACATTGAAGAGTTGAAGCAGATTGATAGGATAGGTGTCCTCAAGAAAATCAGGTTGGAGTCAATGCTAGTAGATAGGGTATTGTATTTGATTTATTGTAAAAAGAGGATTGGAGTCCTTGATATTTCTCATTAATAAATTATTATTTTGTATTGTTCATCAGTAACAATTGTAAAAGAAATATTGATTCACCCCCCTCTAAGTATTTCCAACAACTATGTTAAGATCCAACAAGTATTTCCAACAACCATTTATTAATCATGAGAATTTTCAAAACATTACTTTGTTCTTCACCATGTGTATCAATGGTACTAACATTATACTTGCAGTATCAATGCATCTAGCCTCTTAACACTTTCATATTAATTAGGTACAAAAAAACTTCTAGCCTCAAAGCAAACAGGTGGCATAAAGCCTCACATCACAAAATCTATAGAAATAAACACCACACTCTAGCCCCTCGGCTAAAAACATTGAAGGCTAAGTAGTTGAACCAATGTCTTAAAGAACATTCTTTATAGCTTCTTTTTATCTATATAAAAATAGTTTTATGTGGCATTTTAGAAAGCCTGAAAGGATCCTTCCATTGGTTAAAAATTTAGAGTTTCCTCTTCGGAAAGATTCAAATGATCCTTTCCATCATTAAGGAATAAATGTTGTGAAAAAACAAGTTTTGAGCTTACTTAAAGTGGAATATCTAAAGAGAATAGATATCATGAACCTTATAATAATATATCTTTATCTATAAGTTGTTGATTGGATTTTTCTTAATTGCTTGGAAGGAATTCTTGTTATCCTCCCCACCGAGGTTTAATTCTTGCAAGTAACTTGTTGAGCTCATGTCGAGTATATTGTTGTAATAGCTTCGAGTCTTGTTGTTGTTAAACCTCGAGCCATGAAGAATACCTTACCCTTGCCTACAAAGGAGATATTTGTTACTTTGTTAGTGTCTTTCCATAATGCTCCTATGAATGTTACCATATATAAATGTGTGTTTGTTCACTAGCATAGAACCATCTTAACATAATATATTTGAAATCTATAATTTCAAGGGGGAGGAGATGTTTGTTAAGGGTATTGTAAATAAATGTGTGATTGTGGAGTAGTATAGAACCATTTTAACATAGTGTATTTGAAGTCTTGAGGAGTTTTAATATATTCAATATTAAGCATCATCTTAACATAGTATATTTGAAGCACGGGGGCTTCACTCAATGAACCTCTGACATATCACATGTGTTAGTGGCATACTAAACAATACCCTTATTTTGAATACATATTGGAAAATACCTCTACAAATCACATTATTGAGCCCCCTACAAATACTAACCTAATTCACCTTTCCAATTTAAAAAACCCTATTTTCACTATATATTGTTGGTATCCATTTTTTTTCATTAACATTTTTTATATCCCTTTATATTTTTTCATTAACTTTGAGCTCTATTTTTTGTATCTACCAATATAAAAACTTTTTACCCCCTATTATATGTTCAATATATTATGTCATTTTTTCCTTATTATATATCAGCCAATATGAATGCACATGGTATGGTATTCCTCCCCAGTAAAACCCTTGTAATTTTAAGCCTTGAGAGGTTTTGTTAGATTTAGTATTAAATTTGATTTATGCTAAGCTAAATACAAATATGTTTACATCCAAGCCTTTCCATTATTCTCAATGTTAAATAAATTTGGGATTAAAAGGGATTGGTATTAATTATTAAAAAATAGTCATACAATAAGCACACCTTCCCTATTATATGTTGCCAATTCTCATTATTATATACAAAGATTATATTTGTAACTTTGCATATACACATAATATTCAAAAAAGTATTATCTTTATGTGATAGAAACATTCTTGTCTAAATCCCTTTGCATGTGTGATTTTATACTTGTTACAATTAATGTAGTTTGTTCATCTCAAATCAACTTTCTTACTTAAATTTATGTTTACATGTGGCATTTCTTTATAAGTGATTTTTTTTTATTATTATCTTGTAGATTATCAACACCACCATAAAGAGATTTACAATTAGGAATTTAAAAAAAAAAATTATTAATTGGTAAAACATATTTTATAAATGTTAGACATAAATCACATTAGAAGTTTTCATATCAATACATTTAAGACCACAAAATGTGGTTCATCATCATGGGGATTAAGATGGAAAAACTTATCTTAAACTAAAAATAAATAATGCCGAGATGTAATGATAAATTCCAATAGATATAAAATTATTAAATAATAAGTTAAATAAAAGTCATTATTAAACCCAAAAAACATCTAAAATTAATTAAGAGATATCATTAAAAATAAATATAAAATATAAAATAAAAATAAAATAAGAAAATAAAAACAAAGAAAATAAAATATTCATAATTAAACCAAATATATATATATATATATATATATATATATATATATATATAAGGATATTTCACGGATACTGGGTTACCACTACATTATATATATATATATATATATATATATATATATATATATATATACAAGGATGGTTCATGGATACAGGGTGGCCACTACATCCACTGGAAAATCTAGGCAGATCAACTCGAAGGGATCTACCCGTCGACCAAACTAGTAGGACCTAACCCCAAGGGCATCGAGGAGATTTGACCATGTGACCTCTCAATTGGCGAAGTACTTAGCAACGGGAAGTCGACCAACTGAGTTAACCCTTGGGGCTATATATACTGAGTTAATCCTTGGGGCTATATATATAAGAGTTAATAGAAATTATTAAAATAAAAATAAGAATTAAAGGGATGTATTAATATTCCATCTATCGTCTCAATTCAACGTACTAGATCTTCTCTCAATTTCTATGTCCCCCCTGAATTTTCAATGATGGAAATGATCAATGTTGGCAATGCTTGAGACTCCTCTATACAAATGTGGTGTTTTGTCTTCTCAGCATGTTTGGATAAAGTTGAGGAGTGAGTCCTACAAATTTTTAGGTCAGTTGCATGCTCTTGGATCCTCTGCCCTGTGGAGCAACATGTTTCTCCAATGTAGGGGTCCCCCATGAACAAAGGATTACATAAACACCTTTCATGTCTTTAGGGTCCACTAGGTCTTTGACTGATCTAAGCAAGATTTGAATGGTGTTTAGGGGCCTAAAGGTATAAGATACATTGTGCTTATTAAGAATTCGAGCAATCTTGTCAGTTGTTCCTTGGATAAAGGGAAGTTCAACTTTCGTAATCCAATATTCAAGTTCTTTCTTTATCCTTGGACCATTGCTCGCCTTTAAGAAAGCTATAAGACCTTTGTGCTGATTTCTAATTATCCATGTGACTATCATCTGAAACCCTTAAAGCATGAGTAGCCAATGTATTGAGAACTCCAAGCTTTTGGGCAAGGCAATGATGAGAACTTGCATGAATATATTGCTTAGTATGAGTCTTCTTCCAAAAGACATGGTGAGAAAATAACCATTATACTTCTTAGAAACAAACACCTCAAGGAAATGCATGCTACCATTGACTTCTAACTCTCATAGTAAACTTGATGGAGCTAGATAAACGATTAAGATGCTGAAAAATTTCTCACGTCCATGAGGTCAGATGATTAAGGTGTCATTTACAACATTTTACATAGTTTAGGTCGTAATTGGGTCAAATTCAATGCCTTGGATTCAAAATCTTCCATGAAGAAGTTAGCTACGATAGAGGAGAGTGGAGAACCCATGGCCACTCTACAAGTCTGCTCATAGAATTCACCTTCAAAGATCAAAAGGGTGGAGGTAAGGCAAATCTTTACCAACTTGGATGTGTCAGGATCATTAATGCGATTAATCACCTCAATAGCCTCATTTGTAGGGATATTGGTGTAGAAAGAATCCACATCAAAACTACCAAGAATATTACCAAGGTCAAGTCTAAAACTCTTTAACTCATTGACAAAAGATGAAGAGCCCTTAACAAAGGAATTTGTTAGGCCAACAAGGGGATTTAACTTCCTCACTAAATGTTTAGCTAGAAGATAAGTCAGCCCAGCTATAGTATTGACAGTGAGTCTAAGGGGGGCTCCCTCCTTATGAATCTTAATAAGCCCATAGATCCTAAGAGTAAGAGAGTTACTCTCAATAAGCTTGTGGCTTATTGAACTAACAAAGCTATTAGATTTAACAGCTAAAAAGACAACTTTCAAGAAGGATTCTTACTTAACTTCCTATAAATACCACTATTATGAAAATGATCCAATGTTTTTCTTTTATAATCTTCTTTATCTAAAATAACAAATGCTAACAAAATTATTTAATTTTAAAAAAATAGCAATTATTTTAACTATTTTATTTTATAAAAATTTCAACAAATATGCATACTCACCAATAATACTTTAAAAAAATAATTAAATAACAATAATTTTCACTTTACAAATATATATTTTCGCTTTTAGCAAAATCACTCAGGTACAACAAAATACTTGAGATAACAAATCTTTTATCATTTATATACCATTCAACTATTTAAATAAATCATTGTTATCTTCCAATGGCCTAGTAATGTCATAATATTTATCTATCGATAATTTTCATAAATATATAAAAAATGGTAATTATAAGTTTTATAAATCACAATGAATTATTAAAACTCATAAATATGATATATTGCATAATATTACTATAATCATATAAATTAAGTAGTTAGTAAATATGGATACTCATCCATTCATGATAAGCATCAAAACATTTGTTTTAAAATACATAAGAATCAGAACACTTATTTTAAAATACATTTCATATTGCTAAAATTTAAAAATAATATTAATAATAAAATCATAAAAACTAACTAAATTATAACTTTATTTCAAAATATTATTAATTATAAGCAAGACAACTCAATTGGTCAGTGTAGTATTATGAAGTACTACGTAAATTGTGAGATTGAAAGTTCAAATCTCATGTGGGTGTTTACCCTAAAAACAAAATTATAAAAATAATTAACATATAAGTTAAAAATATATACATTTTTATCCAGAAAATGAAATTTTTTTGTTGAAGTTCTACGAGGAAAAAAAATAAAAGACATAATTGTTCCCAGCATAAACATGATTGATTGTATGGTTAACTTGAGAGGCATATAAATGTATCTAAAAATTGGCATCAAAAAGCCTTCCAAGAAAAAAAAAAAAAAGACACTGCTATATAACTAAACAAAACAAGAAATACCACCAACCACACAAAACACCAGAGGCAGCCATAAAGTTTTGTTGTCAAAGTTGTCAAAGTTGAAGAGGTTGTGGGTGTTGGCTAGTGGGGAGTTGAATTCTCCTGCTTCCCACCAGTGCGCCATCCTAGTATTTTTCAAGGAAGATGTAGCCTTCCTCTGCCAATAAGCCTCTCTTCCAAAGGGAGCCCACCTCGTTGTTCAATTCCCTGTGAATGTGCATAGAAGATAATACATGTTAGTGCTCCCTCAGTGACAGGATTTTGTCCAGCCATCATTGTAAGTGACGAGCCCGTAAGTTGATTTTACTATTCAACCAATCTACAACAACCCATGAGTTCCCAAAAATCTGCAATTTTGCAACCTCAAATGATGTGGCAATATATAAAAGGGCACAAGCTACTATGAACTTTGATTTGGTGTTGGATACACTCCCTGCATTCAGCTAGAAATGAACAACATAATTGTTTATTAGTTTGTGTAGCATCGGATATGTTCTAGCCACGAATTTTGTGGAGAGGCTAGAATACATGAGATCTCCAAAACCTAGAAATTGTTTCTGGAAATTCCTCCAAGAAGTGTCTCAATTAGATTATTAACCGATTTTTAAATATTTCATAAGTCCAAACTTAGGAAATATGGTTAATTAATCATTATTAATTGAGATAAGGTGAGAATAGCCTAGAAACTCACACGGATCAACTCCAAGATGATCCTAGACATTGATTAAGTTTTAATCTTGGTCATTGGTGCTCCAACGGAGGATTATAAGAGGAGGTTGATGTGGTAATGGAGAAGACACTTGCAGAGTTCGATTTCATTGGCAGGTCAATTTCAAAAGTAGCAATAGTCAGTTATCGGAGAGAGAGTCCGAGAGATTGAAGCAGTGAGAGAGGGGTAGAGACAGTGAGGTTGGAGGAGGCATTCCAGATCCAGCAAGTACATTTGCAAAGAGGCAAAAGAGCCCCATAGAGGTTGATGTTGAGGCAACGCAGTAGTCTCTAGAGGTAAATCAAATTGTTGTGGAGGAGAGACGTTTTCAGCTCCAGAGGCCGGGAAGGAGTCCCAGAGTGTCGAAGAAGCATATTTCCATTCAACAGAAGGTAGAATGATTTCATCAGAGTTCAGTATGAGGCTAGACATCCAGCCAGCTATGCAAAGCAGTGCAGAGGCTGACGTAGAGGGTAAGAGGGTCGTAATTCTAAAGGCAATCCATGTCGGGAGATTGCATGTGGGGTGAGGAAGATTCCTCTCCAGATTTTTGCCAGTATTTCTCTCTGTAGGATTTCCAGTATTTCAGCATCCAGTTGTACTCATACTTTTTCACTTTTGCATAACAATAAAACTCTCAGTTGTTACACCGACTTTCCCAAATTGGTTTTTTTCAAGGACTTTTGTCCAAAAATAATTGTGTTTTTTTATGTGTGTGTGCTAGCATTTCTTCCAGCATTTTATTTTTCCGCAGTTTTATTTGTGTAGATTGTAGTGTGATTTATTCAGAAAACAACAAATAAATTGTTAAATAAAATTAACAATTAGGAGAATAATTTCTAGTTGCTGCAATAGGATTCTAGTTTCAGAATTTTCACGTGGTATCAAAGTGCAATTGATTAGCTGGAGAGCTCAGAGGAGAAAAGGAGGAATTTTTTTATTCAGTGTGAGAAGCAGATCAAAATTCCCAAGGGCAGCGCAATCACTTTGCCAAGAGGTTGAGTTTCTTGAGGAAATTAGCTTCTTCTTTTTTTTCTTCTGAGGAGACAGAAAATTCAAGTTTTTTAGATCGAGTGATTCTAGAGGCAAAGGAAGCAACTCAGAATTCTTTGGTGAGCAGATCTCTAGCTAGACGCAAAGGGATTCTATAGAAGTTCACTAGAGCAGAACCTGTGTCGGGTGGAAGAAGAGCACACACAGAGGAAAAATTTCTCTTAGGGAACTTTTAGTCTCAGAAGTTTGAATTTCCAACTGTAGATCAGTAGTAGCAGCTAGCAAAGCCACACATTCTAGGAGGGAATGCGAGTAGCAGAGGAGCAGCCAAGCACAGGAGAAGAGGGAGTTTTTGACATTTTCAGAGATGGCCACTACAGGGCTTAGAGAACAGGACAGGTTAGATGGTGCTTCCAACTACGCCATCTGGAAGGCAAGGATATCCTTCCTTCTAGATGAATAAGGCCTGAAGGCATACATCGAATATGTGGTGGTGATTCCCACAAATGTAGATCAGTTGAAGAAGTACAAAAAGGAGATGGCACGGGCAAAGTGATTGATCCTAGATGGAGTTCGGGATCATGTAGTCTCACATATAGCAAGCAAGGATACTACCAAGCAAATGTGGGATGCTCTCGCCACATTGTATCAAGGTACTTCCGAGCAACAGAACATGTACCTAGAGGAGAATCTGAGATGCATCTAGATGCAAAAATGGGAAGGCTGCATAGACCCCTTCCTTACCAGAATTCAGGAGGTCCAAGATCAGCTTCCAGTTTTTGGGGAAGTGCCTTGACCCACGAAGCTAGTGTGATTGTCTCTCAACAACGTCTCTAAAAAGTGGCAGGTTTTTGTCCAAATTATATGGGGCAGAGACACGTTACCAGGATGGGACAAGATATGGGTTGATTTACAATAGAAGGATTTGAGACGAGCTCTTTTGAATCACCCCATCGGTGGCTATAGCAGTGAGTAGAAGATGGTGAAGGAAGATAAGAATGTGGCTCTTACATCTAAGGGTCACTATCAGGGACAGGGGGAGCAGAGGAAGAAGAAGAAGGACCTGACAAAGGTCAAGTGCTTAAGATATGATGAGCTAGGCCACTACATTACCCAGTGTCCTCTCAAGAAGAAGGACAGGGAGGAGAAGCAGGACCAGCATGCAGCTTCAGCATAGATAGACAAGCTTTCCTCCAGGTTGGAGGAAGACTTCGCTATGTTCGTCTATATACCTCCAGGAGTGAGGTGGGGTGACTTGGTGTTGTAACCCCAGAGAGCTACAGTTGGGAAAGATCCTTGAGGAGTCCACCTCTTGGTTCAGTACCTAGCTACATGGGCCTACAATATTCAGTAACAAGATGGACCAATGGAAATTGATGCAATTAGATGCTAGAGTGACAGTTGCAGAGACTAGTAGCAATCATATGTTGGGGAGCGCAGTGCAGATTTGGTAGAAGTGCAGTTGGCACAATGCACAGTTAGCAGTAACGTAGAGTCTTCACTGGACAGTGCAGAGGCTAGTAGATGTCAGGACTTGAGTGACTAATGCATCATACTGAACACAGTTGTTTTAGTTTTGGATGTTTTTCAGTTGCAGATGTTGTAGTAGCAACAACAATAGAGTTATAGTGCAGATGCAGTGTTGGTAGCACAAATTCAACACATATCAGAGTTGCACAGTGGTTGGTGGGTAACAGTAGCCAAACATCAGCAGCATGACAAGAGATGATGCAGAGACATGGTGTTGTGACATCAGGTGCAACACTAGCTGAACACATTCCTCATTAAGAGGGAGTGTTAGTTTTTGAAGCATCTGATGTCTTCTAGCCACAAAAGTTTTTGGAGAGGCTAGAATACATGAGATCTCCAACACCTAGAAATTATTTCTGGAAATTCCGCCTAGAAGTGTCTCAATTAGATTATTAACCGATTTTTAAATATTTCCTAAGTCTAAAATTAGGGAATGTGATTAATTAATCAATATTAATTGAGATAAAGAGAGAAAATACTAGAAACTCACACAAATCAACTCCAAGATGATCCTAGCCATTAATTAAGTTTTAATCTTGGCCGTTGGTGCTCCAACAAAAGATTATAAGAGGAGGTTGATGTGGTGTTGGAGAAGACACTTGTAGAGTTCGATTTCAATGGTAGATCGTTTTCCAAAGCAGCAACAGTCAGTTTCCAGAAGGAGAGTTGGAGAGATCGAATCAATGAGAGAAGGGTAGAGATAGTGAGGCTAGAGGAGGCATTACAAATCCAATAGAAGAGCCACAGAGAGGCTGACATTGGGGCAGCACAGTAGTCTCTAGAGGCAAATGGATTTGTTGTGGAGGAGAGACGTTTTCAGTCCTAGAGGTCGGGATGGAGTCCCAGAGTGCCACAGAAGCATCTTTCCAGACAACAGAAGGAAGAACGACTTCATCATAGTTCAGTCTGAGGCTAGACGTCCAACCAGCTACACAAAGCGGCACAAAGGCTGATGCAGAGAGTCAAAGGGTCTTAATTTTGAAGGCAAGTCGTGCAGGGAGATTGCCTGTGGGGTGAGGAAAATTCCTCTCCAAAATTTTGCTAGTATTTCTCTCTGTAGGATTGTCAGTATTTCAGCATTCAGTTGTACTCAGATTTTCTCACTACTGCATAATAATAAAACCCTCAGTTGTTGTACCGGTTTCCCGAGTTGGGTTTTTCCGGGGAATTTTGTCCAAAACTATTTGTGTTATGTTTATGTGTGTGTGCTAGCATTTTTTCCAGCGTTTTATCCTTTCGCAGCTTTATTTGTGTAGATTGCAATGTGATTTATTAAATATTTACCGTAGCAAACAACAAATAAATTGTTAAATAAAATTAACAATTAGGAGAATAATTTCCAGTTGCTGCAATAGGATTCTACTTTCATAATTTTCACATTGCTTAGTAGATAAATATGACCACCATAGACGCAAATGTCTAGTTGTTGAGCCCATCAAAGTAACCACTATAATCCATCATATAAGCCATCAGAACATAGATGAAACAAAACTCACTGGATTGGATAGGTCGGAAATATTCATAGAAGAACACTAGAACCTGTGGAAGAATCCATGAAATGTTGAAGTGAGGACCTTCAAAGATTCGCTGATTGTGAACTTTCCAGATGCCCTGTGCAATAAATATCAACATAAAATTAAAATGACCCATAATACGCACCCATCATCAGATACAAGATTCTGGGAAATTGATAGGCTCAACTTTTAGAAGATTAAGAGAGAATAGAGCTTCCTACCATAATGCTCTGGAAAAGCCACAGGGGAAGAAAAGGTGTTCAACAGATTTTGAACCCTGCATGCATAGGGTACATATGTTTGGGCCATTAAATTTTTGATGGATCAAATTATCCCAGGTTAAGATCCTGTTATCTAATGCCAACTAGGTGAAACACTTAATTTTTTGTGGGATTGCCCATTTCCAAATATTTTGCTTCCACCATTTACACCCGAAAGAAAAAAAACATGCTCACTGATAACATCATATGTTCGTCTAGATATTACCTAATCCATGGTTGTATTTGTTGAAGAATGAAATCAAGTTCAACCTTCATAATTGTGCTTGAGTCATAATGAAATGTATTTATCAAAAGAAAGAAAGAAAAAAATATTATTATATAAATTGACTTATTAAAGCATGGGCTTCATGCTTTGGTCATTTGTTTTAGGTCAAGGTTTGCATTGTACCTCTAGGGTTTATGTCAAGTGTCCTTGTCCATGTCATATTGTAAAAAAACCTTATTGGGAATTATTTGTCAACAAGGAAAATTATTTTATTGTAAATTAGGTCATATAGGCTTTCTTCACCAAGTCGGCCTCAAACATGGTAATTCGACCTTACCAGAAGCATATATATTAGAGCAACTCGACCTCATTTGGAACACACTCTCAAGCAAGTTTGATTTGCAGTAACTGGTTGCAGAAAAGTGCGAAATTCAAGGAAGAATGAGAAGAAGGATAATGAAGAAGAAGGAGGACTCTTTCAAGGATAAAAGTTGAAATGTTCTCTCTTTACTACGTGTGAATTTGTGATGCTACTAGAAGAGGACCGAAATTCTGCAGTAACTAGGAGGCAGAAATTCTGTTGCAGGATAATCAAAATACTGCAACTGGGAAATCGAAGTTTATGGATATTGCTGGGTTGAAGCTACTAAACAAAAGTGAAGAAGATTGAAGGTTGATGCATCATATGAAAGGGTTAACTTGGTGGAGGAGGAAGGCATGTTGGTCTAGGGTCTTAGTTGTCTCAGTCATATGAATCTACTGAAGGAAGAGTTCTTGACTGGGTTTTCCCCTAGATAGGGGTTTTTCCCTGGTTGTCTGCCTATATTCAGTGTCTTTGATCTTCGTATTATGGTTTTGGTAATTGCTTGATGAGCTAAGATAAAACAAGAACACAAGAAATTTAATAAGAACATAAGAATATCACAAATAAATATCAACATAAGAAAATATTCCGCCTTTCTGATTTTCCAACAATATTCCCCAACCAGACTATGGTATCCATCCTATTGCAGAGAATATGCCTGCTACGGGATAATTTTGTGACTTATCCATACCACTCAAAGGTTGGAGTGCCCTGAAGGCCCAGGTCATGAGATGTGATCCATCTACCATTTTTCCAATCATGTGCGACACAGTTAGACCTGACTAAGCTTGTATATCCCACGGACATTCAAAAGAGTGATGAGTTCAATTGACACCTTATAAAATGATTCTCCTCCAATGAAAGGGTATGTGCCCATATAAACATTGTCTCCCTGACCTACTTTCCAAGCCATCCATCTTCTAATTCATCGAATTGAATCCAACAAACTCCTCGAAATATTTGATCCCCGAATACAATTGAAATTTTTGCTAGACCAAAGTCAATCCACAATTGATTGATTCTTCAAATATTTATCTGCAACAACTTTGTTCCATATGTGAGAGCCATTCAGTAGCCTCCAAATGCTTTTCATGGCTAGAGCTAAATCAAATCGGTGAAGGTTTTTGAAATCCCAACCCCCACAATCTTTGGGTTGCAAGAGTGTCTCCCATTTTCCGAGATGAAAGCCACACATTTTCTTTTGTCATGCCCATAAAAATTTAAACATAGTCTGTTTGATCCTCTTTAAAGCTAATTTTGCAACCTTGGATAGCGTGAGCCAATTGACAGGTATACTCTCCAAGACTGATTTCACCATACATTTAAAAAAACATGGAACAAGATTGGTAACCATAAAAATTTACCTTCAATTTACTATGGAGATTCTTAATTTGTAAATAGTCTTTATTACAATAACATGACTTATCAATATCACATGCCCAAAAAACCCATAACTCATTTAATATAACATTAAAACACTCTTTTATAAGTAAAAAATATAAACTTATTTTTATTTACTAAAATAAAGAAAATAGTGGTACAAAACCTCTTTGTATAAGAATAATCATAAGGAGACTGCCAATAGTTTCAAAACGGTAAGAGATTTATTGACATAATTGAATCTCCCCCACAACGAAGTTGAGAGATTTGTTGACATCTTTGTATCTTCCCACTTCTGGAGAAAATATATACATGCAGATGAGGTAATGGAATTTTAAATGCCCATACATATATATATATATATATAAGAATATAGAGATGGAAGAACTGAGCAAATCTCTAATAATTTAAACATTAACTTGACCCTTACCTGATTGGAACTCTTTCGGTCGAGGAATATTTTGGAATGAAATTTGACTGGCCATGCTTGATCTTTAGGCCAACAATACTACTTTCAACTCAAGAACATTTAGGTTGAATGACAACAGGATTTACCAGCCTTTACCAATCAGCCATAGCCAACTACCAGCAGCTCCTACAGATACTCCTGATAGCAAAAATAGTACTAATAGAATTCCCAGCGCATTCTGTTCAGGTCGCTGCAAAATGTTCATACTTTCATTAGTGGGCAAGCTGAAGTAATATATTAGTTTTAGCGTCCTAATATTGGCCTGAGCCTAAAGACAGTTAAATAACACAGTTAAATGAAATTATAAAAATGTCCAGGAGCCACCAAAACAGCTCACAATAATTTGACTGTAGGGTATTCTCTTTATCATTCACTATTTATTGCCACATACAGACCCACACAACACATTCCACAGATGAGGAGCAGGCCAAGCAAGCACACATATTCATCCCTATAACCAGTTAACTATTATGGTAGTAAAAGGGTCGCTATCTCTGTGGACACCACCAATGGCATACCACCGTGGAATGTTAGTACTTAATATGCTGCTGCAAACCAGACCTACCACCAATTTGAGATAACATATAAAAGGAGAGGATATTCACAGCCATAGTAATTGATTTCCAAGATGCCAAATATAGTGTATCCAACCGTTTATTAACTTGTTTTACCATTCACTGTTTATTATATGCATTTATGTAACATGTCCCATAGACCAGGGGAAAGCCAAGCAAACACACATTCATCTCACAACCAAGAACAACTTTTAACAACCAAAATGAGGCTGTTTAGGATCATAGATGTAACACTAATGTTAATAATAAATTAAACTTTCTAGAAGAAATCAGAGGGAAGAAGCAGCGAGAAACCAACCTTATATCCCTTCGGTGCAACAGTGAATATACAAACTGTAAGGTATCCATTGGACACACCGAGCACAATACATTGGAACAACATCCAACCTTGCGTACCATATTTTGCAGTAAAATAGAAACAAGGAATCAATCCTACTCGAGAAAGCGTTGCAACTGTTAACCAAGGTCTGCTTTCCAACTTTATAATGTCGATTAAGGGAAGGTATCTCCCAATAAGATCTCCAACATTAAACATTGCTATCAATACAACGACATACCTGCGATAATACAGAGTCATTACAAAAATCTTAAAACTAGACACATAAACCTGCATTTCAAAACGCTTCCATCCATTACAAATTTTTGTATATGAACCACATAAAATATTCAATATTGTCATTAACATGTGGTCGTTCAATTTATTTGGGTAATGCACAATCCAGGCACCAAATGATAGGCAGAACCTTCTGTTAGTTTTATTTGCCTTGTTAGCATACAAACGAAGGGAATGAAATCCAAATAGACGAAGTGCTGCCATAGCATTTGAGAACCACTCTTGGGCACAGAAGTATGGCTAATAAACTATTATGCATAAATACATTTCAAAGAATTAAAATACAAATTTTAATAAATACATTTCAAAGAATTAAAATACAAATTTTAAGGAAATGTCCATAAGGTTTTGGATAGATGGTGATCGGATGCTTTGTTAAGGCACTTCTTCATGTGAAGTTACAAGATCAATTCCCTACCCAGATTAGAGTGATATATTGGACATGATGATGATGTAATGTTACCAAACTTATGAAATAAAAAATTAAAAAAAACACTCATTAATAATTTAAAAGCAAAATAATACTCATCTAAATTTGCTGGTAAGTTCTTAAGGGACCGAAAAACAGACACAAACTTAGACTGGCCTTTCAAATATCCAGTGTGGAACCAATGAACAAATTAAGCATATTTTTTGTGTAGATTTTCCAAGCAACTTTGGAAACAGATTGGTTAGATGCTCCATGCTTTCTCTTAGAAGCCCATGCATTAGAGAGATTTTATCTTTGGCAACACAAGTTTCTATAAGAAAAGGGCTTAGTGATTTTGATTGCATTCGTCTTACCATTTTCTCCTTTGTTCGGTCTTTAAGATGTAAGATAACTTTCAAAGGCTTTAAAATTAATTCTATAAAATGGATTGGCATGGTTTTTTAAATGATCTATCCAGTTAAATCAATGCCAAGACCTTTCTTCCTCGGAAGTATATCATAGCAACACATATTGGAACATAATCAGAAATGAATGGGAAAGTGCAGTCATGTAGAGCTCCTGTTATATTCTTTCCTTTGTCACATAAGAGAGTTTTGTAAACCCCATAAAAAGGTACATTAGTACATTTTTACAACGTTTTCCCCACATAAGAAAGGGGTTGACTTCATTAAAAATAATTACTCTATCTATTCGTAGTACAGTTTCACTGATGATTTTTTTATGGACCTAAACAGATTTCAGAAATTAAAAACAGAGACGAACTGTGCATACCATTTACCAAAGTACAATGCTCTGATAGCACTCATCCCTAATTTCTCCATCGATGAACAAATTTCCAAATTAAACATTGCCTAACCCAGATCTGCTGTTTCCCAAAGAAAACACAGTTCTTGCTAATGAAAGTTTCTCAAGATCTAACTTATCTATTGGACTGAGATCCCCTTAGTTTTTCAGCATAAGACATGTGGGCAATTTCTATGGAAGCTTGGTAGGTTTATTGCTACTGCTTGTTGGAGGTCCAAGTGTGATATGTAAATGTAAATGAGAGGACTGTTAAATTGGAATATTGATGTAGATTTTATTAAACTGCAGGTTTGCATATATCCTTCTCTAAAACCGTTATAACTCATAACTGAAAAATAATTAAACTAAACTGCTAAACTGTCTAACTGCTGTCTAATTGTACAATATTCCATAGGATTACAACATTTCCCCCCTTAATTTGAAGGGACATCTGACATACCAAGTAAGGATCTAAATTTTTCGAACTTTGCACGTCCTAATGCTTTGGTAAAAATATCTACAATTTGTTCTGAAGTTGGACAATGTGTCAGATGAATTGTTTTGGCCTCTACATGATGTCGAATCAAATGATACTTGGTGTTGATATGTTTGGTTCCATCATGAAACTTTGGGTTCCTGGCCAACTGAATTGCAGAAGAGTTGTCTACAAATAGAGGAGTTGAAGCTTTTTGTTTCCCCTGCAAATCTTCGAGTATTCTCCGAAGCCAAATGATTTCCTTAGTGGCTTGAGCTGCTGCAACATGTTCGGCTTCGGTAGTAGAATCAGCAGGAACAGATTGCTTGCGTGATCTCCAACTAATGGCTGTTGATCCAAGATTCATTGAATAACCAGAAGTTGAGACTCCATTTTCTTTATCTCCATCAAAATCAGAATTTGAATAACCAGCAAGAAAACTTTGGAATATTTGATGCCATCACTTTGAGTTCCTTTTAAATATTTCAAAACTCTTTTTGCTGCTACTCAATGCCCCTCACAAGGATGATGCATAAACCTGGAAAGTATTCCGACAACAAAGGTTTCAGGACGAGTAATAGACAAATAAATCAAACTTCCAACAACTTACCTGTACTTTGTTGGATCTTCAAATGGTTTTCCTTCTTCGGAAGTGAGTTTCAAATTCTGCTCCATTGGTGTAGCAACAGGATTACAATCCGTCATACTATATTTGTTCAATAACTTACCAACATATTTCTTCTGTAAGATGAAAATATGTTGTGGTTTTTGATCAACTTCAATTCCAAGATAATAATGAAGTAAACCTAAATTTGTCATATCAAAAACCTTTTTCAATTTTTTTTTTATAGATGATATATATTCATCATTGTTTCATGTGATCATCAAATCATCAACATATACAACTAGATATACAACTGATCTTCCAACTTTCTTAACGAAAAGAGTTGCATCATCTAGGTCAAAATGTTTATAGTTTAATTTAAGAAGATGTTCAATTAGCTTCTCATACCATGCTCGTGGCACTTGTTTCAAGCCGTACAAAGACTTCATTAGTTTGCAAACCTTTTGTTCTTTCCCTTTAACGGAAAAATTTTTGGTTGAAACAAGTAAACATCCTCTTTCAAATCTCCATTTAAAAAAGGCATGTAAACATCTTTCAAATCTCCATTTAAAAAGGCAGTTTTGACATCCATAAGATGAATTTTCCATTCTTTCTGAGCTGAAATAGCAAACAAAGATCTAATAGTGCCCCATTTAGTTGTAGGAGCAAATGTCTCTATATAGTTGATACCCTTTTTCTGTACATATCCCTTCGCTACAAGTCTTGCTTTGTGCTTGTCTAGAAAACCATCAGCTTTACACTTAGTTTTATAAATCCATTTACAACCAATAGGTTTGATGCCAGCAGGAGAATCCACCAGCCTCCATGTGCCATTTTTTATGAGAGCATCATATTCCTTTTGCATTGCATCTTTCCACTGATCATAACTAGCAGCTTCTTCAAAGCAAGTAGGTTCACAATCCACAGAAAAATTAAATTCACAATGAGAATAGTTACTTGAGGAACTTCCAGCCTTAAACTCATCATATTTCTTTGGAAATGTTCGAATACGAGTTGACCTTTGCAAAGGTTGTGTAGGAAGTTGTTCAGGAAGTTGTGGAAGTTGCTCATCTTCTTCATCTGGCTTAGTTCTTTCCATTTCATTCATTGTTTCTGTAGAAACATTTGCATCAACCAATTCCTCATTAGCAGCAACAGAATTATCATCATCAACCAATTTCTCATCATTGAGAGAATGAAACTCCATAGACTGATCTAATATAAGAAACCTCCCTTTAGGATGGGGAAGTATATTATCTGATTCATAATAAAACTTTTGAGGCACAAAATTTTCTAACTGATTAAGTTGTCTATCATCAGTGAGGGAATCTTTTTCAGTTTCAAGAAAAATTACATCTCTTGACAAACTAAACTTTTTATTGTCTTCATCATACAATCGGTATGCCTTAGAAGTCATGGAATACCCCAAAAATATACATTTTCTACTTCATTCACTCAACTTATTCCTCTGTTGTTTAGGAATCAAAGCATAGCATTGAGAACGAAAATTCGAAAATGTTTAACAGCAGGAAGACGATTATACCACATTTCATATGGAGTTTTGTTGTTATTGATAGAGGAAGGGCACCGATTTCTAATGTATGTTGCACAAAGCACGACTTCTCCCCAAAACATCAATTTTACATTCTTAAAAAAATATCTTTGACCTTACCATTATTGAGTTACGAAATGGGAGAGTTTGTGAATACCATTAAAGGGCTTGGTGAAATTATTGATGAAGGCATCTAGGGTTCCCGTATATATTTACTATTAAGTTTGCTATTGGTTTCCTTGATTCTTATCTTGTCCATATCTTAATGCGTTAATATATTGAGGAATTATGGTAAGAAATGAAGGAATTGTTTTCAGTTACGATGTAACTCACTCTTACCTTTCTTTGTGCAGAAAAGTGACGAAAGGAACGATTGTTGTTCCCTGACGTTGGAGCAGCAGAATCCGACAAGGAAAAGAACAAATGCATCGGTTGCGGACAAAGCTAAGAGTAAATCAGAAGAATCAACACGGAATAGAAAAGTTGCCTTAAGTTAGAAATCAGTTGCGAATCCCTCAGGATCGAGAGATCCTGAGGGATCGCATTTAGTATTTACTTGTTACCCCTTTCTGATTATAAAAGAAAGTGATTGTAGGAAGAAAGGGGAGGAACCCCTGTTATTTTTCAAGTTGTAAGTTTAATTACAAACTGCATTGTTGAAGGATGTGATTATACTGTGATGTTACTCAAGTTCGATGATTAATATATAATTGAAGTTTATGTTCTCTCGCATTATCTGAAGTAATTCAACAGTGCTCACTGGTGGCTAAGGGCCTGACCTCTGGTGAAGTTAACTGCTTCCTTGCGTTATATTTCCGATTCTGTTAGAGTTTGGTTTGGTTGATAATTCATTGTTTCCATGAGTTTATTTCCTTAGCTGTTCATTACTTTCTTGTATCGTGATGATATATGTTCTGTTTATAATTTACAACGTTGTCATTTGATTTAAGTTTGGTTCATTACAGTGCAAATCATCTAGACAATATATTGTATTGATTTAATCATCTACAAGAGTTTGATTATTGCTATTAGACTCTCAAAAGTAATATCATTCTTATCTTGATTGCTTTATAAGATTTAGCATAGTTTAGATTGAATCAGCTAAGTAGAGGCAAGTTATTGTTACTGTGCTCTCAGCTGATGATGCTATTGTTTGAATCGCTGTATGGTTTGATTTCAGTAGAAGATTGACCTGTGATATTTCTTTTAATAATTGCAATTGGAATTTATTAGATGCCTCCATTTATTATTGTGTCAAGATCTGTACTACAATTTAGGAAACATTACTCTCTGAATTAATAGCAGTCACATACTGTGTACACTCTTGAAATAAGAGGACTTGCCCAAATTGATGATTAATGTGGGATAATTAGGAGTTTTAAAAGGCACCTTTATCAGTCAACATTTTGGCGTCGTTGCCAGGGAGAGTGTAGCCATTTACAAAGAGTGATGTATACCTGATAATTGTTGTTGAGGAAGAACTGGATATTGAAAACGGAAGGTAAGAACCTACGTAACGAGCAAGTAAATTACTTGCTCTTCCGCCCGCTTTTCAACACAATTTATAGAAAAGTGAAGTAGGTGTTTGATGTTTGTCTGTTGAGAGAGAACTGGGTATTGAATACGGAAGGTAAGAACCTACGTAACGAGTGAGTAAAATGCCTGCTCCCCCGCCCGCTTTCCAACAGAACTGTTACAAACTTAAGGTAGAAATAAACATTTGAATTTTTTGTTGGGTGTGGAGCCTGATTATCTTGTTTACTTTGTATCACGGCATTGGACCTCCTGTACCTTAAAAGGGGCGGCAACGCCGCCTGTAATTAATCGCTACCATGGGGGGTCCAGGGGGGGCGACAACACTTTTCGGAGCCCCCCCCTAGCGGGGGGTTTCGGGGGCAGCGCCCCCGAAGCCAAAAGCAGATGTAAAATTGCCTTGTAAAAGTATAGTAATTTCTAGTCAATCTAGGCTGTTCATAGGCAGATGATCTGACGGTAGAAGCTATGTTTAGTTTAGGGTTTTTTTTTCCCTAGAAGGCAACCCCCTTGTGTATATGAGGGTATTGTATTGCGGCTGTGTATTATGTGTGTATTCTCAGAGCGAGAAATAGATAGGGAGATTGTGAGAGAGAACAAAGGATATTACAACGGATCTGCTGTAGGTTTTGTCTCTTCATTTTTGCTGGATAATAGAAAGGAAGGACTGGCTGTTCGTGGTGGACGTAGCCCAAACTGGGTGAACCACGTATATCTGTGTCTCTCTGGTTTTATGTGTTTTGTGTGCTTGTATTTTCTGCATATTTTATGTGTTGCATTGCTCCATAATATATAATTTTCTAACAACTGGTATCAGAGCCGAAGGTATATTTGGCTGATAAACTCGTAGGAAAGAAGGGTTCCTAGTTCGAGTGGGAGCAATGGCGGAAGATGGTAAATTTAGGGTCGAGAAATTTAATGGCCAAAACTTCCCATTGTGGAAGATGCAGATGGAAGATTATATGTATCAGAAAGATTTATACCTACCATTGAGCGGAAAAACAAAGAAGCCGGCGGCCATGACAGACGCGGAATGGAACATTCTCGATAGAAAGGCACTCGGAACAGTACGGTTGTGCCTTGCGGCGTCAGTCGCCTTCAATATTTCAAAGGAAACAACAACAGAGGGTTTGATGCAGACGTTGGCAAAACTATATGAAAAACCCTCAGCCTCAAACAAGGTATTTCTTATGAAACGACTATTTAATATGAAGATGTCGACAGGTGGATCTGTTGCAGACCATTTAAATGATTTCAATACAGTTACCAGTCAGTTAAGTTCTGTAGGGGTAAACTTTTATGATGAAGTTAGGGCTCTTTTATTTCTATGCTCATTGCCAGAGAGTTGGAATGGTTTAGTAATGGCCATTAGTAACTCTGTCTCTGGATCTAGTACTTTAAAGTTTGGTGATGTTGTCGGTGCTATCCTTAGCGAGGAAATGCGACAGAAAAGCTCCAGTGAGACATCGGGTAATGCTTTGAGTGCAGAGTCTAGGGGAAGAAGAATGGAAAGAGGAAAGAGCTCGGGTTTTCGTAGTAAATCAAGGAAAGGCAGATCCAAGTCTAGATCGGGGATAGTGTGCTGGAAATGCGGAAAGAGAGGACACCTAAAGAAAGATTGTAGATCTTGGAAGGGAAAAGAAGGAGATGCACAGCAAGAAAACAATCATGAAGCAAATGTGACAGGTGATGTGTTACAAGATGCTTTGATTCTTTCTTTCGAAAATGTTACTGATTCTTGGGTTGTAGATTCAGGGGCTTCATTCCATGCCACACCTGATAAGAAATATTTTCATGACTATGTTCAAGGAGAGTTTGGACAAGTTCGTTTGGGTGATGATAAACCCTGTAAAATTGTTGGAATGGGTAAAGTTCTTGTAAAACAACAGAATGGAAACCAATGGCTACTAAAGGAGGTAAGGCATGTTCCAGATTTGAAGAAAAATCTGATTTCAACAGGGCAGTTAGGTAGTGAAGGTTGTGTGACAACTTTCACAGATAAAACTTGGAAGGTCACCAAAGGAGCGCTGGTAATAGCAAAAGGTGAAAAGGTTGGTACATTGTATTTATGCAATGGTATTTCTAACTCTGTTAATTCTTTAACTTCCAAAGGAGTAGATGAAGGATTATGGCATCATAGGCTCGGACACATGAGTGAGAAGGGAATGAAGATTCTTCACTCAAGAAATTTGTTGCCAAGTTTGAAGAATGTTGATTTGGATTTCTGTGAAAATTGCATTTATGGAAAAAAAAAGAGAGTCAGATTTCTCAGAGTTGGGAAAGAAAAGAAGAGCGAAAAATTGGAGCTTGTGCATACAGATGTATGGGGACCTGCTCAGGTATCATCTCTCTGTGGCTCTCATTATTATGTTACTTTTATTGATGATGCAACTAGAAAAACATGGATTTATTGTATTCAGAATAAATCTGATGTATTTGATACTTTCAAGAAATGGAAAGCCTTGGTTGAGATTGAGACAGGAAAGAAGTTGAAGTGTCTCAGATCAGACAATGGAGGTGAATATTGCAGCAAAGAGTTTGATAGGTACTGTTCAGAGCATGGAATTCGTAGAGAGAAGACAGTTCCAAGAACACCACAAGAAAATGGTGTGTCAGAAAGGATGAACAGAACAATCATGGAGCGTGTAAGGTGCATGAGATTGCATGCAGGATTGCCTTTACAATTTTGGGCAGATGCTGTAGATACTGTTGTTTATCTAATAAACAGAGGGCCTTCAAGTTCCTTGGATGGTGGTATTCCAGAGGAAGCATGGACAGGTAAAAAGGTAAACTACTCATTTTTAAAGCCTTTTGGTTGTGAGGCCTTTGTCCATATTAATAAAGAAAATAGAACAAAGCTTGAGGAAAAATCAAAGAAATGTACCTTTATTGGATATGTTGTTAATGATTTTGGTTATCGCTTATATGATTATGAAAATCACAAAATCATTAGGAGCAGAGATGTAATATTCAATGAAAAGTTCTTGTATAAGAATCAGCTGCAGGAAAAGAAACAGGAAAAAGAAAGCAAGGAATACACAGTTCTTGATGAGATAACTGAAAAAGTAAAGGTGCCTGAAAATAATAATAATCAACAACCACAGCAGCAACAACTACCACAACAACAAAAGGCACCTCAAACACCTGAAAGTGGTGTTAGAATATCTACCAGGATAAGTAGACCCCCCGAACGATACTCTCCTTCATTATATTATTTATTGTTGACTGATTCTCGGGAACCCGACAAATGTTATGAAGAGAAAATGCGTGGCTGAAAGCAGAAGAAGTGGAGCTAGCCATGGATGGAGAGAGACTCTTTAATGCATAACTGCATTCTTGGGACTTAGTCATTGCCTGCAGGTAAAACCGCATTGCAGAATAAATGAGTTTACAGGGTGAAGGAAGAAGATGGAGGAAAACAGAGGCACAAAGCTAAACTTGTGGTGAAGGGGTTTGCACATAAGAAAGTTATTGATTTTGATGAAATATTTTCTCCTGTTGTTAAAATGACTTCAATCATAACTATTTTAAGTCTTGTAGTAGCAGAAGATTTACATCTTGAACAGTTAGATGTAAAGACAACATTTCTCCATGGAGATCTAGAGGAAGAGATCTATATGGAGCAACCAGAAGGATATGAGGTCAAAGGGAAAGAAAAATTATTGTGCAAGCTAAAGAAGAGATTGTATGGCTTAAAACAGGCTCCAAGGCAGTGGTATCTAAAATTTGACAAGTTTATGTTTGAACAAGGTTATACTAGATGTCACTCTGATCATTATGTTTATCTAAAAAGGCAAAATGATGGAAGCTATATTATATTGTTATTGTATGTAGATGACATGTTTACGTGGTCTAAACATGCAGAAACAACAACAAATTAAAGAAAATTGCAGTCTATTTGCAATGAAGGATTTGGGAGCTGTGAAACAAATCCTTGGTATGAGAATAACTAGAGACAGGAAAAATCGCAAATTAACGCTGTCTCATAATGAGTACATACAAAAGGTGTACAAAAGATTTAATATGCAGAATGCAAAACCCGCTAGTACACCTTTTGCTTCTAGGCCATATTTCAAACTTAGTAAGGAGATGTGCCCCAAGACCCAAGAAGAAATGGACTATATCTCTAAATTTTATATGCATCACACAGCTTAATGTATGCAATGGAGCCAAGCTAAGGCCTGATATTGCACATGCAAAGGGGGAGTTGTGCTAAAAGAAAAATACAGGAAAATAACATTAGATGATAGTGAAATGGATTCTCTGATATTTGAGAGGTACCACAAATGAAGAATTGTGCTTTGGTGGTTCAAACATTGCTCTACAAGGATAGGTTGATGCAGATATGGTAAGTGAAAGAGATAATAGAATGAGCACTAGAGGATATGTATTTACTTTAGGTGGAACAACTATTCATTTATGTTTCAAAATCCAAAGTGTTGTTGCACTTTCAACAACATAAGAAAAGTATGTTGCTGCTACAGAGGCTAGTAAAGAAATAATCTGGTTACAAATGTTTATGGATGAATTGGGTAAGAAGCATGATATGGGCACGTTATACAGTGATAGCCAAAAGTGCCATTCATCTTGCAAAGAACTCAACATTTCATTCCAGGACTAAACGCATACATTTCAAGTACCATTTCATATGGTCAGTATTGGAAGATGGAGAGTTGAAGCTGGAAAAGATACACACTAGCCAAAATCCTGCAGATATGCTAACAAAAGTTGTAACCAGGGAGAAACTGAGAATGTGCTTAGTTTCAATTGGTCTTCAAGGATGACGATGAAGATGAGGAATAGCCAGGTCCAAAGAGGAGTCATTGTCCAGCAAATGAAGCAGCGGTGGAGTTGCTACAATCAGTCTCCAAGTGGGAGATTGTTGGGTGTGGAGCCCGATTATCTTGTTTACTTTGTATCACAGCATTGGACCCCTGTACCTTAAATGGGGCGGAAACGCCACCCGTAAATTAATCGCTGCCGTGGGGGGTCCAGGGGGGGCGACAGCGACTTTATGGAGCCCCCCCCCTGGCGGGGGGTTTCGGGGGCAGCGCCCCTGAAGCTAAAAACAAATGTAAAATCGCCTTGTAAAAGTATAGTAACTTCTAGTCAATCTGGGCCGTTCATTAGGAAAATGATCTGACGGTAGCAGTTATGTTTAGTTTAGGGTTTTTTGACCTCGAAGGCAACCCCCTCGTATATATGAGGGTATTGTGTTGCGGCTATGTATTATGTGTGTATTCTCGGAGTGAGAAACAAAGAGGGAGACTGTGAGAGAGAACAGAGGATATTACAACAGATCTATTGTAGGTTTTGTCTCTTCATTTTTGCTGGATAATAGAAAGGAAGGACTGGCTGTTCGGGATGGATGTAGCCCAAATTGGGTGAACCACGTATATCCGTGTCTCTCTGGTTTTATGTGGTTTGTGTGCTTGTATTTTTTCGCATATTTTATGTGTTGCATTGCTCCATAATATATAATTTTCTAACATTTTTTGCATGAATGACTAAGAAACCTGACAAGGGAAAAATTCTTCCTTCTAAACCTGAAAAATCTAAGGACTGGTGACCCTTAGATGATCAACTTTTATTGACTAAATCTTAAGAAAAGCCGAGTCTCAGTCATCAGTAGGACCCTGAATTACTATTGCCAAATGTTCTATTGACTTCCTTCAAACTGCAGAATCACCATCTATAGCTAACGTTGAGATTCATAGTCAAGCCGAAAGGGCTGAGCAGAGTTTTCAAGATACTGAGAATGTACAAGCCTTCCCTCCACAAGAAGGAAATTCTTACAACCTCCGTGAAGGAGAAGGAGAAACAAGTAAGCCTGAAATCGAATTACCAGAACCTAGATCTCTTGAAACAGTGATTGGGCAAAGGATACCCAGTCTTCCAAATCAAGGTAGTGCTGTTAAAACTTTTCCAGCCTTCGGTAGGCATCCTAGAAAAAACTCTCCAGCTCCGGAGATCCCTGAAGGATATTGGCATATTTTTTACCAAATGGCTCATAACCAACAAACTCAAACTTCTACATTGCAATACCCTATCATTGACACAATTGTCAATGCTCCCATGAAGGCTATCCCATTACAGAATATTCCTACCTTTTATGGGCTAACTTCAGAAGATCCCGATGCATTTCTTTTCGAATTCGATGTCTTATGCAGGGGTTATGATTACACTACCGACCCCCAAAAACTGAAGCTATTCCCCTCTACTTTGAAGGAAGCAGCTCTGCGTTGGTTCATGGGACTTGGTGGAGGCACCATCAATGATTGAGACCAAATGAAAACATTTTTCCTAAAAAATACCAAGATTATTGCCGAACTAGAGAACTAAAAGATGAAATCTTTCAAATGGTAGCCAAACCTAGCGAGACTTTGGAGGAATATGTAGAACGTTTCCAATACAATCTGCAAAAAATTCCTTATACAAATCTGCCTGATAATGTTTTAAAAACCACATTGATTAGAGGTATGAAAGACCAATTGGTAGAGACGCTAAATATAATGGGTAAAGGTGATATTTATCAAGAAAATTATAACGATATTGTAAGTTTGTGTATTAAGTGTTCCAGGGGCAGTTCAAGGCTGAAACCAGCGGGACATGATGCAAACCTCAGAGACAGTAAAGCTTCAGGAGAAAGCATTACATGAAGTGAAATCAACAATATGTTAGAGGATTTCAAGATGGATATCCTGGGGACCCTGACAACACAATTGGATGTCATGCAAGCTAAGCAAAAGCAGGCTATAGAAGAACATAACTTGGCTATTTTCTGCCCCCGCTGCAGACAAAAGCACAGTCATAAAGAATGCCCTCTAGATGCGATACGAACATGCGCCATATGCACTAAAGAGGACGCCATGAAAATCTACCCATCACTCCCATGTTTAAAAGCATTTTTCAAGGAAGCGGAAGAAGAAGTAGAACCAGCATATCTGTTGAACCAGCGTCGCCGATGGCGAGCACGTCAGACAGGTATGCCCACCGATCCATCTTCATTTTTTCCTTCCTCGCAATATAATTCTCAGTAGTATTCAGGGGCAACATGGCAGAATCAGCCATCCTTTTTGTCACCCCAAGCATTTTTTATGCCACCATGGCCCAATTAGTCAAATTCAAATAACAATAGCTAGCCAAATTTCCCTTACGCACCACCATTTTGGAAAAACAACCCTTATTCTTCCCAATGGTCCCCTTCCACTTCACAAAATCAGAACTGGCAATCAAATTAGTAGAGAGCTACAAACTAGCTTATGGGAACAGTCCCTCTGCCTCAACCAACTTTACCAACACCTTACACATTGCAACAAAACCCTCAACCCAATCTACGACCATAGCTTCCAGCCCAGCCCAACTCAAATCCCAATAATAGACCAGTCCAATCCGTACAAATTATGGAAGGACCGGAGCCAGAAATTGAGTTGAGGGAGTGTAATAAACTCAAGTTGAGGTCTGGACGAATAATTGAATCAGAAAAGGATAAAAATATACAATTAGATGATCCGTTACCTGTAGAAAAAACACCTCAAGTGGAGAATACAGTTGAATAGAAAAGCCACGATCAAACTATTACCTCTTCTCCACCATTCCCAGAGAGATTGATTATACCCCGCTCAATAGAATATCCTGATTTCAATCTTCTGGGAGAATTAAAAAATATCTGTGTAAAAATAGCTCTCCTCCAGGCTATTCAGGACATTTCGATTTATGCAAAAACTATTAAGGAATTGTGTACGAAAAAGCCTAAGAGGAAAATAAAAACAACCCCAACTGTCCACACAGTCGGAACTTTGTCTGATTTATTATCAGGCAGAGAGACACCGTTAAAATATGAGGACCCAGGAAACCCTATAGTCACGGTACAAATAAATGGATGTTCCTTCCCCAATGCATTAGTCGATTTAGGAGCATCCATTAATATTCTCACAACAACAACCTGTCAAAAAATTCGCATTACAGCCTTGGATCCAACCACGACCTTGCTGGAATTGGCTGACCGATCGGTTGTCAAACTTGAAGGGACATTATAGGATGTAATGGTGTCTGTAGATTCTTGGGAGTACCCAGCAGATTTCTTGATCATCAATCCTAGAAACTGACTAGATGGACATCCTTTAATATTAGGAAGGCCTTGGCTAGCAACTTTCGATGCTTATTTCAGCTGCTGGACAGGAAGTATGACTATAACTAGGGGGAATGTGAAAAATTTAGCTTTATACCCCCCTGCTCAGCCAAGCTTAACTATTATGAAAACGAGGAAACAACCTGCAACATACTTCACGAAAAGTATTCGGTCACCATTAACTGTGGGAGATTCCCTTGAATTCAAAAACCAAACCGAAGATGATATTATTAATACTTTTATCAATCATCCTGCCACAGTATCAAGTCTGAAATGCCACATGATTGAAGCAGTCCTTGACAATGAAATTGAAGAAGATCCCCTGAGAGAAATCAATGACCGAACAATCCCTACAACCACTTTTTATAATAGTAAACCTATCAAAATCGAGCTAGGGAAAATCTTGAACATTAACAGTAATCTGAGTAATGACCAACAACAAAAAATTACTCAAGTTCTTAGGAAAAATAAAGAGGCTTTTGCTTGGGACTACTCAGATATGAAAGGAATCGACCCTCAGCTATGCATGCATCACATCTACACTAAGAAAGATGCAAAAACCATTCGACAACCTCAGCGTCGATTAAACCCTCACCTAAAAGACATTGTTAAAGAAGAACTTCAAAAACTGTTAGATGTCAATTTTATCTATCCTATATCTGACAGTAAATGTGTTTCTCCATTAGTTGTGGTTCCCAAAAAGAATGGGAAATGGCGAATATGCGTTGACTATAGAGAAATCAACAAGGAAATGCAAAAATACCACTTTCCCCTTCCTTTCATTGATCAGGTCCTAGATGCATTGGCAGGGAAATTTTTTTTATCTTTCCTGGATGGCTTCAGTGGCTATAATCAAATCCAAATTGCCCCTGAAAACCAGGATAAAACTACCTTTACCTGTCCATGGGGAACGTTCGCCTACAGGGTATTAACTTTTGGATTGTGCAACACACCTGCCACATTCCAACGAGCCATACTCAGTATTTTCACAGACTTGATAAATGAAGGGTTAGAAGTATACATGGATGATTTCACACCTTATGGAGATGACTTTGAGCAAGCATTACAGACATTGGAAAAAGTCCTGGAACGGTGTATTGCTACCAGCCTATGTTTAAGTCATGAAAAGTGCCATATGATGATGACAGAGGGCCTGATCTTGGGTCATTATATCTTAGCAGCTGGAATTCAGGTAGATCCAGCAAAAATATAGGTAATTCTCTTACTAGCTACTCCCTGCACTCAAACAAAGGTACGTAGTTTTTTGGGATTTGCTGGATATTATCGTAGATTTATCAAGATTTTTTCACAAATTGCTGCACCATTATATGCCTTAACAGGAAACAGTGATTTCATATGGACTGACAAATGTGACATTGCCTTTACAGATCTAAAACAGCTACTATCAACAGCACCAGTTCTACGAGGACCAAACTAGGATATACCATTCCAGATCTCATCAGATGCGTCAAACACAGCCATTGGGGCAGTTCTTGGACAAGAAGAAGAAAAAAAACCCTATGCTATATATTACATTAGCAAAAACTTAGCCCCTACTGAATTGAATTACACAGTAACAGAGACGGAGTTTTTAGCCGTTATTTATGCTATTAACAAATTCAGACACTATATAATAGGATACCCTATGGTTTTGTATACTGATCACTCTGTTATTAAATATTTAGCTAATAAACCTGTTAAAAATGGAAGAGTGACACGATGGTTGATCCTTTTGCAGGAATTCAACATAACAATCAAAGATAGACCAGGTAAGGAAAATCCAATAGCAGATTTCCTCTCACGTGTGCCAAAGACAGACAACTCGACAGCAGTAGAAGATCAGTTCCCTGATGTGCACTTATTTGATGCAATCGTGAAAACACCGTGGTACGCGGATGTCGCAAACTACCTAGTAGTGGGAAAATTACCCAAGCACCTGACACCCAGTGAAAGAAAACTAATAGTGCAACGTAGCACTCGGTTCTCTTGGATCGGAGGATATCTCTTTCATACAGGAACCGATATGCATATTCGAAGTTGTGTCAGTGAAGATGAAATTTTTGACATCTTAAAATCTTGCCACGATGGGCCTTGAGGTGGACATTTTGCAGACCACAGGACTGGACATAAAGTCTTACAGATGGGCTACTATTGGCCCACCATTTTTAAAGATGCTAAGAAGTTTGTCCAAGCATGCGATAGCTGCCAAAGAATGGGTTGCCCTGGACAGTCTGACGAGATGCCCCTACATCCACAGTTAGTCATTGAACCGTTTGAACGATGGGCGTTAGATTTCATTGGCCCAATAAACCCATCATCTAATCAAAAGACATATATGCTAGTTGCAATAGAATATGTGACTAAATGGGTGGAGGCGAAAGCATTACCAATGGCAACAGAGGACTCAGTAATCCACTTTCTTTTCCAAATTTTCGTGCAGTATGGCTTGCCTAGAGAAATAGTCACGGATGGAGGGCCACAATTCGTAGGCCATAAGATTGCTGCAACATTAAAGAATCATCATATCATGCACAGAATCACATCTCCATACCACCCGCAGGAAAACGGCCAAGTAGAAAGTAATAATAAAGTAATCAAAGCAATACTAACAAAGACAGTCGCATCTCATAGACGTGACTGGGCTACCCGATTGCCAGAAGTCCTGTGGGCATATCGCACGACATGGAGAAATACAACAAGATACTCCCCATATCAGTTTGTGTTTGGCAAAGAACCTATCTTCCCAATAGAATTTTAAATTTAGACATTGAGGATAGCTCAAGAAGTAGGCTTGGACTTGAATGAAGCACAAATCAACAGAGTATGTCAAATCAATGAATTGGATGAAATCCGGCTATTAGCGCTGTAGCATACTGCACTAATCCAACAACAAAGAGCGAAATGGCATGATTCCCTCATCAAGAAGAAGATCTTCCATGAAGGTGATTGGGCACTTTTATATGATTCTAGGTTCCAGGATTTCCTGGGCAAACTCCAGACCAGATGGTTAGGCCCCTATGAGATACAAGAGGTGCATGATAATGGCACCCTTACATTAGCCACCATTGATGGGTTTGGCCACTCTTTTAAAGCAAACGGACATTGAGTACGCCTCTATTACAAACCGCTTATAAGGGAATCCATTTACCAACAGATACGGGAAGATTCCACAATACAAATTCTTGCTCAGGAGGGAAACCCTTCCACAGCACCAGTTCCGTGAAGAAATGTTTTTTTTTTTAAACTTGTACATAAATTTAACTTTCTGTTTGATTGGATTTTCTTGATAATAGATTGTACTTTAAGTTTTTTCTTTTTTCTATTTTTCCTTTGTTGTTCCCTCTAGGGAACAGTGGTTGTTCCCTCTAAGGAACAACAATCTCTGTGTGCATTTTGCTTTGCTATTCCCTATAGGGAACAGCTGTTGTTCCTTACAGGCAACAACATTTTGTTGTGTATTTCACTTTTTTGTTCCCTACAGGGAACAACAATTTTCGTGTGAATTTTGTTTTGTTGTTCCCTACAGGGAATAGCTGTTGTTCCCTCTATGGAACAACAGTTTTGGTGTGTATTTTTCTTGTTGTTCCCTACAGTGAACAACAATTTTTGTGTGTAGATTGCTTTGTTGTTCCTTACAGGGAACAACTGTTGTTCCCTATAAGGAACAACAATTTTTGAGTGCGTTTTCTTTTGTTGTTCCCTATAAGGAAAAATACACATTTTTTTTGCGTATTTTCTTTTGTTGTTCCCTATAGGGAACAACTGTTGTTCCTTTTAAGGAACAACACTTTTTGTGTGAGTTTTTATTTTGCTATTTCTTTCAAAGAATAGCACTTTGTGAATGTTTTTGAGAACATCCTCTTTCTCTTCCTTGCATAATCATCCCTAGACCACCCTAGTTTCACTCTTTATAATTTTCTTAATGGCATGGAAGGTACAGTATATATTTAAAGACAACAAATAGGGAGGTCTAGTGGAACAGGAAAATACCATGAATATTGTCATCTTTAACAAGATTTCTTTGTGATGATCCAAGAAAAGAAAAAGGAAAAGGACACAGTTATCTATCTCACTTTACTACCCTTAATTCCACTATAAATCAACCTGATTGATCATCTATACCATGTTGGTTCTCCCTTGCCTGTATAACTCTCTTTATTATTATCAATAAGATTATGGGTATATATTTTTTATATATTGATATGTCAAACTTCTTTCGCCATCCCTACTCTTAAGAAGTGATGAGCCACCCTCTATGTATAAAATGGGGACTAAAAAGGAAAAGAAAGTAAAAATATATATATTCACTAACAATGTTATGATTTTTTTTCAGATAGAGGATAGGGGGTCTCATCACGAGCCAACCTACCATGATCGTAAGGAAGCAGTGAAGTGGCATTCCCACTATGGCCACCACACCAGGGATATGATCCAATGGATTCTTAAACAAATAAAGTCCTTGGAAACATGAGGTCTCATCACGAGCCGGCCTGACCACTTTCGCTACTTCCCAGTGAATGGCAATGTGTTCACCTGGTCACCAAGCCAGCACATTGGTCTCATTATGGACATCATCAGACACTTCCCCAATTATACATCGAGGACCATGGTTCCCAAGGGTTAAAAAGAAACTCTGTTGAGGCTATGGACGCCTGCGGGCAGCAGAAGCTCTACGGATGGTATTGAAGCTTTATTTTACATCAATAATTATTATAATACCCTCTTCTTGTAAATTTTTTTTTTTTTAATGGAGAGATTATGGTCCTAACATACCTTGAACCTTTATGCATGAATATATATATTTTTTAAATCAATCACAAAAATTTAAGTGGAATAATGGCACTAAAGTTTTATATCTTGCGCATGTTGTCCCTTTTTCTTTATCATATCACATCACGGCAGCCTATCATTTATTCATAATTCTCAATACAAGCCTTGATTTCACCACTCCCATATCCTTTATGATCATGTCATTAATAAGCATACCTTACCAATCCATTACCCCTGTACTTCGCCACCAGCGCCTTACCCTTTCATTTATTAGGTCGTAGGCAACCTATCAATTCAACAGGGGGCGAGACCTCTAGTGTACTTATGAATACGCTGTCATTTTCTCATTGGATTTTGCAGAATGATATGACATTCCATGATCGCAAAGAATGTGGTATGATAACAACCCTCAATAATGGTATTTATATTTATTTGTTGTTCCATCATTCAGCCATGTTCGTCGCTGTGTTTTTCCTGCTACACTTATTGTTTGCAGAATTCCAGCGCTATGGGAGGAAGAGTAGTACGTAGAGAACCGCTAATACTGGTTGTTTCTGATGTAGCTAGGGCAATTTTAGTTCAAGCCCGGTGGATAACATACTTTATGAGATTTCAACCACCCAACGAGGAAATTTCCATCGAGTTCTTACGTAATTTATAGAATGGAAAATCTATGGTAATGGGTAGGCAAATCACTGTATCAGACGCAGTGATAGCGGAAGTGTCCGGGTTACCGGCAGAAGGACATGTGTGGGCTGATAAGCGGCTGAAGTTGCAAGATGCTATCGAGGCTTTTAGAGACGAAGGACAGGAGCTGGTCAAAAAGGGTAAAGGCGTTCGGCCATCTTCTCTCGGAGAGCCATGGGGAGAGCTAGCAAAAATCGTCCAGAACTACATTACATGTGACGAGCGAAAAGACATGGTAAGGCCGCATCAACTTAAACTTTTAGCAGCTCTAAAACAAAAGTGCTATGTTAATTTACCTGCATATTTTAACTCTTTATTGCATGACACCGCCAAAAGGTTAAGATGGTCCCAACACAGAGAAGCCGTAGTAAGCCACCACTGTCTAATCAGGCTAATAGTTAGCTATAACCTCGTCCAACAGCAATCCAGCTAGGATGACCTAATTGTAGCTCTCGAGGGTGGTTCAGACCTGCCTGCACTTAACCTGATTCAGAAAAGAAAGAGGAATACCCTTCCAAGAAACATACCTCAAAAGCGCAGACAATCCACAAGGTTGAAGTCAAGACTAGGAGTGGCCGAAAATCCTCAAGATAGTACCAGTCAACCTATAGAATCACCTAGTCCAGTAAATGAACAACACTTGAAGACAGAGTCAGAAGGCCAGGATAACCCTGAATCAAACCATGAGGAAGAAGCAGGGCATTTTGGAGATGAACAAAGAAATGAATCAATACCAAGCATGAGTCCCCAAGGTGATTTGTTACACGATTTCGAATTGGCCTAGGTCCTGGCTAATATGAATGATTACATGAAGCCTGAAAGCCCACTCAATCCTAACCTAGGAGCAACCCAATCTCCTAAAAATACTGGCGATACCAGAAGTCTATCTCCCTCAAAAGATGCAAGCCATGAAGAAGAAATCAATGTAGAGGCCATTCGGGAAGCAGTGCACTAATTCGGTGACACGCTTTCGGTAGAAAATAGGCAGGAAAACCTAGGTACAGAAAACATAGGCCAAGGAGAAGAAGTAGAGACAGAGATGCTTCGGGAAGCCAATATTCAATCAGGAGACATGGTCCCCTTAGAACAGAGCCAAGATGAGCAACCAGCCTCTTTAGAGGCAGAAACTATTAATGAGACTGTCAACAGAATAGTTGCTTCTCCGAAAGAGTATAGTGCCAAATTGAAAAAGGTTAGGAAAGAACAACAGAAGCTACACAAAACAGTCAAAAGGCTCAGAAGAAAAATAAAGGAAATCGCAGCGGGAAAGGTCCTGGATAAAACCTTAGAGACAGCAAAGGCAGCCGTGAAAACATAATTACATGAAGGGAGGGCTACAGGGACTCAAACCGAGCCCATACCCATTCAACCAGTCATCATTAAAGAAGAACAGCATGAAATTTTTATAGATATAGCTACTCAAACAGAGGATGTACCCTCTCATAGCACGACTACTCAGACAGAGGCTTGGACCTCCCATGATAAAGAGACTCAGACAAGCCTACAAGCTAAAGACATCATGACACACGATGACCCCATTATTTTGAATCTTCAGAAAGAATTAGCAGAAGCTCGGCTCGCGTTGGAACGACTTGAACAAGAAACTGTTCCCCAGCAAAGATATCAAGCCCTGCAGAGGCAGCTTCAGGAAATGAATGTGACAGAGAGCGAGACCTTCGATAGATATAGAAAAGCAGAAGAGAAAATAGAGATAATCAAGCTCAGATTAGATAGGGTCATAGTTCGAATAGATACCATCTACTCATTATATACAGACGTCTTGGCATGTAGGGCTCCCGCCACTAACTACGCCTTGTTTTTGTTAGAGCGATACTTGTTATTGAAAACTAAAGCTGTAAGAGTTGGAAAATCAATTGAATTAAAAACAGTTGAAGATTTTATAAATTGTTGCAAACAGCATGGTGTAAAGGTACAAAGGTTGCTCTGTGAATTTTACCTACATAATTTTGTATTACCAGATGAGGTGGAAAAGAACCCTAACCCTTTTGTGGGAGATATCCAATTCCAGGCCTTTATCTCGTTTGCAGTTAATCAACTTAAATGGTTTAAAGCTCATAACACCTTCCAAAGACAAGAGCATAGATTGGATTTTTGGGTTAGAAGTGAGCCCAAGCACCCTTTGCAAATGCTTGCCAACCACAAGAGTCTGATGAAAAGGGAAGAGGTGATTAAAACTTTAGGGCCTATTCATAGAGAGATTGTACAAAACGAAGTATCATATTTTCAATCCATTCGAGAAAGATCTCTGGTCGTGTCCAAGCTTAGGTGGACGGTCTCTAATTGTAGTGTGCAGGATAGGGAACCATTTAATTACAAAAATTTTAAAGCAGCTGCAACCCGTTTTATCACATATAGCAACCTCATTTTAAGAGAAGGGCCCTATTGGTTAGGATGTCGGTTTCATAGCCCCATCATTTGGTATCCTCCTGAAGGTTATAGGGCTATCTATGAATTTCCTGAAGGTAAGGAAGTACCCGCTTTTGCACTCTTAGCTCAACATCATGGTTTCAGACCAATTTTTGATGCCCCTTCTCCAGCTTACTCATTAACTGCACTCCATCAGAATCATTTCTTTTCATGAGGACATGAAACAAGGTAAGTAGGGGAGTATGTTGAGTTACGAAATGGGTATGTATTTACTATTAAGTTTGCTATCGGTTTCCTTGATTCTTATCTTGTTCATATCCTAATGCGTTAATATATTGAGGAATTATGGTAAGAAATGAAGGAATTGTTTGCAGTTACGATGTAACTCACTATTACCTTTCTTTGTGCAGAAAAGTGACGAAAGGAATGATTATTGTTCCCTAATGTTGGAGCATCAGAATCCGACAAGGAAAAGAACAAACGCATCGATTGCGGACAAAGCTGAGAGTAAATCAGAAGAATCAACACGAAATAGAAAAGTTGTCTTAAGTTAGAAATTAGTTGCGAATCCCTTAGGATCGGGAGATCCTGAGGGATCACATTTACTATTTTCTTGTTACCCCTTTCTGATTATAAAAGAAAGCGATTGTAGGAAGAAAGGGGAGGAACCCTTGTTATTTTTCAAGTTGTAAGTTTAATTACAGACTGCATTGTTGGAGGACGTGATTATAATGTGATGTTACTCAAGTTCGATGATTAATATATAATTGAAGTTTCTGTTCTCTCGCATTATCTGAAGTAATTCAGCAGTGCTCGCGGGTGGCTAAGGGCCTGGCCTTTAGTGAATTTAACTGCTTCCTTGTGTTATATTTCCGATTCTGTTAGAGTTTGGTTTGGTTGATAATTCATTGTTTTCGTGAGTTTATTTCCTTAGTTGTTCATTACTTTCTTGTATCGCTATGATATATGTTCTGTTTATAGTTTACAACGTAGTCATTTGATTTAAGTTTGGTTCATTACAACGCAAATAATCTAGACAGTATATTGTACCAATTTAATCATCTGCAAGAGTTTGATTATTGCTATTAGACTCTTAGAAGTAATGTCATTCTTATCTTGATTGCTTTATAAGATTTAGCATAGTTTAGATTGAATCAGCTAAGTAGAGGCGAGTTATTGTTAATGTGCTCTCAGCTGATGATGCTATTGTTTGAATCGCTGTATGGTTTGATTTTAGTAGAAGATTGAGTTGTGATATTTCTTTTAATAATTGCAATTGGAATTTATTAGATGCTTCCATTTATTATTGTGTCAAGATCTATACTACAATTTAGGAAACATTACTCTCTGAATTAACAGCAGTCACATACTGTGTACACTCTTGAAATAAGAGGACTTGCCTGGATTGATGATTAATGTGGGATAATTAGGAGTTTTAAAAGACACCTTTTATCAGTCAACAACCATATTAAGCAATGTTCTGTTCATTCGTTCAACAACACCGTTTTGTTGTGGATTATATGGTATTGTGGTCTAGTGTTTGATGCCATTCTCTTGCAAATATGTTTCAAAAAAATGTGAAGTATACTCTCCTCCATTATCAGTCCTTATAGTACCAATAGTAAGTTGTGCTTCATTTGTTATCAAGAGATGAAATTTCTTAAGCACATAAAAAACTAGTGATTTTTCTTTAAGCAGATAAACCCAGCACATCCTCGAATAATCATCAATAAAAGTGAGTAGGTATTTATTTCCATTCGCGTTTGGTATAGGCATTGGTCCACATAAATCAGAGTGTATGATTCTTAATTTCCTTGTAGCTCTAGACTTAGAATTCTGAAAAGACTGTTTGTGATGCTTGCCCAATATACAAGCATTACATGGGGTCAATTTTCTAGGAACTGTTGGAAGTCCCTTAATACCCTGTTGTTTCATAATTAACATGACCGAATCGTGCATGCCATAATAAAGAAGATGACAGAGTATCATTTTGTTGATCCAAATAAGTTGTGTTCAATGCAACAGACAACATACCATGCAACTTCAATAATTTATCTTCTTCCACACTAGTCATTACAGTTTTATTGTCAGATGCTCTTCTAATTTCTACTTTACCATCAAATATGTGAATGGAATGTCCCTGCTGTCTTATTTGTATAAGAGATAACAAATTTCTTTGGAACTGTGGAATGTAAAGAACATCATTCAAAATATAATTTGAAAGTCCAGGAATTTTTAACTGAATTGAACCAATCGTTGATGGTTTGATTTGGGACTTATCAGCAAAATACACTACTCCGTCAATATTATCACTGAATTGATCAAACAAATCTCTTCGAAAGGAAATATGACAAGTGGCACCTGTGTCTAGAACTCAACTATCATACCATGAAGAAAAAGAAGTACTAAAAACATCTTACATGTGGAAATTACAATGAGCAACGACATAATGTGCATCCTCAAAAGATTGTCCTTTGTCTGGAATTATATGATCTTTCTTTTTAAGCAATTTTTCTCTTCTTTCATAAATTTTCTCCCATGGAATTTTACAATTTGCAACATTATGTCCAATTTTACCACATCTAAAACATTTTACAGTTGGTTTATTAGAAAAATTTCTTTGTTTTTCATTGAGTTGTCCATCTCCCTGAATATTTCTACCCACCCACCTCTATAATTCTTCCTACCTCGACCTCTATTACCCTTAGTATTTATGAAAGATTCCTCTTGAGGTTTTTGGTCTTTTTGAACAAGACATAGGGTTTCGGTATTAGAACTATGTGATGCTTCTTTCTTGCCAAAAGCCTTCTCTCTTTCTGCAATTTTCTCTACTAATTTGTCAAAATCTAACTCTTTTAATATCCCACTAGCTTGGAGAGATTCCAAGTAGTGTGAATAACTAGGGTAAAGAACTTTTATAAAAGCAATAAGCGGCAAATCAACTTTAACTCCAGTAGATTCAATTTCATGATTGATGGCTTTAATTTCAGAGGATCATTATCGCTCATTTCCAGATTAAATAACTTCAACAATAACTAAATTATCTCCAATTCAGAATGTGAATCATAAAACTCTTTTAGTTTTTTTATGGCACCATAAGCTGTTTTACTTTGAGCAATGTATCTACTTACTTCTTCTGAGGCTGAAGTGGAGATTAAGGCAAAGGCCTTCTTATCCTTATTTTGTTAGATTGCTAGTTGTTTCCGCTCATCAGGCTGCTCTGGTGCATTCCCTCCTACTCCTTCATAGACTCCATACCATAAATCATTAAAAATGAGAGTATTTTTAACCTTTCTAAACCATTCCTGGTAATTTTCTTTTCCAGTCAAAACAATCTCAATTAAAGATATCAAGGAATTCATCTTAACTGCCAAAAGAATATTGTTTTGACTACAGTCACAAAAAATTTTGTTTCACTCACAACCACAGGCACTTCTTAAAAAAACTTTATTTCTAAGTTGCCGGAAACACCAAGGCTGGCCCTCGGAAACTCGTATCCCCATTTCCGAAATGGAAACCCGTACGATACCCCTTGAAAACGGTGTTGATCTGTATCCGCCCATTTCAGAAATTTCGGATACGGTTTCTTTTTTTTTTAATTTCCCGTTTCCGTGCCGTTTTTAGAAATCGGAAACGTATTGGAAAAAAATGAAACATATTTTCAAAAATCTGAAACATATTTGAATTTTATGATATGTATCCCGATTTTTTTGAAACGTATTTTAATCCTATTCATCTTTCCACCGGGAACGTTACGTTTAGACATTAGAAAGTTAAGTTAGGGATGCATGTGGTTACCGTTTTCGTTTTTATCGTTCGCCGCTTGCAAAAAAAGTAGTCTAGCCTGCCGCAAAGAGCAAGAGCCCGACTGCAAGTTAGTGTGACAGAGCTCGACTGCAAGTTAGTTTACTGTTTGAGTGACGAGTCTTGACTCTTGAGAGTGGGGGAGGTAGCAAGAGTAACCGCAAGCACGCAAGAGCAGCCGCAACTTGCAAGCCGCAAAAGGAAGAGCAGCCTGACAGCCGCAAGTTTGTGTCACACTATCATGTGAGTAGAGTAACAGGCCACAAAATATTTAAATATGTTATGCATATTAAGTTATGGGGAATCTTAAGTTGTTTAAACTTCAAATGTCCTCTATTTTCCACAATCACTTGTGTATTTTGCATATCAAGTGTTTTTCCATGTAAAGAAGTTCACAGGTTGTTCTCACATTGCACATGGGATCTTTCTTTAGCTTGGAATTTAAAAAATATCAAGTAGATTTTTCTTTTTGCAGACCTTAGATTAAAGCCCATCCATTTCTCCTTTAAACCTGCATGTTTTATGAAAACATTTCGAAATTGTGTGATTGTTTTATGTCATTTTATGCATATTTTTTATTCATGATTGTCATGCTTTTTGCTATGGTTTGTTTGCACTTACTGCAATGCCTAATGCCATAGTTACTGCATTTACATGTTTTCTCCGAGTTTGCCTCATAATTTATGCATACACAATGTTGTAACTTGTATACTACAGAACCCTACAATCCACATTGCATTTCCGTGGATGCTACAATTGCAATTGATCTGCATTCTATTGGTGACTTTTGCATGACTTTTGTGTCTATCATGCCTTTAATGTTCATATGCGATCACCTTCTTATATTGTTGAACTTACACATTTCAGGAATTTGTGGCATCCATCCATGATGTTTCTGGATAATAACTGTGTAAAAATTTTAGCAGGTCTATCATTTTGGGTAGAGTATTTACCATAGGTTTAAAACTTGGACTGTTTTGACTCGGAAGTTTAAAGTCCAACAAAATATTCACCCTTAATTCGTGAATTTCCAACTATAATTATCTCACTTTCATCAGGAACATTTAAGCTGAGTACTCCAGAATGTTTTCAACTCAAAGTTCAAACTAGTAACTCAATTTCAAGCACACTTCTGGTGCTTTTGTGACTATTTTTAGTCGCCTGTTGGCGACACCTTTATGTTTTCTTCATTTATTCCATCATTTAATATATTTTGGGAATACTTATTTGACATTTTTCCGCTCCTTAAATTTTCAAACATGCATCTTTAGTGCATTCTTCCGAGCCATGCCTTCATTCTTGTTGCAACCGTTGTCAAATATGATATGCATATTAACTGAGAACTCAGAACTCATATAAATTTATCAAACTAATAACAAAGTTTCAACTTTCAAACTAATATATATATATATATATATATATATATATATGTTTGATATACGTTATCATCATGTATGTGACTCATTGATTTTTATTTTTATTTTGCAGATTAATATCATCATTAATGGCATCTTCAAGTTCAGTTATTCGTGAGGTAGAGACACTGAAGAATGAAATTGAATCTTCCCCTAAAGTTGATCCAAAGTCACCACTTTGGAAATATGTAACTATTGTTGGAAAGATCCAAGGAGGCGGCTCATTGGCATGGGTTTGCAGTGAATGTAAAAATGATTTTAAATGATCATACACACGGGTCAAAACACATTTACTTGGGTTAAAATACAATGGGGTTCGAATATGCAGCGGCCCACTTAAAGAGAATGGGACAAATGGAAGTGTTTTAAGCAAGACAAAACTTGCAAAATATCATAAAGAACAAGATGAGGCAGATGCTAAATTAAATGAGGCAAATTCTACAAGGTTGAGAGCATCTTCATCAAAGCCTCCACTTTATTCTCATGGAATTGTTGGTTCAAACAAACAGTCTAATTTGGGACTGCTTGAAAAGAGTTTTAATAATGATGCTCGAGAGATTGCAAATGCAGCAATTGGTCAATGCATTTATGCAAATGGCCTTCCTTTTAACCTTGTGTGGTCTCCTTACTGGGCAAAGATGATAAAAATAGTGAATGAAGCCTCAAAAGGGTTCAAGAGCCCTGGATATGAGAAGGTTCGCACTACAATGTTGAGTGCTGAAAAGTTAGATTTGGAGACTAAATTAAGCCCCATTCGTAATTCATGGCACATTTCAAGAGTGTCTATCATTTCTGATAGATGGAAAGATCAAAGGAATAGGTCTTTGATCAATGTGATTGCTCAAAGCCCAAAGGGGACAATGTTTTTGAAGGGAGTGGATTGTGAGAGGCAGATGAAAGATTCTCAATTCATTGCTGACATTTTGATTGAAGCAATTGAATTGGCGGGGCCAGAAAATGTTGTCCAGGTAATAACTGACAATGCAACGGTGTGTAGAGCAGCAGGCCTAATTATCAAAGGCAAATATCAGCACATCTTTTGGACCCCTTGTGTTGTACATTCATTGAACCTCATGTTGAGCAAGATGGGGAAGCAAATCGAGTGGATTCGTGTTATTTTTTAAAAGGCAATAGAAATTCAAGCATAAGGTTTAAATAATTATTCCTAGAAAATAATAAGATAAATAGTGATTTATCTAATTAATTTTCCTGTTTTGGGTTAAATATGACCAAGAATATTAATTAAACTATTGTTTAACTAATACAACTTAATAAAGGTAGTTTACTAAGTTATTTTTCATAGTAAAAACAATTTTACTTAGGGTAAAATTGGTCTTACATGGTGTACTTAGGTCCATCTAATAGTAACAGGTTAGATGACCAAAAAATGGTGTAACAACTAGCAATGCAACGGTGTGTAGATCAGCAAGCCTAATTATTGAAGGCAAATATCAGCACATCTTTTGGACTCCTTGTGTTGTACATTCATTGAACCTCATGTTGAGCAATATGGGGAAACAAATCGAGTGAATTCGTGTTATTTTTTAAAAGACAAAAGAAATTCAAGCATTCATCACAAACCACCACATGTCCCAAGGCATCTACAGAGAATTTGAAAAGTTGGAGCTCCTTAAAGTACCTAAACATTAATCAAATAATAGTTTTCAATCAAGATTCAAATTATGATTTTTATTTTTTAATTTATTGAAACAATGGAAATTTGGCACTTGCAAGTTGTCGAGACTCGATTTGCCTATCACATCATAGTCTTAACAAGGCTTATGCAAGTGAAAGATGCATTACAATCAATGGTATGTAGTTCTCTTTGGAATCAATGGAGACAGTGCCAATCTGATAGAGCACAAACAGTGAAAAAATTGGTTGTTGATGATGAATGGTGGGATAAGTTTGAGTACCTTTTGGCATTTACTAAGCCAATAGTGGATTTGCTTCGTATGTTTGACACATATATCCCTAATTTGGGAGAGGTGTATGAAGGCATTGATTCCATGATAGAGAAGATAAGGATGATTATAAATGCCAAGGAGAATGACCCAGATGAACTCTTTTACAGAGAAGTAAAAAATATATTGACCAAAAAGTGGAACAAGATGACCACGCCATTGCACCTTTTGGCCTATGCAGTGAATCCAAAATATTATGTTGCAGAGTAGCTAAATGATCCAGAAAGAACTGCACCAAGCAAAGACCCAGAAGTCTCACAAGGATTTTAAAAAGCTTTTAGAAAACTTTTTACAGATCCTGAAATTGGGCATTGGATTCGTTCAGAGTTTGCTCATTTTATGGGATCAGAGAGTTGGGGCTCTAATATTGATTGTATGCAGGACAAGAGGGCAATGAGTCCAATTGACTGGTGGAACTACTATGGTGGGGAACTTCCACATATACAAAATTTGGCCATCAGGATCTTGTCACAGGTTGCTAGTTCGTATTCTGCAGAAAAGAACTGGAGTACATATGGCTTCATCCATTAAGTGAAGTGAAACAAATTGGCTTCTAAGAACGCTGAGGAACTAGTGTATGTTCATTCAAACCTTCGCCTTCTGTCACACAAGAGAGATGAACACAAATTTGGGGCCCCCAAATTATGGGATGTGGAACTAGAGCTGCCTGACTTGGATTTGACATTGAATGCCAGGTCTCATATGACTTTGTTTGATGCGGAGTCACCAATAGGTGGATCCTCAAGTGGACATGGCAGCAATGTTCCCACTTCTAGAGATGATGTGGAAGTGGAAGACATATTTGATGATATGTAAATGATATTTATGTTGATGATTGAAATTTGAAACAAAAACTTGATGATATGTTGAACTTGAATCATGATTCATCATTTATAAATTTTCAATTTATAAATTATAACTTTATACTGATACCTGAATTGATAATGATAGATAGATGAATAACTTTATGCTGAATTGATGACGATGATAGATGATAAATCATAATTCATATATGATAATTGATGAATAGATAATAGATGATGCCACCCCATATCCGTATCCGTTTTCGTGCAACTTAACTTTATTTTAACAATGCAAAGATTCAGCAATGCACATATTCAGGCTTCAGCAACGCAAAGTGCCTCTATCCCCACCATAACCAAACACAAATTTCCCTCTCTCTATTTTTAAGAGAAAAAAAACAGTGTTCTTTGATTTTAATTTCCACATTCAAATTTTTCCTAAAAAAACTGCTCTTCCTGTTTGAACTTGCAGATTAAAATGTTGTTGTTTCCTCTGCAACAAGGCACGGGAAAAAAACTGTGTTTACTTACTGATCTCCAAAACCAGTGGCAGAGATTCGAATTTTTCACCCAACAAAAAATCTGCTCACAGGGTTCACAATCTCGCTGGAGGTTTCGCTGGTCCACCAAAAAAATATTCTACGGTTCAACTCTCCCGCTGGAGGTTACGCAGTCTCCACAGCAAACAGATAAACTGTCTCGCTCCTCCAGAGTGCTACTGGCATCGTTGGTCATATATGCCACAGTCAAAAAATTGCACGCAGAGTTTTCCACAGAGTTGGAGTTCAAATTCAGACGCTGGTTTTCAAACATGCTCGCTCCATGGCCTCTCAAATACCACCCGCTCCACACAAAACATGGAGCACACCTTGGCAGATTTGGAGCAATGAAGGATCATTTATTTGAATGATTTTTTCTCTGATACCCTTCTTAAATTGGAATATAGATGTGATTGCTGTAGATTTTATTAACTGCAAGTTTACATATATCTTTATAACTCATAACTGAAAAATAACTAAACTAAACTGCTAAACTGACTAATTGTTGCCTAATTGTACAATATCCCTTAGGATTACAACGAGGACACGGAAATGCAAATGAAAGATATATGTAAAAGAAAAATGCAAATGTGAAATGACATGTGATGAAATGTAATTCAAATGGAGGGGAAAGCTGTTATTAGATATTTTCATCAAAAACTGACTTTCCCATATCAGTGAAATGACAACTTTTCTTTCAACATAATTACAAATATAAACTATCGTCTAGGAATAAGAGCATATGACAGATAAGTCTGATCATTAAAAAAAAAAAACAATGCATTCTAAGAACATTCATGTTTTCAGCATTCATGTAATATAACAGATCAAACCAAGATAGGTGACCCACCATGAACCCAACTGATGTTTTCCTGTATCTTCTGATAGGAAACCTGGGAATATGGATAATGTAACCACATAAATAATGAACAAATTGAACACATAGTCCAAGTTCTGCCTCAGCAACTCCCAATTGTTTAGACGTTGTGGATCTCCTGTGTCATTCTCCTTCAAGACATAAAAATTCATGTTATTCTACTTCAACACAAAATTTCCATGTTAGTAACTGCATTTTTTTTGTTAGTTCACAGTCAACAAAGAAAGTGAATAAGCATGATGAAGTTATTTATTTGTATTCCAACTCTTATGTCTTATCTGTTATGAATTCAGTGTTCATTGGAAGCAATGTAAATTGCACTTAAAAGAAAAGGGAAGTCTTTACATTTAGTGATAATGTGATGCCTCCTGCTGCCAAGTCTGCGGTAACAGTCTTTGATCCCTCAGCTGCTGCCTTACAACGGTAAAATTGGAATATAGATGTGATTGCTGTAGATTTTATTAACTGCAAGTTTACATATATCTTTATAACTCATAACTGAAAAATAACTAAACTAAACTGCTAAACTGATTAATTGTTGCCTAATATCCCTTAGTATTACAACGAGGACACGGAAATGCAAATGAAAGATATATGTAAAAGCAAAATGCAAATGTGAAATGACATGTGATGAAATGTAATTCAAATAGAGGGAAAAGCTGTTATTAGATATTTTCATCAAAAACTGAGTTTCCCATATCAGTGAAATGACAACTTTTCTTTCAACATAATTACAAATATAAACTATCGTCTAGGAATAAGAGCATATGACAGATAAGTCTGATCATCAAAAAAAAAAACAATGCATTCTAAGAACATTCATGTATTCAGCATTCATGTAATATAACAGATCAAACCAAGATAGGTGACCCACCATGAACCCAACTGATGTTTTCCTGTATCTTCTGATAGGAAACCTGGGAATATGGATAATGTAACCACATAAATAATGAACAAATTGAACACATAGTCCAAGTTCTGCCTCAGCAACTCCCAATTGTTTAGACGTTGTGGATATCCTGTGTCATTCTCCTTCAAGACATAAAAATTCATGTTATTCTACTTCAACACAAAATTTCCATGTTAGTAACTGCATTTTTTTTGTTAGTTCACAGTCAACAAAGAAAGTGAATAAGCATGATGAAGTTATTTATTTGTATTCCAACTCTTATGTCTTATCTGTTATGAATTCAGTGTTCATTGGAAGCAATGTAAATTGCACTTAAAAAAAAAGGGAAGTCTTTACATTTAGTGATAATGTGATGCCTCCTGCTGCCAAGTCTGTGGTAACAGTCTTTGATCCCTCAGCTGCTGCCTTACAACGGTAAAATTTGACAATTTGTAGGCGTGGGAAGACAAGTGCGTACAGAACAACACATACGAGCAGATAGACGGTACATATTGCAAAGAATAACACTACGAAGTAGTGCAATGTGAGTCCAAGCTTTAACCAAAATTCATGTGATAAATAACAAAAATATTTTTGGAAAAATGAAACATAATTTTGAACAGAGAAACGCTCCCTTTTTTTAAAATAGAACAAAGTGATTGAAAAAGAAGTGAATTTTGTCTATGAACCCGCATCTATCAAACTATTAAGAACAACACTTCAACAATTCTCAGATAAATACTCAAAAAAATTGCTCATTTGTTATTCAAAAAATACTTATATGAATTTAAAAAAAATCTGTATATGAAGGTTAGGTTAGATTTCTTTCACTATTTCTTGATGATAACAGAAAAGTTCTTTATTTGAGGGGGTTGTGAGTGCCTAACGGCTTGTTTACAAATGGGATGGGCAAAAGCACATGAAATTTGCTTGGGATTTGCTTGGGATTTAGGAAATGCTACAAATAAAGAAACTAAAGAGTTTGTAGCCTTAAAAAGCCTAATTTCTCTCAGAAATAAGGGTGCAAAAGGACACCATAATTGGCAACTCAATGGTGATACAACAATTTCTCTTCCATTAAACTCTTTTCACAAACCTAAAGCTATAAAGAATGTGTCAAAGTGTTATCTCAATGATAAGTGAATTCAAGCATATTGAGTTTTTTCCCATCTTCTGAACCTTCAATAAAGAAGTCGATAGGAAGGCCAATCTGGGGTTGTTCCTCTACGAGAAGCGATTCTTAAGACCAATGAGGGGCCGATTGACCATAGTTCCATTCTCCCCCTCCAATGACATATAAGGAATTTAGACAACTAATGCACATCATGGCACTAGTTTCATCAAGCAAATGTGAAGGGAAAGAAAATTTAAGCAGTCTCACCACCCAAAAATGACATGCATGCTACTCCACTGGTCACTCTAAAGACTAGTAGATGGTGCCATCTTCTCTCGTGTGTGTGGGGTTCTTTGAGTCTCATTTTACTGTTTCACATGGTCAAATGGTTATTCAGGCATATTCTTCAAAGGTAGTTTTAGGAATATTTTATTATCAATTGAGTTTTAGGAATATTTTATTATCAATGGACTCCTCACACATGGGAGGTTGAGGTTGAGGTTGTTACACGTTGAAAGAGTTGCTGGTGAATTCGTAATAGGTGAATTCGTAATTTTTTGGACTATTATAAGGGCGGTCAAGGATCAACTTTTGTGGCTGCCATATAACACCAGAGTATTTTCAGCAACCTGTAAGCTAGAAATATTAGATCTTATACCTGCAAGCCAGAAATACTAGATCTTATGGTTTAGCACAAAAGCCGAGACTCAGGGAAAAGAGAGAAGAGAGTTTACTCCTTAAGCCAAGATCATAATAGGCCATATACTCCATGAAATTTGAACCTTAGTCTTATTAATTTCAAAACTAATAAAACTTTACCGTCAAATCACATATCACTTTAGGAAAGAGATACTATTGAGGTGGTAAAGAAAGTGCCTTTGAGGGAGCCACATGTGCTCCTCAGAAAGAGTTTGTTGCACATTTGCTGAAGATTTCTAACTTGAATATGTCTAATTTGTCGATAAGTTTTCTTGGGTTAAGCCCTAATTCATCATCCTGAAGACCATCGGCTCATACTCAGACACATATCTTGAAACATATTCTATATTTCGTTGTATTTTATTTTTATTATTATAGTTTCTAAGGCAACATACCTGTGGAACTCTTTTTAGATGGCATTGGAAAAGCTTGTGCATTTTTGTTTGGTATGAACTTGGCTTTGGACTTTTGGCTAGGATGAAAAGATATAAAAATTGCATTTTATGTTATATGATTTAAGTGTTATTTTTAATATAAAATCTAATTCGTGTTATGAAAAGTAACAGTGATATTTTTATATTAAGTTTTCATCTCCTTTCACTTCAAGTATATATATTTTTTTCCTTTGCAATACATAAAATCTAATTAGTGAATATAAAATCTAATTAGTGTTATGAAAAATAACAGCAATATTTTTATATTCAGTTTTCATCTCCTTCCACTTCAAGTATATATTTTGTCTTTTTTATAAAATCTCCTTTATAAAATCTAGTTAGTGTTATGAAAAATAACAGCAATATTTTTATATTCACTTTTCATCTCCAAGTATATATTTTGTCTTCCTTTTTGTTAGGGTATACCTTCTAGGTCTATCCCTATTTTACTAGCTATTTTTTTTTTAATTGTTTACACATTTCTTCAGATGTTAAGGTATACCCTCTAGCTCTATCTCATTCTACTCACTTCTTTCTTTTTCTTGTTTACATGTTTTTTAAGATACTTTTACATTACTTTCACTTTGGGTAATCTTATTCGTTACTTATTTTTTTCCTTATTCATTACTTATTTTTTTCTTTTTTACAATTTTTTTATGTTGTTTAATTATTTTACATTTTAAATATTTTGATTGGAATTTAGTGAAACAATTTTTTTTGTTAGATTGTGTTTTTTTTTTTCTTTCTTTTGTTTAAAATTTGTTTTTGAATGCATAAATGAATTCAACACCATCAAAAACCCTTAAGCTACTCAGATTGTGCAGAGTTTGCAAATCAAACTTATAATTTCAACATTTTTTGGGCAAAATTTTAGAAAATTTTAATTTTAAAATATATATAAAAAAAACTCCAAAAGATATATATATATATATATATATATATATGTAAGAAATAGAAGGGAAATATTAATAAGCCTTCTATGGACATAAGGCATAGTAAACATACAAGCTCCCTTGCGAAGGCCATCTTTTGAGGTTTCAAAGACTGCTTTTGTGATAAGTCTCAATGCAAATGTAGCAGCTCCTGATGTTGCCATTCCCGCTAAGAAAGACTACACATTTATAAACAAAACCATGGTTAAATCCATATCTTATGAGTATGATCTTCAACATGAAGAATGAAAAAATAACAGATGTTATGGCTTGCCTGAATAAATTTAGGATGCATGTACAATAAATCTCCAGTGATTCCTCCCTGAACATGAGCATCCGCAACACCAAATGTTGCACTTATTATACATGCGCCAAAGAAAGGTCCCATTCCTCCCTTTCCAAATGTTGCAAGGTCCAGCGATTCACAAAATACAGATCGTTAAACCAGGAAAATGCAACTCTACAAAGTGAGTTTGTGGAAAACATCATAACTGCCAAGTTCATCTCTGAATACTTACAACAAGGACAAGGAGTGTGCTTATGTTAAAAAGTACATATCCCAATAGAATCTGACGTCTTGTATTGATATAAGCTTCATAGTATGATAGTAAACCCATGGTTGTCAGTGCGAATGTCTGGTATACAAGACTCAACACTCTTGAAGAGTGGTATTGCTGCAGAACAACCAAAAAACAATTCATAAATTTCCATAAGGAAATGCATGTCTATGTTGCCCATTAATGTGTCAGATAACTAATCACAAAGAAACCAAACAAACTTTGTAAATTGTGATACTAACAGGGAATATATCTTTATAGTAATCTTCAATTGTCACCATACTATTCCAGGGGAAAAGGCATCCAATTCCCAGAAGCCAACAAACTATGTATGCCCCTTGTTTTCCCTGTAATTAATTGAGCAAGATTAGAACATGCCATTTTCATTTAGAATCTCTGAAACTAAAAACCCTGTAATTAATTGAGCAAGATTAGAACATGCCATATACATTTAGAATCTCTGAAATTGAAACTGCTAACATGTTTTTGTGCTGGTGAGTTCTTCAATTCATCATGTCCAAAATCATTGTTTATTGTCATGGCTGCTTTCTTTTAATGATTAGGCAATAGGCCTATATTTGATCAGAAAACATACTTTTCCAATTTATAAGGTTCAAACAAACATGAATCCTTATCCTTTAACAAGTCATTGTTGAAATATACTACTAAATAAACATCTATGAATCCTTATCCTTCAACAAGTCACAGTTGTAATATACTACTAAACAGACAACTATGAATCCTTATCCTTTAACAAGTCACTATTTAATATACTACTAAACAAACAACTATGTAATGAAGTTATTAGTGGTGGAATACTGATAAATCATCAAATACATGCAGGAAATAACACCATTATGTCCTTTTACAAGTCACTGTTGTAATATACTACTAAACATACAGCTATGAATCCTTATCCTTTAACAAGTCATTGTTTAATATACTACTAAACAGGAGCTATGTAATGAAGTTATTAGTGGTGGAATATTGATAAATCAGCAAATACAAGTAAGAAATAACACCATTATGTCCTAGGCATGCCGAGCCTTTATCATTTTGGTGGGAAATATTACTTCATGAAAACAACATATTTGACCAAGAGATTTTTTCTAAAACTAGCCAATGCAAGTGTATCCAATAACATTGACATTTCCATTAACATGTCTTCAAAATGTGTAAAACTATCAAAAGTGTAGTTGTAATGCACCCCTTACATTCTTAACCCAAAGTGCTTATTAGGTAAAGCCGACTCCCAAAGTACAATTAAGAGAATGGAGTCTACAAGATTTCAAAGATGGATAAAAGTTAGAAAACCACTAATTTATAATGCATATTCCAAAGGGAAAAAGAATATTAATGTAGAATGAAATATTACAAACATGCCATTGCAGTAAAGATTGTTGAATTAAAAATATGTGATCTGTGTATCTCATTCATTGAATTATGGATTACATTTATACTTCAGAAATTAGTTATCACTAATTGAATAACTTCCTAACTACCTAACCCAACTGAACAGAATCCCATAGGAATCATGTAGGATTACAACATTCCCCCCCTTAATTAGAAGTGACATCTGACATACCAAGTAAGGATCTAAATTTTTCGAACTTTTCACGCCCTAATGCTTTGGTAAAAATATCTGCAATTTCTTCAGAAGTTGGACAATGTGTCAGGTGAATTGTTTTGGCCTCTACATGATGTCGAATCAAATGATATTTGGTGTTGATATGTTTGGTTCGATCATGAAACTTTGGATTCTTGGCCAACTGAATTGCAGAAGAGTTGTCGAAAAATAGAGGAGTTGAAGTTCTTTGTTTCTCTTGCAACTCTTCGAGTATTTTTCGAAGCCAAATGGTTTCCTTGGTGGTTTGAGATGTTGCAACATATTCCACTTTGGTGGTAGAATCAGCAGGAATAGATTGCTTCGTGATCTACAACTAATGGTTGTTGATCCAAGATTCATCGAATATCTAGAATTTGAGACTCCATTTTCTTTATCTCCATCAAAATCTGAATCTGGATAACCAACAAGATGGAAGTCTAAAACTTTGGAATATTTGATGTCTTAAGTTTGAGTTCCTTTTAAATATTTAAAAAATATTTTTGCTGCTACCCAATGCCCCTCACAAGGATGATGCATAAACCTAGAAAGTATTCCGACAGCAAAGGTTATATCATGACGAGTAATAGACAAATAAATCAAACTTCCAACAAGGTGTATGTACTTTATTGGATCTTCAAACGACTTTTTTTCTTCGGAAGTGAGTTTCAAATTATGTTCCATTGGAATAGCAACACGATTACACTTCGTCATACTATATCTATTCAATAAATTATCAACATATTTCTTCTGAGAGATGAAAATATGTTGTGGTTTTTTATCAAATTCAATTTCAAGATAATAATGAAGTAAACCTAAATCTGTAATATCAAAAACCTTTTTCAATTCCTTCTTTATAGATGATATGTATTCATCATTGTTTCCTGTGATCATCAAATCATCAACATATACAACTAGATATACAACTGATCTTCCAAATTTCTTAACGAAAAGAGTTGCATCATCTAGGTAAAAATGTTTATAGTTTAATTTAAGAAGATGTTTAGTTAGCTTCTCATACCATGCTTGTGGTGCTTGTTTCAAGCCGTACAAAGACTTCATTAGTTTGCAAACCTTTTTTTCTTTCCCTTTAATGGAAAAATCTTTTGGCTGAAACATGTAAACATCTTCTTTAAAATCTCCATTTAAAAAGGCATTTTTGACATCCATATGCTGAATTTTCCATTCTTTCAAAGCTACAATAGCAAGAAAAGATCTAATAGTGCCCCATTTAGTTGTAGGAGAAAAAGTCTATGTATAGTAGATACCCTCTTTCTGTGCATATCTCTTCGCTACAAGTCTTTCTTTGTGTAAATTGTCTATCAAACCATCAACTTTATACTTAGTTTTATAAATCCATTTGCAACCAATCGGTTTGATGCCATTAGGAGGATCCACCAGCCTCCATGTGCCATTTTTTTATGAGAGCATCATATTCCTTTTGCAATGCATATTTCCACTATTCATAACTAGCAGCTTCTTCAAAGCAAGTAGGTTCACAATCCACAGAAAAATTAAGTTCGCAATGAGAATAGTAAACTAAGGAACTTCCAGCCTTAAACTCATCATATTTCTTTGGAAATGTTCAAATACGAGTTGACCTTCACAAATATTGTGTAGGAAGTTGTTCAAGAAGTTGCAGATGTTGCTCATCTTCTTCATCTAGCTTAGTTCTTTCCATTTCTGTCATTGTTTCTATATAAACACTTGCATCAACCAATTCCTCATTAGCAGCAACGGAATTATCATCATCAACCAATTTATCATCATTGAGAGAAGGAAACTCCACAAAGTGATCCAATATAGGAATCCCCCCTTCACGATGGGGAAGTATATTATCTGATTCATAGTAAAACTTTTGAGGCAAAATATTTTCTATCTGATTAAGTTGTCTATCTACAGTGAGGGAATCTTTATCAGTTTCAAGACAAATTACATATCTTGACAAAATAAACTTTTTGTTCTCTTCATCATACTATCAGTATGCCTTGGAAGTCATGGAATACCCTAAAAATATACATTTTCAGCTACGTTCACTCAGGTTATTCCTTTGATGTTTAGGAATCAAAGCATAACATTGAGAAACAAAAATTCGGAAATGTTTAACAGTAGGAAGGCGACTATACCACATTTCATATGGATTTATGTTGTTAATGACAGAAGAAGGGCATTGATTTCTAATGTATGCCGCACAGAGCATGACTTCTCTCCAAAACATCAATTTTACATTCTTAAAAAACATCTTGACCTTACCATATTAAGCAATGTTCTGTTCATTCGTTCAACAACACCGTTTTGTTGTGGATTATATGGTATTGTGGTCTAGTGTTTGATGCTATTCTCTTGCAAATATGTTTCAAAAGCATGTGAAGTATATTCTCCTCCATTATCAATCCTTATAGTACCAATAGTAATTTGTGCTTCATTTGTTATCAAGAGATGAAAATTCTTAAACACATCAAAAACTTGTGATTTTTCTTTAAGCAAATAAACCCAGCACATCCTCGAATAATCATCAATAAAAGTGAGTATGTATTTATTTTCATTTGCAGTTGGTACAGGCATTGGACCACATAAATTAGAGTGTATGAGGCTTAATTTCCTTGTAGCTCTAGACTTAGAATTCTTAAAAGACTATTTGTGATGCTTGCCCAATATACAAGCATTACATGGGGTCAATTTTCTGGGAACTGTTGGAAGTACCTTAATCCCCTGTTGTTTCATAATTTGAATACTTTCATAATTAACATGACCGAAGTGTGCATGCCATAATAAAGAAGATGACAAAGTATCATTTTGTTGAACCAAATAAGTTGTGTTCAATGCAACAGACGACATACCATGCAACTTCAATAATTTTTCTTCTTCCACACCATTCATTATAGTTTTATTGTCAGCTTCTCTTCTAATTTCTACTTTACCATCAAATATGTGCATGGAATGTCCCTACTGTCTTATTTGTATAAGAGATAAAAATTTCTTTGGAAATGCGAAATGTAAAGAACATCATTAAAAATATAATTTGAAAGTCCAATAATTTTTAACTGAATTGAACCAATCCCTGATGGTTTGATTTGGGACTTATCAACAAAATACACGACTCCGTCGATATTATCACTGAATTTATCAAACAAATCTCTTCGAAAGGTAATATTACACGTGGTACCTATGTCCATAACCCTACTATCATACCATGAAGAAAAATAAGTACTGAAAACATCTTCCATGTGGAAATTACAATGAGAGACAACATAATGTGCATTCTTAGAAAACAATCCTCTGTCTGGAATTATATGATCTTTCTTTTCAAGAAATTGTTCTCTTTTCTCATTAATTTTCTCCTAGGGAATTCTACAATTTGCAGCAGTATGTCCAATTTTACCACATCTAAAGCATTTTACAGCTAGTTTATCAGAAAAATTTCTTTGTTTTTCATTCTGTTGTCTATCTCCCTGAATATTTCTGCCCCCCCTTCCTCTATAATTCTTCCTACTTTGACCTCTATTACCCTTAGTATTTCTGAAAGATTCCTCATGACATTTTTGGTCATTTTGAGCAAGACATAGGGTTTCGGTATTAGAACTATGTGATGCTTCTTTCCTGCCAAAAGCCTTCTCTCTTTCTGCAATTTTCCCTACTAATTTGTCAAAATTTAAATCTTTTAATTGCCTGCTAGCTTAGAGAGATTCCAAGCTGTGTGAATAACTAGGGTAAAGAGATTTTATAAAGGCAATAAGAGACAAATCACTTTAACTCCAGTAGATTCAATTTCATGATTGATGGCTTTAATTTTAGAGGCAAGTTTTAGAGGATCATTATCGCTCATTTCCAGATTAAATAAATTCAACAATAATTGAATTATCTCCAATTCAGAATGTGAATCATAAAGTTCTTTTAGTTTTTTATGGCATCATAAGATGTTTTACTCTGAGTAATGTATGTACTTACCTCTTCTAAGGATAAATTGGATATTAAGACGAAGGCCTTTTTATCCTTACTTTGCTAGATTGCTAGTTGTTTCTGCTCATCTGGCTGAGCTCAATACCCTCCTTTTGTGAGTACCATTTTTCCGCCAAGATAGCTTTATATTTGTATATAGTACCATCTACTTTAAATTTGGGTTTATACAACCATTTACTTCTAATGGGCTCTTTATCTTTAGGAACTTCACTGAATTCCCAGGTTTTATTTTTAATTATGGATCCATATTCTTCCTCCATTTATTTTCTCCACCCTTCATGTTCATTAGCTTCATTAAAACTCATGGGCTCTATGACATTAAAAACACTAGTCATCGGGGCATAGTCCTTATACCTTTCAGGTAGATGAATCTGCCAAGTAGATCTCCTTCGCACTTCACTATCTTCACCCATCTTCTCTGAAGGTACATCTCCACCTTTGGTTGGGCTCTGATGATTGGTGATGTCCAAGTTACTGAATTCTTCCTCTAGCTTTTGTTTCTCACTGTTTTCGACTCCTACTTCTGTATTATTGTCTTCAACTTAAGAAAGTATGTGCCACTTTTCATAATTGTTGTCCTTATTGCCTTCATCTTCATGTTCATGGAAAATTACATCTCTACTCGCAAATAATTTGTGAGTATATGGATCAAACATTTTATATGCTTTAAATTCTGAACAGTATCCTACAAAAATACATTTGATATCTTTAGCATCAAGTTTCCTTTTTTTCTCCTTCGGAATATGTGCAAAGGCCTTACACCCAAACATTTGCAAATGAACTGTTGGTTTAAACCCATACAAGACTTCTAATGGGGTCTTGATATCAAGATACCTTGTTGAACTTCTATTATTTAAATAAACAATTGTACTAATGGTTTCTGCCCAAAAATCATTTGAGAGGTTCTTACCTTTGATCACACTCCAATATTGTTCTATTTTTCCTTTCTGCAACACCGTTATATTGTGGAGTGTAGGGTATTGTGGATTGTTGCATTATTCCATGATCCTTGTAATACTTGGTGAAGTTCCCCAACATGTACTCTCCCCCTTGATCTGAACGTGGGATCTTTATGAACTTGCATGTTTGCTTCTCTGCCATGTTTTTGAATTCTTTGAAATACTCACAAACATCAATCTTTTTCCTAAGGAAGTACACCCAAGTATACCTTGTGCAATCATCAATAAAAAATTAGAAAATAATAGGCACCTCCTAAGGATTTGGTCTGCATGGGTCCACAAATATCAAAATGCAAAATTTATGATACATCTATTCTTCTCCTATAAGAATTAGAGGGGAATTCATCTCTGTGAATTTTTCTTAATGCACAACCTTCACAAGCAACATATTCATTCTTTAACATAGGGAGTTCTTCAACCATACTTTGTTTATGCAACAACAATAAATCATGATAATTCATATGGTCATACCTCTGATACCAAAGAATTTTTGTTGACATGGTTGTAGAAGTCAATGCTTGATGAATTTTTCTGGTGACATCAATCTTGTACAAGCCTTCAACTATGACTCTTGAAGCAACGGGTTTGCAGTGATCCAGCGAATCTTTCACTATGCAATGCATTTTGAAGAATTAAACCTTCAAATTTTGATCTGTAATTGTAGACATGGAGATCAAATTTTTCATGATCCCAATCACATGCATAACATTATGAATGTGTCTAACATTTCCACTTGGAAATGTTACAAGAATATCGTCACATCCCTTGATCTGATATGGGCGATCATCTCCAAGATAGATATTAGCACTATTGCATACCTCCTTGAAATTCTTATACCAAATCATGTTACATGCCATATGAATCGAAGCTCTAGATTCTACAAACCATGTATTGGCATCATCCATTTCAGCAGCCAACATGGAATTAAACACAAACAACTTAATATTTTTGAGATCAAAATTCTAGGCTTCTCCTGAAAAATGTCCTGATTTTCTTCTATGTTTATGCCTAGATTCATCACTTTTCTTCTTATAACAGTCTCTGGGAAGATGTCCACTTCTACCACAGTAAAAAAAAATTATTCTAAACTCATTTATGACAAATGACATACCTTGATTTGATTTCGGAAATGGCCTTTTTTGAGATAAGCTTCCACCTTTATTTTCTCCTCCTTGTTTCCCTTTGAAGAATTTATTCTTTGCCACAAGTGCCAAGTCTGGATTTTGAGGCTTCAAATTCTTCCGCCTCTATTCTTCCTATAGAAGTATACTTGTCAATTCCCCAAAATTTGGCCCTTTCTCCCTTGCTGCAAGACCTGTAATAAACATATGATAGTCCTCTAACATTCCATTTAAAGTGATTGTCACAAGATCAGTAGCAGGTATTGATTCTCGTATATCACCTAACTTATCTTTCAAATCTTTGATTCTGGAAATAAAGGCATTTAACAGATTCATTCTCTTCCATTTTAATATACAAGAACTTACTTTTTTAGAAAAAGGACCTGATTTGTATTTTTAGTTTCATACAACTCCAATGCATTCCAGGTCACATTAGAAGCCTGACAATCACAAATATAAGGAATTATATTATCTTTCATAGACGTTCTTAATAATACCTTTTCTTTGTTCTCTCGCTTCTCCCAGTCCTAAATTGATGCAACTATCGAGCCCGCAACAAGTTTTACTTCTTCTCCTTCCGTGATGGTCCAAGCGCCATAACCTTCCAATAATGTTTACAACTTGAATTTCCAGTTGACATAGTTCTTGCCATCCATTTTATTAGCTTCGTTCAGGTATGTCTCTATAAGTGGATTTACCACATTGACAGTAAACTGAATCTAAATCTGCAATAATACATTGATTTTCGCTCTGTACCTCTCGAGCTTCACCGAGAGCACACTTCTCCTAGTGACTTTAACAAAGAGAAAACTTCTTCAAGTGGCTTCAGTCACCAAAAATCAATAAAATATTGATGTCTAGCTCGCAAGGCCTGAGTGGGGATGATAAAAACTTGCAGAGCCGCATTCGTATCTCCACACAACCTTTACGTAGCACTCAAACAATATGACCGACCCTTAACACGCCTTGATCTCCTGAAGTTTCCCTTAGCACTACGACCAACATGCTGAAATTCTTCAAACACTACGACAAATGTAACCATGGTCGATCATATCTATTTCAGAGTCAACAATGGATCTCTTTTGAATCACACCTCTGAGCATAGCTTAATGCTTTCTCTCCGGCACAACGAACCATGTACAGATCTCATTCCACGCACAATTAAGAAATATGACAAGTCGAGACATCGCCGATGTGATGTGTCTAAGTTTTGAAAATTACATATACAGATGGAATATTTATTTTAAGTCATTTTCTTCGATTCAATTACTCAACATATGAATATATTTAATGTATCATTTTCCACTTGTATATTTAAGTTATATGAAAATTATATATAAATATAAATAATTTTTTTAATTATTGTTTTAAATATTAATTATTTATAAAATATGATTTTATTTTAAATATACATTAATTTTTTTATAATGATCATGAAAATTGAAAGATTAATTAAGTGATTTTTAAAATCTTAATACTTTAAAATGAATCATATAAATTAAAAACAACTATAATAATTAATTTTTAGAATTTTAATTTTATATTTAAATAAAGTGAAAGTCAAAATATTAAAATTTTATAAACGTCATTAAAATAATAAAATTATGAAATTATATTTTGGATTATTAAAAATAGAGTATGTTGATTTTTTTAAGGTATAATAGGTTAAAAATATGAGAGATGGTTTTCCAAATTACTTCTAACTTAACGTGAATAACCCATTTCTTATTTTTTTAATAAACATATATTTTTTTATACATTTGACTTGTATATATTATTAAAATATTATACTTTTATTATAAATTTTTATAAATTTTTAAATTTATATAATTTAAATGTATATGGTATAAATAAAAATAAACCAACACACATTTGAAAATCATAAACCATAATAAAATTCAAAAATAATAATAATTATTTTTTATATTTACATATATTTTATTTATATATAACTTTATATTTTATTGAATATCATACTTTCGAATATATTAATTTATATAATTTAAATGTGTATAGTAAGTAAAAAAAAATTCACATATATACACACATGATAATGAGATTTAGAAATTAAAATATTATATATATTTAACTTTAATAATTTTTAAATTCACCCTAGTGGGCTCACCTCTAGGATTTGAACTTGTGACCTTTACCAATAAGTATTTTAGCAAAACACTCAATAGCCAACAAGCCCCACCCCATAGACATATTTTATTAGAATTTTTATTTTTTTTTGTTAGTCGAAACCTAGTATTATGTTATCATCTTAAAAACATAATTTACAAGAGGAGCCACCATGGCTCGATTACATTCAGTCACCCTCAACGGAAAACAGTTCCCATGGATTCAGGGTGCTGGCCAAGGCATTCGAAGCACTTGGTTATTAGCCACAAAATTTGAAAAACAAGGACAAAACAAAGCTATCCTCAAGAAGGAGGATGCAGTGGACCTGGTGGAGGAGCCACAAAGAAACGGTCTTGGTGGTGCAAGTGGTAGCTGATGTGATCCATTTGAGACTCCAGGGCACGGAGGTGGTCTTGAGAGGGCCTCAGGATGTAGCACAGACTCTCTAGGGCCTCAATGGCCTCTGTCTATGGCTTTGAACCACGCAAATGTAAGCCTCGAGTTCATTCTGGTCATCGTACCTCTACTCATGTAGGGTGTCTAGGTTGAGTTGAATTTGGTGTAGCTGGGTGGAAATGGCATCAAGGGTGGCTGGCACCTCAATTTCATCGGGGGATTGAGCCGGGGAGACAGCCATGGCCACTACTGAGTGTGGGCTCTCTGTTGACTCTGAGTGTGAACTGGGGTCTTCGGGAGTCGCTCTGGGATCCATTCCTTGCTCGAAACCACCACGACGTGGCCGCCCACGTTCCCACGGCATCCAGACTTCCCGCTCCACCTCACTAATGACTTCTCAAATACTCCAAGTTGTTGTAGAAATTATACAAACAATATGTATACCAATGCATTCAATCTGATCATGCAATATACTAGAGCAAGATACTAAATCCTTCTATAATTAATTTGCGGAAATTAAATAGAGTTGCACAATCACACCAAGTAAGAAAGAAAATCAATCTACAACACAAGATAATTTTCTGGGGAAAGAAACTGCTCAAAACCCCTCTATCTCTATTGTATAATGAACCAAGGAATCATGAAACAATACAATGCACTCTTCTCACAAGAGTCTGTTGAACTCTACCAACTGTCTCACACTGATCCGAAAATAATTAACCAACACTTAGCCAATTTCCTGCCTCTGCTTAGCTTGCCTTGCTTGCTCAATTCTAAGAATAATTGATCCCTATTAATTAGGAAATTAAACCTTCCAAAACTATGCAATACATCATGGGAAATCCTATGGCTGTCTAATTGTGTGCAGAAAATTTACTAATAATACAACTGATAGATAACATCCCTTTAACCTCTGTCTCAACTGTGTAGAAATTATATAACTTATGTGTTATATGTCCAAGATTCTCCTGATCACACACTATTTTAACTTCATGCACAATACAGAATCTATTCCACCATTGATCATCACATGCGAAAATTAAATCAACTGTAATGCACACATGAAACTATAAAAATTCACACACATTAACACAGTTGTTTTAACAGGAAATCCTGAAGCTAAAAACCCGAACTATCTGTATATAATATATGTCATAGAGATCATGTAACAATCCTCATACTTCATATCAAGCTCTCAGTATAATACAATCACTACACACTAATCATGCCTGATCTTGCAAATCCATGCACCGATCTTTGCCACCTGCTAGCCTGCCTCTACTGCGCAATCCCTGCTGAAGAATGGCTCTGAATGAACTCGAATTGCTCCAGGATTGACTGCGCAATCCTCATTGGCATCTCCACTGAGTGTTGGATGCAATCAATGCATCACTATAGTCACAACTGATAGTCACACTTGCTCTTTCACCTACCTCTCCACTAGTCTCCACTGAAACTACCATGCATTGTAGTTAACTGATGTATTCTTCAATTGATTAATGAGTTATTATTTAGAGAATTAATTATTAATTAATTCACACCACTCTCACTAGTGTATCAATCAGTTAGACTAGATACAACTAGCTCAACTGAGTCTAACTGAGTTAAACTGAACACAACTCCACCAACTACTTCTATAACTCCACCAAACTTTGTCACATGAGTTCTAACTAAAGTTCTCATGCATTAGCTCCGATGGCTTGTCCCCTCGGGGTAGCGTAATTCTTATGTCATCTGTTGACGGTCCATATGTGCATAGCGAAGTGTTCGAAGAGAATAAGATAATGTTTAGGTCCAAATATTATTATCAGGGCTAATCTCCTTCGACATATCTATTTTTAGACTGGCAATCTAAAAATAGATTCCACCCAATATGTCTAAAAATAGAAGTCCATCTATTTTTCCAACTTGACCAACCATCAACAAATGGCATCCTGCAACTCATAGAATATGATCGACATGTCTAAAAATAGACTTTGCGCCAAAAATAGCCTGCAGGCCAACTTAGTGAAGGCAACTCTTTTCACTAAGCTCATCATCTTGTTGAATCTTAACAAATTGTGTCTTCATCAGAACTGACATGCATGCAGCTATTAATAGTAAATCATCAGTCACTTGATAGATCACTACATGTGAATTAAATATGATTTGATTCACTTGACCTCTCACTAGTGCAACAATCAGTTACAACTAGTTAGACTGACTTTAACTCACTTAATTGAGTTAATTAATTTCTCATGCATTAAACTAATACACTAACTGCAACTTGGACTCTAAAAAAAATATAATTAATCTAGAAGCCTCACCAACCACCCTCAACTCGAATTTCATGAGCTAACTGAGTCTATCACACTCAGTTAACTATTACAAGTGATTATGAGATAAAATTACAATTTATTGTCCAATTTATTTAAGGGATAAAAAAAATTGACACATATTTCTTTCAATTTAATTAAGGAATAATTGAATCAAAAGCCTCGCATGGTAGCCATTTCTGGGTGCCATTTTCTGGATGTTGTTTCTAGATGCCAATCTCACTGTTTCTTGTTGCAAATTTCAACACTCCATATCAACAAGAAAGGAATCAATCTGTCCCGATCTGGTACCTTTGGAATGTTCTTGCATGCAACACTTCTTTAGTGTTGTTCACACATGCAACTATCCTGAAACTGAATAGCCTCCAATAAAATGAATCATTATAATGCATCTATCATCAGAGTCTTCTGACTGCTGCTAGCTACTGCACATGTCTATTGGACTTTCTGCACTACTGACATCTGCATCCATGCATTCTGCACTGCTGCCAACTCTGATCTGCGCTCCAATATCCGACACGTGTCACTCTGATTTTTGTCTTCCTGACATCTGACAACATCTATCTAACTGATATTTCTTGTTACTGCTATATTGTGGGCTCCTCGTAGCCAGGTTTGATCCATGAGACACACCATCTCAATGAACCCTGACCCAATTTCTTCTTGAAATTAATTCTGCACATCACCCCACCTCACACCTAGAGGTATAGTTGCATGTACTCCCTCTACCTTTCTAGCTCGAAATTTTTCCCTCCTGGAGAGCTCTGCTTGAGTGGACTCTTCCACTCAATCTCCTCTCTGCTTCTCCAATTGTGGCTACTCCACAACCTTCTCAGACTGATTTTGAGGCAGCATGTTGAGAGATAATTTCTCCCTCTCAACCACCAAGTCATTAACCACTGCTTTTATCCTCAAAGCCTTGCATGCATCCTCAACCTCGAGAGCATATAGGTTCTTGACTCTTAAACTGATCTGCTTGACCTGTCCCGTGGCTATGTGTTTAAGGAACACCTTTCCTTTTCTAAAAATCACCTCATAACCATGGTTTTCCAATACCACTATGGAGACAAGATTCTTCCTTAGGCCTGGAACATACAAAACATTTGCTAGTCTAAGATGAGAGCCATTCTCCCTCTAAAAGTTAACTGTACCTATGCAGGTCGCGCTATACCTCCCGCCATCTCCAAACTCTATGTTCTATTGGAGGTCCTTCTCCTCCAAGTCACTGAAGAGATCTCTATCCCCCGTCATATGGTATGAGGCAGCGTTGTCTAAATACCACATGCATCCCATACACTATTGGCCATGCATGAAATGAGATTAAAATCAAGCTTGAAATGTGAAGTCAATGCTTCACATGCTGCAACTGCAGGCTCCTTCTTGCTTGCCTTCTTCTGTGGAAAATTTGTAGCATAGTGCCCATGCTCGTGATAGTGAAAACATTTGATCTTGGACAATTATTTCTTTCCCACTTCGCCTTGGGATTGATTTCCCTTGGCCTTCTTTTCCTTACCTTCCAAGGCACAATCTTCCTCTTCATTAGCCTTGGATGAGGATCCATGCCTGGTATTCCGCCTGAATTCTTCTTGTACCAAAGTCGCTCCCAATCTAGTAAATTCTCCCTCCCATTCACCGAGTCCTTGTAACTATGCCAGCTCTTGGGAAGGCCTAGAAGTGTTAGGCTCACCAAGTCATCATCTACTACGGTCACACCAGCACTTCCAATCTCATCTCGACATTGAGTGAACTTCACCAAGTATGTTGGTATCGTCTCTCCCTCCCCCTTCTTGATTTTCCTGAGCTTGTCCTTCAGCGCCAACTTTCTTTGGTCGTTGGTGTTCTGAAACATTTATGTCAAAGCCTTCCACATAGCATATGGATTCGCCTTGCCATGGAGACTTGAGACAATGTGGTCTCGAACTCCCTCTAATAATATCCTCCCCACCCTTGCTACCTTCTTTTTTCAAGCATCAAGAAGATAGGCATATGTTGCTGCGGGCTTGGGAATATCATTATCAATGAAATATTTCAACCTATCATCCTCCAGAACTACCTCCATTATGTATTCCCATGCAATATTATTAGAACTTCCCTCAAGTGCATATTCCAATATTAATCCATTAAAAGCCATATTGATCCGCTTGTCGCTCCAAAGAAAGTATCTGCAAGTTTGAATATTGTTTAACACAAACTCAATTTCTTCTCCATTATTGTGATTCTTGGTGCTCTGATACCATGTAGAAATTATACAAAAAATATGTATACCAGTGGATTCAATCTGATCATGCAATATACTAGAGCAAGATACTAAATCCTTCTACAATTAATTTGCGTAAAATTAAACACGATTGCACAATCACACCAAGTAAGAGAAAGAAAATCAATCCACAACACAAGATATTTTTTCTAGGGAAAGAAATTGATCAAAACCCATCTATCTCTATTGTAATGAACCAAGGAATCATGAAACAATACAATGCACTCTTCTCACAAGAGTCTGTTGCACTCTACCAACTGTCTCACATTGATCCGGAAAAAATCCACCAACACTTAGCCAATTTCTTGCCTCTGCTCAGCCTGCCTTGCTTGTGTAATTCTAAGAACAATTTATCCCTATTAATTAGGAAATTCAACCTTCCAAAACTTTGCAATACATCATGGGAAATCCTATGGCTGTCTAATTGTGTGCCGACAATTTACTAATAATACAATTGATATATAACATCCCTTTAACCTTTGTCTCAACTGGGTCTTCATTAGAACTGACATGCATGCAACTATTAATAGTAAATCATCAGTCACTTGACAGATCACTACATGTGAATTAAATCTGATTTAATTCACTTGACCTCTCACTAGTGCAACAATCAATTACAACTAGTTAGACTTACTTTAACTCACTTAATTGAGTTAATTGATTTCTCAAATTAATACACTAACTGCAACTTGGACTCTAAAACAAATAGAATCGCTCTACATGCCTCACCAACCACCCTCAACTAAAATTTCATGAGCTAACTGAGTCTATCACACTAAATTAACTATTACAAGTGATTATGAGATAAGATTACAATTTATTATCCAATTTATTTAAGGGATAAATAAATTTGACACATATTTCTTTCAATTTAATTAAGGAATAATTAAATCAAAAGCCTTGCATGGTAGCCATTTTTGGGTGCCATTTTCTGTATGTTGTTTCTCGATGCCAATTTCACTGTTTCTTGTTACAAATTTCAACACTCCCTCTCAACAAGAAAGGAATCAATCTATCCCGATCCGGTACCTTTGGAATGTTCTTGAACACTTCTCTAGTGTTGTTTGCACATGCAAATATCCTGAAACTGAATAGCATCCAAAAAAATGAATCATTATAATGCATCTATCATCAGAGTATTCTGACGGCTACTAGCTATTACACATGTCTATTGGACTTTCTACGTTGCTGAAATCTGCATCCATGCACTCTGCACTACTGCCAACTCTGATTTTTACTCCAATATCTGACACATGTCACTCTGATTTTTGTCTTCCCAACATCTGACTGCATCCATCTAATTGATCCTTCTTGCGACTGTTGTATTATGGGCTCCTTGTGGTCAGGTTCAATCCCTGAGACACACCATCTCAATGAACCCTGCCCAAATTTCTTCTTGGAATTAATTTTGAACATCGCCCCACCTCACAAATGGAGGTATAGATACATGTACTCCCTCTACCTTTCTAGCTCGAAATTTTTCCCTCCTGGAGGTATCTGCTTGAGTGGACTCTTCCACTCGATATCCTCTCTGTTTCTCCAATTATGGCTGCTCCACAACCTTCTGAGAATGCTTCTGAGGCTGCATGTTGAGAGATAATTTCTCCTTCTCAACCACCAAGTCATTAACCACTTCTTATCTCCTCAAAGCCTTGCATGCATCCTCAACCTCAAAATCATACAAGTTCTTGACTCTTGAACCGGTCTGCTTCACTTGTCTTGTGGCTATGTGTTTAAGGAACAACTTTCCTTTTCTAAACATTACCTCATAACCACGGTTTTCCAATACCACTACGGAGACAAGATTCTTCCTTAGGCCTGGAACATACAAAACATCTGCTAGTCTGAGAAGAGATTCATTCTCCTTCTGAAAGGTAATTGTACCTATGAAGTTCAGGCTATACCTCCTGTCATCTCCAAACTCTATGTTCTATTGGAGGTCCTTCTCCTCCAAGTCACTGAAGAGATCTCTATCCCCCATCATATGGAACGAGGCACCGTTATCTAAATACCACATGCATCCCATTACACTGTTGGCCATGCATGCAATGAGAGTAAAATCAAGCTCTAATTGTGAAGCCAATGCTTCACCTACTGCAACTGCAGGATCCTTCTTGCTTTCCTTCTTTTGTGGACAATTTGTAGTGTAGTTCCCATGCTCGTGACAGTTAAAACATATGATCTTGGAAAAGTATTTCTTGCCCGCTTCTCCTTGGTATTTATTTCCCTTAGCCTTATTTACCTTACTGGACAAGGCACAAACTTCCTCGTCATTAGTCTTGGATGAGGATCCATCCCTGGTATTCTGCCTGAATTCTTCTTGTACCAAACCTGACCAAAGTCGCTCCCAATCTAGTAACTTATCCCTCCCATTAACCGAGTCCTGGTAACTATGCCAGCTCTTAGGAAGGCCTAGAAGTGTTAGGCTCACTAAGTCATCATCTGCTATGGTCACACTAGCACTTCCAAGCACATCTCGACATTGATTGAACTTCGCCAAGTATATTGGTATCGTCTCGCCCTCCCCCTTCTTGATTTTCCTGAGCTTGTCCTTCAGTTCCAACTTCCTTTGGTCACTGTTGTTCTAAAACAGATCTATCAAGGCCTTCCACATAGCATATGGAGTCGCGTTGCCATGGAGACTCGAGAAATGTGATCTTGAACTCCCTCTAATAAGATCCTCCTCGCCCTTGCTACCTTCTTTTGACAAGCATCAAGAAGAGCGACGTTTGATGCTGTGGTCTTGGGAATATCATTATAAATGAATTCTTTCAACCTGTTGTCCTCCAGAACTGCCTCCATTCTGTCTTTCCATGAAATATAATTAGAACTGCCCTCAAGTGCATATTCCAATCTTAATCCATTGAAAGCCATCTTGATCCGCTTGTCGCTCCAAAGAAAGTATCAGCATGTTTGAATATTGTTCAACAAAAACTCAATTTCTTCTCCATGATTGTGATTCCTGGCGCTCTAATACTGTGTAGAAACTATACAAAAAATATGTATACCAATGGACTCAATCTGATCATGCAATATACTTGAGCAAGACACTAAATCCTTCTAAAATTAATTTGTGAAAATTAAACACGATCGCACAATCACACCAAGTAAGAGAAAGCAAATCAATCCACAACACAAGATATTTTTCTAGGGAAAGAAATTTCTCAAAACCCCTCAATCTCTATTATATAATGAACCTAGGAATCATGTAACAATACAATGCTCTCTTCTCACAAGAGTCTGTTGCACTCTACCAACTGTCTCACACTGATCCAAACAAAATTGACCAATACTTAGCCAATTTGCTACCTATTCTTAGCCTGCCTGCCTTGTGTAATTATAAGAAAAATTGATCCCTATTAATTAGGAAATTCAACCTTCCAAAACTGCGCTGTTGGTCACTTTAATTGTTTATCAAATTAAACAATTCAAGTGCTACATAAATTTTCAACCCAGGGAAGTCTGTTAATTTCAAAGGCAATCACACACTGTATATGCTCAATCTCAAAAGCAATGAAATGTTGTAGTAAAAATTACACTAATCACACCTTGCTTCAACAAACTGAAGTCTACTTGAGTTACAGCAAAGACAATATTTCTATTGCAGACAATCATTAAAAGAATCCTGGATTACATTAAAAATACAACGATCTAGGAAAGGAAATAAATCTACAAAAAGGAAGACCAATTATGCTATAATAGAGAACAAGACCCTATTCCCCAAGTAGGAATCTTCAGCACCTATTTCTGATTACCACGCTTTCACAAACTCATTATATAAACAAGATTTCTAATTAAAATAATCCACAACTTCTTAAGAATGAATTGTATGAAATCAATTCAACAAGTACTGGAAACAGAGCTTCAGCAATAGACAACAGAATTCCAATACTGCATAAATGACTTCAGTAAACAAAGTTTAATCAAGGCATAAATGAAAAGAACAGTTAACAAAATACAAGAACAAATGGGTGAATCTTGTGAAGAAGGCAGGCCCTTTCCTTCTCACAAGATTCCCCAGAAGAAGGAATTAAAATGAAATGCTCAGAACAAACTTTTATTCATCTGTCGAAAGCAACATATTACAAAAGAGTCACGTTCCTTCTCTGTTCAAAATAAACCTCCCATAGTCTCTAAACTGTCCTCTAATGCTGATGTCTCCTCTTTTTAAAGAGGAGACATCTATTACAATTGATTTACATTATAGAAATCCTATTTTTAACCCACTCTAATCTTCTATATTGAAATAGGACCTTTCTGTTCTTCCATAGCAAAATGTTGTTACAATGGTTACGATGGCACTGGCTTCAAAGTGGCCCGTGTAACAGCGTCCTTACTTGTCTTTTCTTGTTGTCGTCATGCTTGAAATGTTGCTTCAAAATCGCAAATCACGGGTTGTTTCAGCAATAGGATTTGCATACCATGTTGATTGTTTCAGCAACGCGGTCTTCAAATAGCCACGATAGATTATCTGCAGTCTTCAAACTGTCTCAGCAACTATATATCTTAGATTAATTATTAAATATGAAAGTAATGTAAAATTATATGTAAAACAAGTTAAACATATAGTAAAGAGAAGAATGTTATATACCTTTGGAAGAATGGATGAAAATGATAGTATGAGCTTTAAATATGGACTGGAAAAGAGTGGAATGATAACAAAATGTATGGTCAAAATGGTACATTATGGGGTCCTAACATCCCCCCCAACTGAAAGGGTTGCATGTCCACAGGCAACTTTAGTCTGAGTCTGAGTCCGGATATTGGTTTTTGGCATGAAAATTACTTAGGTAGTAGCTATGGAAGGTGCTATCTGTTAAAGCTCTGAATCCTTGCAAATTTTGCAATCTCTGCCAAGCTGTTGCTTCATCCTTGTTAGCAAACCTATAATGAGCATGATATTCCTCTGCTGGCATCCATAAAATAGGAAAATGAAAGTGGTACCCTATCCACTTTTCAGCACATTGTTGAACACATCTGATGTAATTGGGTACTCTAGACGATGCAGTTTCAAGGTTAGTAGGGCTAAAGGGATTATACTCCTGCCTCTCCTTAGAGGATTGTTGCCAAAACATATTGTTTGCTCTTAAAGCAGCAGTTTCTTTGGCCCTGATAAAATGGTGACAATCTTGGAGTACTGAAGCCTGTAATTGCTGTATATGTTCAATCATCCCTGGCTTCTGCAAAAATTGATGATATTTTGCCACAAAGATGGCAGGGTTCTGAGGTTCTGGCCTTATCCATAGAAGGAAGTTGTCTTCATTATGCCTAGTTGCAAGAAAAGCAGTCTGCCATGTAATCTGATTAGCAAGGAAGGAAGAAAATTCCTTGATCTGAATGTCACCAACAAGAGGGTTGAGATTAATCTTTCTGTTTTCAGGGATAGCTTCATTGTGAAGGTACAACTCACATAGTAGGTGTTGATCACTGGTGGAATCTTCTGCAAATTTTTTCACAAACTATTCAGATGTAAGAACCTCATGGGGTCTTCCATCTTTGACTGCTTTCAACTGAAAGTAAACAAGGTGTTCTGAGAGAAATAAAGAATAATTTAGAGATGGTTTCCTAGTAGCCAATAATTTGTGTACTAGTTGAAACATTAAAATCAGTTTGCCTTTTAGCTCTTTATTCTCCTTCTTGTAAACTCTAGATTGCTGGAGTGTCTGCTCCAAGATCTCCCAGTTAGAATATATATGATTCTGCCAAACCAATTTGTGTTGCTGTAAGGTTTTATCTTGCGAAATAGCATACTGTTTCCTCCACTTGTTCATTATTTCCATCTCATTCCATGGTTTATTTTGTGTTCCAACATTGCAAGTGGTAGGTTGAGGTATAGTCTGAGTAGCAGAATCAGTTACAGTAGGGCAGGATACTTGTACCTCAACTTCTTTTTCTGAAATTTTTGAAGGCCCTACTGGTTCTTGTGTAACAGTAGGGAATTCTTCTTTGACTGTAGAAGATGTAGATGCTCCCGACATTGGCACTTGAACTATCTTATATCCTGCTTGCTGATAGATGTTTCCACATTGGTTGCACATATATTCTTTATATGGATCATTTTCTGTATGTTTGTCTGCCATGAATGCTGTATGGGCTAGGGTATAAAAATTTATCTCCTTGTCAAAGGCTTCCCTTGCCATTACCAATTCTCGCTTATAAGCTTCTAATTTTGATTTTAAAAACTCATTTTCTTGTAAAAGGGAAGCCATGGTGATTGGGCCTTGTGTATTAGTTGCATTCTCCAGAATTGATTGATGTGTTTCAGCTGTAGCTGGTTCTTGTGTGACAGCTAGAGCTGGTTCCTTTGTGGCAGCTACTGAATAAGTAGCATCTTGGATGTCTAGTTTTTGCACATCGGCAGCTGGTTCTTGTGTTTCAGCTACTGACTGAGTAGCTCATTCTTGTGGGACAGCTACTGACTGAGTGGCTGGTTCTTGTGGGACAACTACTTGTTCTGTAGAAAATGATGTCATATTACCCTGGGCATCTGTTTCTTGTGTTTCAGTGCCACAGGGTGAGACAGGTAATAATTCCGGGGTTTGGAAAGGTGGTGATGAATGGATTTTTAACAAAATGGTTGTAGGATCAGGGGTAATAGGAATGGTTTCTGCTTCAATAGACGTCCTCATTCGTCTCCTAGGTAAGAAAGCAGAAAAAGTAGTAGTTTGCTGTTTCTTTTTATGAGAGGGTTTTTCCCTAAGAGAAGGGCTATCAGAGGAGGTAGTTGCTTTAGTTGCGGCCCTTATTTGTCTTTTTGATAGGGAGGCAGTTGTGATTCACCTTTTCCTTTTACAAATAGAGGAATATGGTGGTGTATCAGCCTGAGAGTCATCACTGGGGATATGGATGGTAGGGTCAGATGATTCCGCTAAGTGGTGAGATGGAATTGAATAAAGGTTAATTGGATTAGTTGGTTCTGCGGATGGAATTGATGGAGGGTCAGGGATATTCTCTGGTTGCTTCTTGTGGGAACTTTCAGGAATTTCTTGGGGATTTTCAGCAGCTTCTTGAGGAATTTCAGTAGCTTGCTCAAGGGGTAGGGGTAGGTTTTTTCGAGGAGGGTTTTGTTGAGAAAAACCCCTCTGAATCAGTAGTTGAACAAGGTTGTGATGGGTGAGGGAAAGGAGTGGGAATTTTACCTGTCTATAGTAATATGACATATTTCTAATGCATCCAAGTAAATAGTAAGGAATGTTCACTAGTCTACCATGTCGTAAATGACTCATTAAGACAAATTCATGCTGATAGACTACCTGATAGCGACCTTCACAAGTGAGATAATGTTTGAAGAATTCAAAAAATTTCGGCCAAGGAGGAGGCAATGAGTGAACTCCAACACCCCGGTCTTTAAGCTCGACGTGTTCTCCTAGCAGAAGAAAGTCTTGTTGTGCATTTAGAATGATGTGCTTTCGACTAAACCATCGAGTACCAGTGACCAGCAGACTTGAAACCTGTAATATGTCACCCTATGAAACTGGAATTCAGACTCCCTGGACAGTCGAATGGTCTTCCTGAATATTTTGTGCAAATTCCAGGACCTGTTGTGGATTGAAGTCTTGAAGTTTCTCAAAATATCCTACCCAGCCTGCCTGCTGAAAAATCTGATACGCGTCTGGGAGTAATTCAAGCAGAGCTATTGAGCGGGGCTCATGTCAAATAGTCGGTCCTCCCATAGTTAACCAACTTTGGTAAAATGCAGAGGAAAAGAGAAAAGTTACCGGACTTCGAATAGAGTAAACTTTGCGAATGAGAACATGGAGTAACAGTGAAGAGGCGAATTAATGGGTAGAAAAAATGACGGTAGTTGGAATGCTGTGAAATGATGGCATATAGTTTCGATATTCCCCCCAACTACGGTGAAATGATTTCTTTAAGTGTGCAGATATTATGGTCATAATAAACAAAATCTTCTCTTTAAACCATAGTTTAATTGTATTTACATAAAATTTACATACCTCATGTTTACCTTTGATTTGTAGTTCGAAAAATATAGTGCTTGTTTATAATGGCTCAATAGTCATGGAAGAACTTTAGAAACTTTTTGAAACATGAGGGAGATCATATTAGAGGTCTTCTTAATCATAAGAAAAAAAGGCAGTGAACAGACAGGATTAACACAAGGAATAAGAGAAGTGAAAATGAAAGACTGAAGAAGATGATTTCATGACAGAAAATGTTGCATAGTCATGTTTTTGGAGGAAGAAATGGTGTTTCAGCAATGGTAAAATGAATGAAATAATGCTGAAAAGTGGTGTTTCAGCAATGGAAAAATAGGAAAAGTGTTGCTAAGGAGTGATGTTTTAGCGGTGGGAAAATGAGGAATGGTATTTCAGCAATGAAGAATAGGGAAAATATTTGCTGAAGAATGGTGTTTCAGCAATGGGAAAAAAAGGAAAAATGATATGAAAAGGGAAGAAGGAATGAAGGGAATGAATGATGAAATGTTACTGGGAGATGGGGAAATGAGTTTAAGTGAGGGGAGCAATGCTTCTCAAAATGAAGCTTGGATCTTTTTGTGGTGAAATTTTCCTTCCTTGGTAAGCCTTTCCTTAATCAAGAATCTGCAAAATAATCAATTGTAACATGCCAACCCTTGACAGGGATTATTAGTTTAAGAAATCTAATCTAATACTAAAAATACAGTGTAGAAAACAATCAAATGCAGTGAGGGGCAGAAGACTCCCCTAGAAAGAGATAATGTGCATCTGCCATGCAAGTGACCTTAAAATCTTCTTTGGAAATAGGGCACTGGTACAGACAAAGCCAATGACCATTTACTAATAGTGGTGTTTTAGAGTTATCAATTGTTAAGATCCTTACTGTTCCATTTGGAAAAACAACATCTACTTCATAGGGTCCCAACCATCTTGTACGTAGCTTCCCTTGAAAGTTTTCAAACCGAGAATCATACAATAAAGCCCAATTACCTTTCTGGAACTGCTTGTGCTTGATGATTTTATCATGCCACTTTATTCTTTGTTATTGGATCATAGTTGTCTGATGAATGGCATCTAATATTTTTTCATCCAGTTCATGAAGCTGTTGCAACCTACTTGTCTGCACATCAGTCAAATCAAGGTTAGCAGCTAAAGCAGTCCTTAAAGTTTTAATTTCAAATTCCACATGAAAAATAGAACTTTTACCATAAACCAATTTGTAGGGAGAAAATCCTGTAGTATTTCTCCAGGTAGTTATGTAAGCCCATAGTGCTTCAGGGAGCTTTTGAGACCAATCCTTCCGGTTATCCTTCACTGTTTTGGTTAGAATGGCTTCTATTACTTTGTTTGTACTTTCCACCTGCCCATTGGCTTGGGGGTGGTATGGTGTAGTCATTCTATGATGAATATGATATTTCTGAAGGGTGGCTTTGAAACCATGAGAATTGAAAGGAGGTCCTCCATCTGTAACTAGCTCTCTAGGGATTCCAAATCTAACAAATATTTCTTCAAATAGGAAAGCTAGGACAGCTTCTTCATTAGCTCTAAGAAGTGCTTTAGCCTCCACCCATTTAGTCATATAATCTGTGCAGACTAATATATAAACTCTTTGGTTGGATGGAGGATTAATGGGTCCTATAAAATCTAAGGCCCATCTTTCAAATGGTTCAAGTATTACCTGGGGGTTTAATGGCATTTCATCTCTATGATTAGGTTGACCCATTCTCTGACAGCTATCACAAGCCCGAACATATTTCTTTGCATCCTTAAAGAGTGAGGGCCAATAATAACTCATCCTAAGAATTTTATGTGTCGTTCTCTTATCAGAAAAATGCCCTCCGCAAGGGCCATCATGACAAGCTTTTAGTATATCATACACCTCATCTTCCCTAATGCATCTTCGGATTTCATGATCAAGTCCTGTATAGAAAAGACACCCACTTATCCAGCTATACCGAGAACTTTGTTGAATGATTTTTCTTTTCTCCCGATGTGATAGGTGTGATGGTAACTTCCCTGCAACCAGATAATTGGCAATGTCTGCATACCATGGTGAGTGAGCAGAAACTGCAAATAAATATTCATCAGGAAAGGAATCATCTACTGGAGTATTATCATCAGCTTTTAACCAAGAAAGGAAATCAGCAACAACATTTTCTTTACCTGGTCGATCTACAATTGTAATATCATACTCTTGTAATAACAATAACCATCTAATGACTCAAGCATTTGTGACAGATTTGTTCATTAAATACTTGATATCCGAGTGGTCAGTATGGACAAAAGTAGAGTAACTAGTAATGTAATGTCGAAATTTATTAATAGCATAAATGACTGCTAAAAATTCCTTTTCGGTAACTATATAATTAAGCTCAGCAGGAGTCATATTCTTACTAATAAAGTAGATGGCATAAGGAAGATGGTTTTCCTCTTGTCCCAAGACAGCTCCAATTGCAGTATCTGAAGCATCAGAAGATATATGAAAGGGAAGTGCCCAATCAGGTCCTCTCAAAATAGGAGCTATGGATAACTGATGCTTGAGTTCTACAAAGGCCTCCTGGCAAAGATTAGTCCACTTAAATTCAACATTTTTCATAAGTAACACAAATAAAGGAGAAGCTATTTTGGAATTTTTTTTAATAAATCTCCTGTAATATCCAACATGTCCTAGAAAAATTCTCACATCAGTTTGTGTTTTAGGAACAGGAAGATTCTGAATGACTTGTATTTTGGATGGATCTACCTGAATTCCTTGAGATGAGATAAAATTTCCAAGCACTACTCCTTCACTCATCATCATATGACATTTTTCGGTGCTTAAGGAGAGGTGAGCTTGTATACAACGTTTAAGTACTTTCTCAAGATTCTGTAATGCATCTTCGAAAGACACACCATAAGGGGTAAAGTCATCCATAAATATTTCCATGGAGTCATTCAGCATATCAGAAAAGATTCCTATAACTGCTCTTTGAAAGGTTGCTGGTGCATTACATAGTCCAAATGGAAGAACTCTATACGCAAAATTTCCCCAAGGACTAGTAAAAGTGGTCTTATCTTGGTCTTGGGGTGCAATTCTAATTTGGTTATACCCACTAAACCCATCTAAAAAGGAGAAGAATTTCTTCCCTGACAAACTATCCAACACCTGATCAATGAACGGTAAAGGAAAGTGATCCTTTTGAGTGGCTTTATTTAAGGCTCTATAATCTACACACACTCTCCATTTCCCATTTTTCTTAGGAACTATTACCAATGGGGAAACCCATTCACTGTCAGATATAGGATACATAAATCCTACATTAAGCTATTTCTAAAGTTCCTCTTCAAAAATTTCTCTTAAATTAGGTTTCATTCATCTTTGGGGTTGACAGACTGGTTGAAAACCTTCCTTAATATAGATCCGATGAGTACATAATTCAGGGGAGATTCCCTTCATATCTGCATAGTCCCATGCGAATGCTTCCTTATTTTCAAGCAGTAACTTCATTAATTGTTGTGTTTCAGCAACTGTCAGGTCAGGATTTATGTTCAGTGTTTTGCCAGGTTCAATTTCTACTGTTATGATTTTAGAAGAGATGGTGGTTGATGTTTGAGGTAGATCTTCAGATTTAAGCTTTTCCTGGGTATCTGATTCCAAAAGTGTAGCTAGTTGATTATGTGTTTCAGAAATCACAGAGGAGGATTCACAAATGAAATTATTAATTACCTCATCCTCAGTGGTATCTTTAAGGTTTAAAGCTTGTCTGATAGTCAAAATAGGTTGAATAGCATGATCATCATAGTCCATCCATACAGAATTCTCATTATTAATCATGGGTGTAGCGTGAGGGTAGAGAGTAAGCTGTTTAGTTTCATATCCATTGGAAATTTTCATTAAACCAGATCTACAGCTGATAAAGGCATCGGTTGTGGCTAACCAAGGCCTTCCCAAAATTAGAGGATGTCCCCCCAACTTTGTTTTAGTCTGTAACACCACAAAATCAGCTGGGTAATTCCAGGACTCAACTGAGATAACTAAATCTTCAATAACTCTTTCTGGTTTGATTGTAGAATGGTTAGCTAACTCTAGAATGGTTGGTGTATCTCTGATTGTGTTCTTTAGCTGTAGCAATTGTGAAGTTTCAAGAGTCATAATTTTTATAGCAGCACCTAAATCTACCAGAACTTGAGGGATTATTTTTTTACCGATTTGGACTGTCACATTAGGATGGTCGAGATCACCATATTTAACTAGAGGGGCTTTACTGGACATTAATGCAGATAGATCACCCATAACATGGACTGTAAGGGGATCTTTAGTTTTCCTACCAGGTTTCTTAACACAAATATCTCTCATGGTTCTGGCATAAATTGGTACATCTCTTAGTGCCTGTAAAAGTGGAATTTTAACATACAAATTCTGCAATTCCCCTAGAAGATTAAAAGCAGGTGGCTCTGACATTCTAGTTAAAACTAAATGCTCAGGGAATGGTGGTTCTGTTGCTTCAGCACCCTTCTTAGAGGTTGGTTGTACCTCTTTATGTGAATCATGTTTTTCAGTTTCTTCTTTATCAGAATTAGAAGAGGTAACATCATCAATAATAGGTTCAACTATTTTCTCAGATCGTAAATGAATGTCATTACATTGTGCAGGGAAAACAGGAAATATAGGCTAGTTCTGAATATCAATAACTTGCAAAGATTTATTATTGGGGTTAGGATTTGGTTGTACAGGTAGCTGGGGTCTCATCATTTGATTATTTGGTTGAGCACCAGATGGTAGAGGAAGTGGTTGCTGAAATTGAGGAAATTGATTCAGAAAATGGAGTTGTTGACCTCTCCAATTCGAATTCCATTGATTAAAGTAAGATTGTTGTTGTGGAGGCCAAGGAGTCCACATTGCAGGATCTACAAAGGGAGGGTTTGTTTATTGCATGGGTGGGTAATTCATTTGATTGAAGAGTGGGTATTGCATTTGGATAAAGGGAGGGTAATTTGCTTGACTAAAAGAAGGATAATTGCTCCAACGATTAAAATATGTAAATGGCATATTAGAGTTCATACCTTGTCCTCGTGGTTTCCATTGTCTTCTCTGTGTCAGCAGATAGACTGCTTCAACTTCTTCTTCGGTTGGTTGCAATGCTACTTTTATTCCTGGTAAATAAGGGCATTGTTGTGTTTCATGATCTTTCTCACAAAGGGTGCAAATTGATATCTTGTCCAATGGGCATTCCCTTAGTGGATGTTTATCTTTGCATTTGGGGCAAAAAACAGCCAAAGCTGCTTCTGCTTCGGCTTGTTTCTTTTTAACCTGCAAGGTGTCAATCTGTGAAGCAAAAGAACTTAACATTTCAATTTTAAATTCTTCAAGTAAATTACCTATTTCGGCTCTTGTTGCTCCTCCACTGGCTGATTTTTGAACTCTTGAATATGTGGTATCTCTTCTATTTGACCCGTTCCTTGCAACTCCTCTTGAACATCTTTTACAGAGGTTAACAATTTCATCATATGACTCTTTAGATATATCCCCTTTATCAAGCATATTTAGCATATCTAAATAGTCATCCCTCACTGCTTTCAGTAATATTGTTTTAAGAATATCCTTACTTACATCAGGATGATTGGATCTCTGAAGGTTGTACTATAGTCTTTCCACAAATTCCTCCAAATTCTCATCCTCCTTTTGTACCATCTTAAATAGTTCCTCTCTTTTTTCTTTTGTCTAGTAGTAGTCTTGATATTTAAGTAGAAATTTTTGTTTCATCTGTTGCCATGTTGTGATTACATGGTCTCCAAGACTCATGAACCACCTTACTGCATTTCCTTTTAGTGTAGCTGGAAATAGCTTCAACTTCTGGGCATTAGTAACATAATCATAACTTCTACATAAAATATCAAATTCACAAAGAAATTTGTCAGGATCTTCAGAAGATAAACCATGGAAGTTAGGTAAGGCTGAAAGTGGGATATTCTTCATGGGAGTTGCTCCTCTAGGGAGATCACCAATAGGAAATCCCAAGGTAGAGAGATAATTCTCATCTTTTCCCTCTCCTTCAAGATCTACTTGTCCTCCGTCGAAGAATCCTTCATTGTTTCCTTCCATTGTTTGATCTCCTACTGCACTTGCTCTATCCTCAATGTTTTCTATTGGCTCTTCGATGTTTTCCGCTAGTTTTTCAACGTTTCCTATTGATTCCTCAATGTTTTCTGTTGGTTCTTCAACATTTTCTAATGGCTCTTCAATGCTTTCTACTAGTTCTTCAACGTTTCCTGCTGGTTCTTCAACACTTGCTGCTGGTTCCTCAAATTTCTCAGGGCTCACAACTTCTTTTGTTTCATAATTCGATTGAGGGGAGTATTGAGGCTTTGGCCTTCGAGATCTTAGTCTTTGAGAAGATTCGGCTTTTGATACGATCTCGTCAATAAAAGTATTTCTTCCTCCCCTTCCTTTTCCCTTGCCACCTGTAGGGTTAGTTTTCTTATGGGTTCCGTGTCCTCTCATGCAATCTACACATCTGAAAGAAAAACATTAATGCTTTTGAAATCTATAATTTCCTTTCCCGGCAATGGTGCCAAAATGTTGGTCACTTTAATTGTTTATCAAATTAAACAATTCAAGTGCTACATAGATTGTCAACCCAGGGGAGTCTGTTTATTTCAAAGGCAATCACACACTGTATATGCTCAATCTCAAAAAAAATGAAATGTTGTAGTAAAAATTACACTAATCACACCTTGCTTCAACAAACTGAAGTCTACTTGAGTTACATCAAAGACAATCTTTCTATTGCAGACAATCATTAAAATAATCCTAGATTACATTAAAAAGACAACGATCTAGGAAAGTAAATCAATCTGCAAAAAGGAAGACCAATTATGCTATAACAAAGAACAGGACCCTATTCCCCAAGTAGAAATATTCAGCACCTGTTTCTGATTACCAAGCTTTCACAAACTCATTCTATAAACAAAATTTCTAATTAAAATAATCCACAACTTCTTAAGAATGAATTGTATGAAATCAATGCAACAAGTAATGAAAACAGAGCTTTAGCAATAGACAACAGAATTCCAATACTGCATAAATGACTTTAGTAAATAGAGTTTAATCAAGGCATAAATGAAAAGAACAATTAAAAAACTATAGGAACAAATGGGTGAATCTTGTGAAGAAGGCGGGCCCTTTCCTTCTCACAAGATTCCCCAAAAGAAGGAATTAGAATGAAATGTTTAGAACAAACTTTTATTCATCTGTCGAAAGCAACATATTACAAAAGAGTCACGTTCCTTCTCTGTTCAAAATAAACCTCCTGTAGTCTATAAACTGTCCTCTAATGCTGATGTCTCCTCTTTTTAAAGAGGAGACATCTATTGCAATTGATTTACATTATAGAAATCCTATTTTTAACCCAATCTGATCTTCTATACTGAAATAGGACCTTTCTATTCTTCCATAGCAAAATGTTGTTACAATGGTTACGATGGTACTGGCTTCAAAGTGGCCCGTGTAACAACTTCCTTACTTGTCTTTTCTTGTTGCTGTCATGCTTGAAATGCTGCTTCAAAATCACAAATCACGAGTTGTTTCAGCAACGAGATTTGCATACCATGTTGACTGTTTTAGCAACGCGGTCTTCAAACAACCATGATAGATTATCTGCGGTCTTCAAACTGTCTCAGCAACTATATATCTTCGATTAATGATTAAATATGAAATTAATGTAAAATTATATGTAAAACAAGTTAAACATATAGTAAAGAGAAGAATGTTATATACCTTTGGAAGAATGAATGAAAATGATAGTATGAGCTTTAAATATGGACTGGAAAAGAGTGGAATGATAACAAAATGTATGGTCAAAATGGTACATTATGGGGTCCTAACATGCGCAATACATCATGGGAAATCCTATGGTTGTCTAATTGCGCGTCGACAATTTACTAATAATACAATTGATAGATAACATCCCTTTAACCTCTGTCTCAACTGGGTCTTCATCAGAACTGACATGCATGCAACTATTAATAGTAAATCATCACTCACTTGACAGATCATGTTAGTGTCCTGTGATTTGGCTGATTGGCAAGCCAAGTGACAGGGTAACATCAAACCAATCTTTGGAGCCCAAGGACCTAGCCTTCCTAGACTCAGAGAGGGCTCTCTCTATTTGTCTAAGGGATATCTGTGTGTTCACTTCTTTTGTTTCTGATTTTAGGCTAGTTATGAAGTAGGTTTTTGGTTTTGTTTTTAGGTTTGTGAGGGATGAACTGATCAAATACTAAGATAGATAAAAATATTGTCAGATTAACTGGGCTATGGGGTCGAAAAGGTCAAGAAAGCTTTCAGATGGTGATACAAGGTTGTTGAAGGGCCAATTTCATCGAGGTAAAAAGTATCTTTGGGTAAAATGAAGTGGGATGGACACTAAATTTGTGAAGAAGAAAGGATTTCAAATATAAATAGTTCAATAGATGACATAAACATGGTAGGGCTAACTATTAATCATGATAAATGTAACTATAAACTGATCAATGCATAGAAATAAACATTCAAACAATATATAGAGATATATGACTCTCTAACTTTAGAAAATTGCTATCAGACTTTGGGGAAATTACAATTAAGACAAACAAACAACTCAAATCACTATGAGGAAACGCCTAAGCATAGTACTTCAAGCTATTGGGCACTTTGAAGCAAGATTGCATAGTTTTAGGCAAAGGGCAAGATCAGTACAAGACCTCATTGGTTCAACAAATGACAGTCAAACAATCAAAGAAAGGTTTAAGAGGTGGAGCTATGACTAGCCATGAGTAATCAGGGCAGACTATGAATCATACTTAGCATGCATAAAACCATAAATGAAACAAACAAAAAATTTCTTCAGTTATCAAAGAGCAATCAAGGATTCTTTGATATGACTAAGAAGGAAGAAAACATAGAAGCTATAAAGAAATAGGAAATCTTAGGTGCCTCCAAGGGCATGTCTCAAATATATTCTCTTCTATCTTATAGCAAGCAATAACATGGAATATGAATGAAAACTAAGAAGCATAATAGAGAGAGACACTATACCATTTTACCAAGTCAAGGAATCCAACAACAGTCCTCTTTCATCATCCAAAAACATTCAAGAAACTATCCAATGCATGAGACAAGTATTTCTTCCAAGCTTGTATAACCATATATTGCTCTATATCATCAATTTCAGCCATGTTTACAATGAAGTCTCTTGGAATATATAGGCCAAGATGAGGGAAAACCTCCTAGTGCAACTTGCAATCTCATTGGCCTATCAAAAATATTTGATTTTGTCCTTGAGGATTTGAAAAGCCCAAGAAACAAAATATCTATAGAAATATCCTAAAAATGCTAAAAAAGGAAAATATATTGACTTTTCATAACTAACCATGGCCAAAAATAGCTAAACGCACATGAGGAAAAGTCACTTCAGAAAAGTGCATTTTTCACAAAAATACTTAAGAAAAATATCAGCAGAAAGTCTTCTGTCTTGTGGGCAACTTTTGGAAGCCTTCCCGATGTCGAAACGAGGCCTGTGAGGGCTCGTTGGAAAGCTCTGGATGTCTAATTTTTGGAACAACTTGAATTTTCCCAATATAATGCCTGGAAGTCTATAAAATACTAAACTGAGTGAAAAAAACCCAAAAAATAAGTCTTGCTGATATGTGGGCAGAGTGTCAAAAAAGTGAGTGTTTTTTGCATCTTTGGGGGACCAAAACAACTTCAAATGCTCTAAACATTTCTGAGTAGATGATATTGAATTTAATGCATCCAATGGTACCACTCTCAAGAGTTGAGGATGCTCCAAACCAAAATGGCGGCGCCCATGATTTTATGCAATTAGGCCCAAAAATGTCAAAAAACAAGAACATGTCAAAATTTGCTCAATTTTGGCGAGAAAACCACTTAAGGGTTTTTAGAAACATTTCTAGAAGCGCGAGCCAAAATTCCAAGCCTAGATGTGTCTTTTTCCTCTTTTCTCACCGGGCACCCTCTTTGGGCAGCTTTGAGTTTTTCTTGGTTTTCTTCCTTGTTGTTTGGCATTTTGGCTTTGGTGAAGAATTCATGGCCCCTTGCCTAGGAAAGGAAGTTAGCACATGCTTTGGAGAGTGCCCTTCATGCTCTATGTTTTGTGTTTTCTTGCCCTCATCATTGCTTGCTTGAGGGCTGCCATGATTCCCATCATTAATGTCTCTTTGAAGAATGTTATGTTCCTAATGAATACCATCACTTTTCTTCTTCCTTAGTTGATAAACAAGTTTCTTGTTTAAATAAAAACAAATTCACTTCTTTGAGCACTGTGTTTGAGCAAAGAAGCCTTTGACAAGATCTATTTGTGGTTTTTAGAAAAGAAAGTTTCCTTTTGTTTTTGGCACAAAGACTCTTCCCCTTCCAACCTTACCCTTTTGAAATCACTGTTTTTAAAAGGTGAACAAACACCTTACAAACTAATAAAAACCTTTTCCCCAATCACTATCTTCCTTTGTTTCTAAGAAAAGAGTGAACTTTTGAATAAACACTATGTTTCCCCTTTGAAAACACTGTCCTTTCCTTCTTAGGCAAGCAGACAATTTGTTGGATGAAGGTTTAGCTCATTCCTCTAAAGTAGTATCTCCTCTTGTTACTAAGAAAAGGTCTTCAAAACAAAACCATTTTTCTTATATCAGACTGTGTTATCTTTGGCTGTTTACAACAAAGACCTCTTTCAAACTGATAACAAACCCTTTATCCTCTAGTCACTATTTTCTCCTTGATTTAGAAAACTTGGTGCTCTTTTGAAATCACTGTTAAGATCCCTTTTTAAACTGATTTGAAAGACCTTTTACAAAACTCTGCTTTTCCTTCTAAATATTGCGCCAATCCTTAACTATTTCATAGCACAAAAAGACTTTCACAAGGTAATAGTCTCTCAAAAAATGACACCCTATTTTATGTAGTTAAAACCTTTAATTTGAAATGATGGCTCTCTTTGTTTTAATCACTGCTTTCTCTTTAATAGGTGGACAGGCTTCTTTCTCAATTGAAAACCAATGCACCTTTTATGAACTGTATTTGTGAGCAAACAAAAATATTTATAACTTTTTAGAAACAGGTTTCCTTTCCCTTGGGCACCAAAACTCTTTCTCCTTGGAAGAATATGATATTTTCAACCACTCACAGCAATAAACTCTTTCAAACTGTCAACCACTCTTTCCTCCTTTATCACTGGTTTCTCTGTGGTTTTAGCAAGAAAGTTTCTTTTGGATGAAGTTCAATTTGTTTTTCTTAAGGCACACAATGTTCTCCTCTTGTGACTGAGTCAAAAATCCTTAAAACAACTCTGTTTTCTCCATATACTATGTGTAATCATGACTAATTCATATAAATCTATAAGATAACTCTTGGCTGCACAGGCGCGCTGTGCAAAAACCCAGGCGTGCCTCGCTCTTTAGAAAAATACACTGTTAATACCTACAGGTGCGCCACGCAATTTTCCAGGTGCATCGCGCACTTTTGTAGTCATTTTTTGAGGCCTTCCCGGTATCATAATTGGGCCCGAGATGGATCGTTGGAAAGATATGGAAGTCTAATTTCCAAATATGATTTATTGTTTTCATTTTTTGTCCATCTGGTTGTTCAAAAATTGATTTTTCCAACAATGGTAAAAAATGGTGAATCCTGGTGTAGAAATGCATAGTGCTCTTTGCAGGCAACTTTTGGATGCCTTCCCGGTGTCGAAATTGGGCTTGAGATGGATCGTTGGAAAGATATGGAAGTCTAATTTCCAAATATGCTTGATTTATTTCATTTGGTATCCATTTTATTGTTAAAAAATTGACTGTCCCAACACTGGTCAAAAATGGTGAATGCTGGTGCAGAAATACATAGTGTTGTTTGCAGGCTACTTTTGGATGCCTTCCTGTTGTCGTAATTTTGCCCGAGATGGCTCGTTGGAAAGCTATGGAAGTATAATTTCAAAATATTCTTGATTTTTTTCATTTGGTATCCATTTGGTTGTTCAAAATTTGACTGTCCCAACACTGGTCAAAATGGTGAATCCTGGTGCAGAAATTCTCCCGTGACATCTGTATTTTTTACTTTTCTCACAAGCCATGATACTTGTGTAGAAACTGAAGGAGTTTTTTCTTCTTGAACCTATGAGGGAAAAAAACCTCTCTCAATCTTTTCAATTTCATCTCTGTTTGGTCAGAAACACATTTTGAAACAAACTACGTGAGTGCTCCTTAACCTCTGTCTTTTATCATTCTAAAGGATGAGCCTTTTGACTGTGACTGAAATAGGGCTTTATCATATCTTTTAACCTTTTGAATCATCTACTTCACTGTGTAAATATTTATGGAGCTGACCCTCTGTTTCTCTGTAAATGAGGTTTAAAAAATAGTGAAACTTCACTCATTTTACCATTTTTGACAGCAGTCTTTTTTGAAATCCCTGCCATATTTGAATAGAATACTCCTCAAAATGATGTGGTAATCTATAGTTTATGAGGTAGGAAGTTCTCTAAACCATGATAAAAAACTATGTTTTTGAATCAAGGAGATCATTCACCTTTAAAACCACCGATGTAGCCCTTTAGAACCATAATGCCTACATTGTTTTATAAAATGAAAAGGTCATAAGATATTGCCATTTTGTCCTTCCAAACTCTGTTGTCTATGAAAGTGGCCATAAGGAATTTGTTATGATTGATTTGTGTATAATGGGAGATTATTACAAAATACTGTTTCAGCCTTTACAAATGGTCCTTCAAACCTATCATGAAGCTTTACTCATTATCTGTTGATGGAGGTCATGATTGATTTTCTGCTTGTTATTTTGGATATCCTCAAACAATGGTGGGCCCTATACTTATTTTTGAAGGAGGCCTATGCTTGAAAACTGCCATACCAACTGTACTTTTCGAAGAAGGTCTGCAACACCATACTACTCCATTTATTTTGAAATAGTGACCTTGTATCCTTTTGAAGAAGTTTATAAAAATACCAATCACTACAGCCTTCAAAACCCCTAAGTATCCATTGTTGTTGCAGTAAGGAGGTTTTTTAAACCCAAACTTGACCTACTGCTGTTCATCAAGGAAATGGCCCTTTTTTTAAAAACCACTAATACAACTTCTTAAGACCATATAAAACAACAGTTTTTTTCTTATGCATATCGAAAGGTTTTCTCTATGATTATGATATGTCTTATTTCCTTACAGGCTGTCTTGAAACTTGAAACACTGTGTTATGGCCTTTCTCATCCATTTTTACAATGTGTCCTCTATCCTTTGAGTTAGCTGAAAGAGTAACCCTTGATGTTTGCCTTTCCTTCATAACTTGGAGTGAGTTTCTGCTCTTTGAATATATCATTTTAAGTGATGACTGTGCCTTTTCCACTTGTCATGTTGAATTATCTCTTTTCAAAACAGTCCCTTGAGGGCTAATATCAACACAAACGGAGGAAGATGAGACTTAAAGTAAGTCATCCATGTTGTTATTCATTTTATGTCTATTTGTAGATTCACAGTTTCTTGAGAAGTCTGTTAACACCCTTAAATCTGCCAATGTTGGGTCAACCACACTCCAGCAGTTTTGTAACCATTTTCATCTTCTTACTCCTTCCCAAAAATTTAAGTTCAGCTCCCAGTCTGTCTCTAGATTCAATCTTAATTCCAGAATCATAATGCATCAGGGTATAAGTAGCCTGCTTGTCATCTTGTATATCATATCATGGGCTCATATCAGTAACTGAGTCAAAATTCCTTTATGCCCTTTGAAAATGCCATAAAATCCTCCTTACTTGTGGAAAGCATTTTTATTCCCTACAAGCTTTTGTTCTGCTTATAAACTTTCAATTGTTCCCAATGATTTTCAACTTTGACTTTCCAATTGAAAACTTTCTTAAACATAATCTAAACCTGCTGATGCATTTTTTGTTTCATCCCTTGGAAGGAGGTGACCTACACCGGCTCTGAAATCACTTAAAACACCTTGACCCTCTGGTTTTAAATGAAGGAGGTCTTATTGATCCTGTTCCTAACCATCTGCTCTTTATTGGAGGAGGTCATTATCATGTTTCCCAACCATCTGCTCTTATACTGGAGGAGGTTAACACAGTTATGACATTTCATCCACTTGCTCTTTGAAGGAGGTCTTCACAGTCATGACATTTCATCCATTTGCTAAACTGTGTCATCTTTCTTTGCCACACATGTCTCTGCTTGGTATATCAGAATAGGTAATAAAGTGAAGTCTTGACAATCTTCTATATGAGGCATATTTTTAGATATGTATCCTTTGTCAAATATCTTTGTGAACCTTTTAAACCAGAAACCACATGACACGTATTTGTAGATTATTTTCTTACTAGTCATCATTTACTAACCTTTTTTTACTATGTTTGCAGAGGTACATTGGATTTTCTCTTTGACTAGTGTTTTTATCCCAGGCTCAAGGCAACATAAGAAGCAGCTATCTTCTTATGTTCAGTTTGATGATGTCTTCTGGAATACTCGTACATTTTTGCTTCTGAGAGAGACACTGAAACACTGTAGATCAATCATTATATCAGTTTGGCTTTTGAAACATGTACTTCTGCTTTCTTTTCATTGCAGCTCTCCATCTGCTTACTGATGGAAAATCTCTTCAATATGAGAAACTTATTTGGATTTGTCTCTTTGTTCTTGTCTGGATACAGTTTTTCATTTGATTTGCACCCTGCAGAGATGCAACAAATATGACTTTGAACCTTTGAAAGCTCCTTTAGTGTCTTATGGAGATTTTGCCCAATCTTAAGCATATTCTTTTAGACTATGCATATGCTCATCTCTTTCTGTATTAGATCTTTGTAGAATTTCTTCCGGACTGAGACAACAAGACCTCTTAGTGGCATGACCTAGGGGTATATCAAGGTTTGATTTTGTAGATTAAGTGCTAATTCAGGGCTGGTTGGTATTGAACAAAGGATTTTGGCTCAGGCTATTTTTGTCGAGGAAGGGATTCTCTAAAGTGCCACTACCTAACTTAGGGGAAACTTTCATTGATTCTGATTGTGTTTGACAAGAAGATCAAGGATAGGAAGGGAGACACTTTGTCAAATATTGGACAGTGAGTTTCATGAGAACCAAGGGGAAAATAATAGTAGACCAGCAAGACCAAGACAGTTATAGACAGGGATATTTTGCTGAAACAAGACATGACTTTGAAAACTGAAGATTTCTCTGATCATAGGCTGCCATGAAGGGCTAGGAAAGAAAAAAATTGTTTGGGGGTTTTCTAGATGACAAATTGACATATGGAGATCAGCTTCTAGAAAACTCAGCTAGGAATCTAGTCATCAACAATAGGTGAAAAATACTGATGACTAACAGATCACTGTATGTGAATTAAATCTGATTTAATTCACTTGACCTCTCACTAATGCAACAATAAGTTACAACTAGTTAGACTGAATTTAACTCACTTAATTGAGTTAACTAATTTCTCATGCATTAAACTAATACTTTAACTGCAAATTAGACTCTAAAAAAAATAGAATCACTCTACATGCCTCACCAACCACCCTCAACTCGAATTTCATGAGCTAACTAAGTCTATCACACTCAGTTAACTATTACAAGTGATTATGAGATAAGATTACAATTTATTGTCCAATTTATTTAACAGATAAATAAATTTGACACATATTTCTTTCAATTTAATTAAGGAGTAATTAAATCAAAAGCCTCGCATGGTAGCCATTTTTGGATGTTGTTTCTGGGTGCCAATTTCATTGTTTCTTGTTGCAAATTTCAACAGTCGTTTCCATATTTCCCATCCAAGACTCCCTTGTTATGTCACCTAACCCTTGGTTGAGGTTCACACGGACCTCAACCTGCATCTCCTGGGTGTCGTAAATGAGATACACACAACCCCCCCCCACCCCCCGCTCTTGTTGTTATCACCCAGGGAGGTGTAGAGGGTCCAACACCCACAAATTAACACTACTGGTATGCTAGAATTCCCCGTTAATCCGAGGCAGAACCACCTAGGAGTTGAGATGCTGAGGGGTTGTTGATAAACCGGCCCCCAGGCATCGAGACCAATTCGCCCAATCCAACACACATCTGCCATTCTAAAATCCTTACGTCCTCCCTCGTCTTCCTCCTCGTTCACCTCATGCGTTTCAAAGCCACTGTTGGGATACCTTCTCGTTTCCCACTGATTGCCTCGGCTTCCCAACGGGTCTGTTCCTTTGATTTTTCCAAGCCAGCGGAGCTCAAGCCAGGGCTTGAGAGCTAGTAGGTGATATCGTCAGCACAGGCCTCGGCTCCCTCCTTCACCATCACCCTCATAACAGAAGTGAGTAGAGCACGTCCTTCCTCCCTATTAACATGACCACCCTACCGATATGATGCCTGCGCCGAGGCTCTTGACCACTCGCTCGTGCAAGCATGGTGAGTCAACGGGCGTGTCGCTTAGGGTCGGGCGGGCCTTAATTGTTGCCCACCCACTTTTCCAAGTGATTGGACACCCCAACGGGGATTAGAATATTACTCTTCTATTATAATTGTTTATAAATATATAAATTTATATAATTTAACAATGTATGATATAAATGAAAAATCAACATATCAAAATTGGGAAGATAAAGATAAACACATAGAAATGAAAAATATTATTAAAAAAAATCATCTCCTACATAGATTAACGACACAACTCTCGACATCCTCCTCTTTCCCTCGTTGTCAAGTTTCGCATTCAACTAGTGTAGGCAACCTAGATTTTTCTTTTAGCGAGTAAATTTTAGACTTTAGGGTTTTGTAGTTTTTTTATTCTATTTTTATTACAAACCCTTTTAAATTTCCTGTGATTTCATAATGAACTTGAAACAAATTTCAATACAATTTTAGAAGAATTTCGTGAAATTATTTGTGTTCATATTTGGCTTGAAATTTTCCAACTTCATCAAATAAATTCGCCTAGGAATGAAATTCCACAAACTTCGAATTTAATCACTTCACTTCTAACTTTCATCAAGACCACGTCAAGCTCAAGCAAGGGTGTATAAAGGCAAAAATAATTTTGAAAAATATTTATGATTTTAAAATTATTATTACATGAAAATTTGAGAAAAAATAGTGGAGTGATAAAGGGCTGGGAAAATGAAAACTAAAAATTACATCAACCCAAATCTTAAATATCAAAAATATGTTTCAATTTTGACTATGGAAAAAAAGAAAATAAACATTGTTAAAATAAAAACAAACTCTCATGAGTGCCATAGTGAAATTGAGAGTTGATCCATTTCCAAAACACCATTGGGATAAAAGAATCTTTAACCTTTGTGATATTAACAAAGTTGAATATAAAAATCACTTCCTTCATAATCAAATTAGATTTAAATTTTAAAATATTAATCACACTACCAACCTTCCTTAATTTTTTAAAGGAGTTGTCTATAGAGGCGGAGGAATTTCTCGGACAGCCAAAAGTGGTTGGAATCTGGGAAAAGAAATTTAAGAAATCTTGCAGTAGCAGTGTTTGAATCATGTTTTTGATGGTGTAAATGGATTTAGCGTCATTAAAAACCTCTAGGTCACCCAAAATATTGAATTTTGATAGATATAACCACGATTTTTAAAAATCCCTGCCAGATTTTCTTAAAATCTTACTGGAATTTCCATGATTTTTAGGGCAAAAAAGAAGTCTGGTTAGACTACGACTTTTTAAAATAAAAATACCAACTTTTTAAATTTTTAACTAAAAAAAAATTATTGTTTTAGAGTCGAAGGATTCACAAAGAAGTTGAGCCAACTAAAAAACTATGATTAATGATATAAAATGCTTCAAATTCAAAGGATTTGCGGAGAAGTTGAGCCAATGTGAACGCTTTCAACCTTCTGAAAAGATATGGGTCACATAAGCGCTTGGTTCTGTTATGTAGAAATAAGTTTAGCGATATGATGGAGGACCAAGTTAATGGATGATTGTCTGGGAGATTATTTTTCTGAAAGAGTATAGTGGAAGTACCTTACTAGCTCAGATTCGATGTCTTGGTGGAGGATCTTTCTCTCACCATCATCTCCCATTATAGAAAAAATTTTGTTGTCATGACAACATTGCAACATAGAGTTATGGAAGAACTTGGAATTTTTTTCCCCTTCTTGGAGCCATTGAACCCTTGATTTTTGTCGCCAAAGTGTTTCTTCTTATTTGTAGTGTTGCTCAAGTTTACCTAACGTGATCCCTTCTTGAACTATCAATTCCGAATAGCAACCTTCCAAGATGGTACATTGCTGTATCTCTTGCATCTCACCTTCCGTTTTAGCTTTGTCATGTAGTATATTTCCGAAAACCTTTTATTCCATACTTACACTCGCTCCTTCAGGATTTTAGGCTTAAATTGAAAACATTGCATTTTAGTCGATCCATAGACTTCAATCTCTTGCCACCATTGATTTAAGAGTTCGAGGAAGTTTGGATCTTGGAACCAAAAGGTTTCAAACCTAAAACAATTATTGTGAGGGGCTTCCTTGAAATCTAACTCCAGTCTCATCTGCTAGTGTTCTGATCTGAGGCAAGGTAAAATCGTTGCTTTCATAAAGATGTATTTTTGCATCAACTGATCAAAGAGAAGGAAGCAGTCTAATCGACTTGCTATTTAGTGTTTCCCTCATCGATGGTTATTCGAGGTACACAAACCATTAATAGTTGGAATATCAACCAACTTGAGTTGTTCTATATATCTATCAAAATATGTTGCTTTAGATTCCAATCTAAGAATACCTCCTTTATTCCCTTGAAGCGATGTAATCAAGTTAAAATCTCCGCCAACCACCCATAATGAGCTACCCACTACCTATTTGACGTTTAAAAATTGCTCCAAGAAGAGACATTTCTCTGTTAGGACTGTGGGACCATACACCACCATTATATAGACTTCCTTTGTCATTCCTATATATCATAATTTTACTGTTAATAATCTAAATCTAACAAACCAATCTTGGAATATCACCTAGAGAGGATTCCACAAAATTGCAATCCTCCTGCACTGCCTTTAAAATCAAGTGACATGCATTGACACCCTCTCCAAAAACTTCCAATAATGAGGATTATTTTTTCATCCACTAGTTTAGTCTCCTGTAAGATTACTATGTATGAATTTTCCATCCAGATCCTATCTCTAAGATATCTTTGTTTCCTTTTACTATTTAGTCCTCTGATATTCCATGTCAAAATCTTCATTTTCAAGGAGATTGAATGGATGGAAATACCTCCAACAAAACGTTTACCTGGCATGAATTGAAAAGATGTTCTCTAGTAGTTTGTAGCAATTCCTTGTTATTTCTAACTTTTTTTGATATCCTTGGATGGATATTTAATCAATATATCTTTCCCTCTTTCCTTAAGAGCTTGCATAGATTTAAAACCTATCTCTTCTCTAGAGGAAAGCCTTTTCTATATCTTCCAATTAAGGTATGAAACTACATTCTGCCCACGTTGTGCTTTGGATAATTCTCCCAAATCTTGGCAATTTTTTCCTTCATAATTACCATTTGTAAATGGGTTTATAGAAAATATAAACAACAACCAATTAAAAAGAATTATGTTTATGATCCTTTTCAAGTGTCATGAATTTTTCTATGCAATATTGTATTTTAAAATAGTGTAACCTATGGATCTAACACCAAGCATGCTTCTACTCATAATAATGGATTTTCAAGATAATCATCAATCATCATGTAAATCTCAAAAAAATTTACCCTTCTTTCTTTCCGTTAATAATGTCAAAAATATTCATAAAGGTGTGTTTAGCTATGAATTAATTCTTATGTTAGAAAGTTTGGCTAGTAATGGATTTCACACTTTTATATTAAGAGATAGATATCCCACCCCTTGTAGCAATAAATCCAAATTTTTTTAGATGAAATTATTATTTCCAAAGGAAAACAACTCAACTCTCATCAATGTTTCAATATAGATGAAGAGAAATGGTTTGGTAACTTTCAAATTTGAGAAAATTTATTCAAACTAGTTTATAGAGCATATTGATAGCTTCAACAAAGTATCCTAGAAATGTCAAATGTCAAATGTTTCTATGTTCATTTGACATGTTTCTATTTTCCATGTGCTTGGAAAATATTGTTCACAACATGGAATAGATCCTACAAAGGAACATTCAAGATCTTGTAATCAAGATTTAGTTATTTCTCCAAAATTCTATCTTTGATCGTTTACATATTACACATCCCCTTGTAATCTATATTTTGTTTTCTCAATATTTTCAAAGTTTCAACATGTGGTATGGAAAACATTCTTATACACTATTTTGTAAGCCATTTCCATTTAATTGGAAGTTGCTATTTTAATTTCTTTTGGTAACATTTTTATCACTCTTTTCAAGTATCATGAATTTTCTTATTCATAATTGTATTTCTAAATAGTATAATATATAAATCTAACATGAATAATGTATGTTATTACTTGTAATAACGGTTTCCTCCTCAATCATCATGGAAGTATCAAATAGTTTAAATCTTTTTTCTCTATTATTATTATAATCCAACCTCATGGGCATGGGTGGATTAAACTAGAAAGTGTTCTCTTCCATGTCATGTACAACTTGTCATTGTCATCCTTAAAACTCTTTTTTATTGAGATATAACCACACCATATAACCAAATTTGCATTAGTGGGTTGCTTCATGTTGATCATGGTTCTCCATATAACAATTTTAAGTTATGTGTAGGTTCTTTCACTTCCAATGGATTTCTCAAATCTTGATTGTGACCTTAACAATTTTTGCCTTCATAATTACCATTTGTAAATGGGTTTTTAGCAAATATAAACAACAACCAATTAAAAAGAATTTTTTTTATGATCCTTTCCAAGTGTCATAAATTTTTCTATGCAATGTTGTATTTTAAAATAGCGTAACCTATGGATCTAACACCAAGCATGCTACTAATAATAATGGATTTTCAAGATAATCATCAATCATCATGTAAATCTCAAAAAAAATTACCCTTCTTTCTTTCCATTAATAATGTCAAAGCTATTCATAAAGGTGTGTTTAGCTATGAATTAATTCTTATGTTAGAAATTTTCGCTAGTAATGGATTTCGCACTTTTATATTAAGAAATAGATATCCCACCCCTTGTAGCAATAAATCTAAAATTTTCTAGATGAAATTATTATTTCCAAAGGAAAACAACTGAACTCTCATCAATGTTTCAATATATATGAAGAGAAATGGTTTGGTAAATTTCAAATTTAAGGAGAGAATTTATTCAAACTAGTTTATAGAGCATATTGATAGCTTCAACAAAGTATCCTACAAATGTCAAATGTCAAATGTTTCTATGTTCATTTGACATGTTTGTATTTTCCATGTGCTTGGAAAACATTGTTCACAACATGGAATAGATCCTACAAAGGAACATTCAAGATCTTGTAAAAACAATGCTCATAACCACAGTGTTTCTTGTGAATAACATAGCCAATTATGTCTTCAGTAACATGACTGCTGCGGCAAAAATGATGCTTATGATGAAGCATGTGACCACCACAACTACAACTGAAAATCTAGAAATTTTAGGGCGCCAGGGTCCCAGCTCATTACCAACTCTTATGTTGCACATATAGATACAACAATCATGGAACAAATTCTCAGATTAAAACCATAAAATAAACAATATGCTATAATTTTATCCAATTTGTAATCATGTTTATCAGCAATTTGTAAGGCAAGAAACATATACCTTGCAGCTGTGCTGAGACCCAACATTACCATAAAGTCCCAGTTGTAATAATTCATGTTTCAAATAATCTAAAAGTGCTTACATTAAACATCTATTGAAAATCTAAATTTATAAATGACATAGATGACTAGCAAGGTTTGTAGATCAATTATTTCTATACTAGAATGGTTTTCCCCACATACCAAACAGAAATTGAATCCAAAGCAACCTCTGAATCTGGCAGCAAACTGGATATAAGCACAAGTCCTTGAGTGTACCATATTTCCAAACTGTAATTGAAGAATAAAGCAATTTAAAACAGGACTCATCAAAACAATCCAAGCTACTATGCCAAATTCTAGACATAGTTCATATAATCTATCGTACAAATGACATAGTTTAGATAATCTATTTGCAAAAGATATAAAATTCATACGTTAGCATAAAAGCAGAAGCTATAGTTAGCTTGAAATAGGCCCAGAGTCCTGTGAAGGCCTTTGTGTTGAAACCAGACCATGTCTTCTTGCAAGATGGATTGTAGAATACATATAAGGCAGTAGCAATCACCAGAATCCACCAAGACAAACTCGGTACCAAGGCTGCTGCTAGCAGGCCGTATCCCAGCTTGTATATTGCAGCCCAAGTCAACAAGATGTGGAGTAGAAATGTACCAATAGAAATATAGGCCAAGGGATCCACTATGTTCTGGGCCTACAAAACCTTTGCATTGGACAATTGATGGCAAATGCAAATATTTGAGGAATAAGACCTCTTGAAAAACCAGCTCCAGTAGCAGCAATTTCTTTACTCTGCCTTATGGCAACCAGCACAGGATTTGCAAATAAGTAGAGGACTGCCAAAATTATTGTAGCTGTTGTCATTATTATCATCGATCATTGGCGGATGACTCCAAGCATACTGTACTATTTAGCACTGGAAGCTTTCCCACACACAATTTGCACGGCGCTTGCCATTCCCAGCTGCATTACAAGAGACCAGGGAAAATACACTACTAAGAAAAAACTATACTGAACATATATAGGTGTAAATTTTTTTGTAATTTATTAACAAAAAAATCTCATTATATTTTTTTGGGTGATCCTTTAAAACAAGAGAAGAGTAATTTTGTTTTTCCATTTTTGCATTACTCGCATTTATTCCCATCAAAATTTTTGGTCAACCTTTAGAACCATAAGTGTATTTTGGGATTACTCACATCTAAATTTTTGGTCAACCTTTAAAATCATCAAGTGTGGCTCATTTTTAGGACAAATATTACTCGAATTTTCTAGCTAGCCATCTAGGGTGGTTCATTTTAGGAATAGACATATATATTGATGATTTTTCTAACCATCAAATGTGACTCATTCTCAAATTTTGGTCAATTTTTAGAACCATGAAGAGTGGCTTATTCTAGGGACAGATATTGGTCGATCTTTCTAGCTATCCAAAGTGATTCATTCTGGGAATAGAGATATATATTGATTCGATCTTTCTAATCATCAAATGTGGCTCATTCTCAAGACAGAGATATATATAAAAGCATACAAAAATTTTCAAAATTTCATGAAAAATAAAAAACTGACCATAATTCCATAGGCCAACCCTTGAATTCCCACGCTAGCTATGGATGCTCCTGCTAGTTCCAACTCCCCCAAGTGACCAGAAAACATTTGAGATATTGCACTAAGCATGAAATTGAGTTCATCAGTTTAATACCCTTCCATAATGAAAAATAATATACCTATGTGTTATTAGTTAAAAAGTAGAGAAAAATTTCTCTAGTGTAACATTTAATTTGTGGATTGCTTCAAGCAGTCAAGTATGGCATCCAGAATCCTTCTCCCCACTCTTTTGTTTTGATGTTTTTGGGTGTTGCATGGGTTTAGAAAAAAATAAGAGTAATATTTAGAGTATTCCAATTTTGATCTTGCACAACACGATCAAATTATCCCTGGATTTACTTTTCCTTAAATAAATGACACTCTAGGAAATTATGTTGTGTTATAAGATCAATAAAATGCTTTTCTTCTATATCAAAAAGAATTACTGCAATCTAAAGTGATAGTTAATTTGCAAAATCTCATTGTGACACTCTTTCACAACTAATTAATGTTGTTACAACTACAACGTTAAAATGATGACCACATGAGAAAGAGCACTACTCCATGAAAAACTTTTAATTCTACTGTTTTATTGTATGTTTTTCAAATTTTTCTCATTGATTTGTAGTTTCCTGTGTTGTAGATGTGCAATGCTACTATTTTATTTTAATTATTTTGAGTTTATTTAATCCTTGGATGGGGTATGTTGCTAATAAACTCATCTAAGAACTATCTTTCTTGTATTGTATACTTATTGAAGTGGTGGCTTGCAGGGGTGCTTCCTAATTTTCCAGTGCAGTTAGAAGAAATTAGAGACATGGAAAATCATTGTAGTGTTGGAATTGAAATGAGGATGTATGTTGAGCCGTTTATTCTCCTTGAAACTCAGATTTGTGTTGGAAAATAAAAAAATAAATATTATATATTTCTCTATCAATGAATATGCAAATCGTATATTCAGGCTTGCTTCTCTTAAAATTACTCTCAGTCCATCACGTTTATGGTTTAAGATTCCAATATCTTTTGGGACTAGAAAAATATACACTCAAGGAATCCATTAAACACCTTTTGGAGAGAAACATTAGTTTTTTGGTTGCATAAATAACCTTTACATGCAAGGTTGTGCGGAAAAATTGTTATTAAAACTTAAGTGATTAACCCTCTTTGACCCATGCCAAAGGAAGGAATGTTGTTGGTTTAAGGCCAAGGACTTGTAGAAGTCCAAGAGAAGACCAAAAATTGAAGAAAGACGATTTAGGAACCCAGAACCACCCTACAATCATTTCTTGGATGTTGTGCATCTCTTACATTAAATATAATATTTAAAAATGTTCCAAAAATTTCCCACTAACCCTAACATATAAAAAAAAAGCATTGATGGTGAAACAACTATCACAAAAGAGAGGAAAAAATTGTGTCCTTAAAAAATAAAGAAGAAAACTAGCCAAATAAAGCACTTTAACAGGGCTTATTGGGTAGCTTTTCCACAACACGAGGAAAATGTAACATTGCCACAATTTGGGATTTCGATAATAATTCTCTTCCTTTGCTCATATACCCTCCAAGAATGTGAGTGAGTGGGAAACATATCATATCCCTCCTTCAATAATATGGAGTATCCTTAACACCGAGCCATCTAGGCTATACCATCTCTTAATTTTTCTACCATTACATGGAATTAAGGATGCCATCGGGTCCCTTATCACTCAAACATTGAATATGAAGGACCTATGCAATATCTTAGACCTTTAAAAAGTCCAAAATTAGTGAAGTTAACACCCTAAGTGTAAATGACCTAACTTTCACTTGCCACTAGTTTCCACCAAGATCACTGGTTTTTCTTTCAACCCAATGTATCCCACACTGGGAAAGCCTCAAATTATTTCAAATACCACCATCTCCTACCAAGGTCACTGGTTTTTCTTCCAGTGAAGACTCAAAACGTATGCAGCGGGCATAGAACTTTAAAAAATAACCAAAAATAGTGGATTCAGCCTCCTGAGTTCCAATACCCCCAGTTTCACCTGCCACCAAGGTTACTGGTTTTGCATCCAAACCAGTGTGGCCCACACTAGACAAGACTAAAAAAAATTCACCTACAACCAGCTTCCACCAAGGTCAGTGGTTTTTATTCCAAAATAGTGTGACCCAAACTAGACAAGCCTCTAAACTGACATGGTAGTGTGTAGGAAACCAAAGCAGTAAATCACACACAATGTTTCCTTTCTTTCAAGATTTTTGGAAGGAGGTACCTTAAAATTTTGCATGGAGGATGGATGGGCCTTTGTGCATTGTGCTTTTCATGTGTGCTCTGATAAAATTTACAGTAGTGAAAATTTTCCAAGCCCCCTCCACTTCATTGTATTATGGTGCCTTTTCTCTCAACTTTTCCGTTCATAATAAAAGGATTTGTGGGAGGATAGGCTAGTAGGAATTAGCATACTTGTTGGCACAATAATGGCTAGGTGTGATTTTCACATGTATTTAAATGATGGGGCTTCCCCTTGTGGATTTAAATCTTCCTTCTCCCCACAGTTTTTCTTTGATTTTCTTAGGTGTTTCTTGGGTTTAGAAAAAAATACAAGGAATATGGTTTTGAGTATTCCCATTTTGATCTTGCACAACACTTGATCAAATTATCCTTGGAATTAATTCTCCTTAAAGAAATGACACTCTAGAAAATTATACTGTGTTATAAGATCAATAAAATGCTCTGCTTCTGTATCAACAAGATTGACTGCAATCTAAAGTGATATTTAATTTGCAAAGTCTCAGTGTTACACTCCTTAACAACTTATTAATGTTGTTATAGCTACAACGTTAAAATGTCGACCACATGAGAAACAATGCTGCTCCATGAAAAACTTTTAATTCTAATATTTTATTGTATGTGTTTCCACTTTTCTCATTCATTTGTAGTTTCCAATATATAGATGTGAAATGCAACTATTTTATTTTAAGTATTTTGAATTTATTTAATCCTTGGATGGGGTATGATGCTACTAAACTCATCTAAAAAATTCACCTTTTTGGCCATGCTCCTAAAGTTGGATGCTTTCTCCAGTAATTCCCTTATGATGTTTTCTTTCTTTGTTGAATTTTTCTTTTATAGGCATCGTGTAAACCTAATTATTTTTCTTTTAAAGGGTTGGGTGTTCCTCTTCTTCAGTGCATCTACCTTTATATATTCCCAAAAAACCATTCATAGGAATTTTGTAATCAACAATATGTCTGTATTTCCTATTGTCATCAGCAGATATGAAAAAATGCGGTTCTCCCCTGAGTTTGGCCTCATAACATTCAGAGCAAGTGCTAGTTTATTGTACCTTTGTTTAGACATGAGATATGAGACCATTTTCAAAGATTCTTCTTCCATAGTTAACTTTATCTATAATTTTACTGATTACTATTGGGATTTTTATCAGAAATGCACGAATTACACCCTTTTGACTATGGCCCTTAAGCTGGACACTCTCCCCACTAATGCTCTTATGACACTTTTTATCTATGTTGAATTTCTCTCTTTCATGTGCCATGTAAATATTTTTTTGGGTTGTGCGTTCCTCTCCTTTAGTGCCTCTACCTTTAGATATGTCAAAACAATCATTCACAAAAATTCTTTACACAAAAATATGCTTCTCTTTCTTGTTGTCATCAAGCCCATGGAACATATGAAAAACTATGGTTTTCCCTCAAGTCTGGCCTCATAAGATTTAGAGTGGGTGTTGGTTTATTGTGCCTTTATTGCTGGTTATAACAATCAATAAAGTACAAGTCATCCAAGAGATGAGCTCACAAATCTGTCACATGTGGACTAAAAATAGTGATGTAGCTGATGGTCTTTCCTGTGGGTTTATAGTCTATGATATTTTCAAACATGTGCATGTAGTTATGCTTGATGAAAAGGTATGTTTACACATTTCCAACTTTTGGAAAGTTGGGATCACCATGCTACTCTGCAAATGTGATGAAAATCACATGTGAAGTCCCTTTTCATTGGTGGACAACACTTGGTTCCAACTTGGTGACGTGTTCTTCTTAGAAGTGCATGAGAACCTCAGAATCATTTCATGCACATATGAAACTAGCCTCCACGTTCAAAAATATCATCACTACATCAAAGGTTGGCCCTTATAAAGCAAAGCACAAGACATTAAAGCCTATGAATCTAAGAATTGAAGGTTGCTGCTCAAAAGAGCTTATTCTACTCTAAACTACTGCTCAGTAGAGCTGCTACTCAAAAGAGCTTATTCTACTCTAAACTACTACTCAGTAGAGCTTATTCATTTCCTGTCCTACTGTAGCATGTGCCAAAATAAGGCTGCCAGTTGAAATTAGTGAATTAATGCAGCCACCTCATGGATACAATGGTCCTTTCCTTTGTGCTTATTCATCATGCAAAAATAGGAAACCTCGAAAACAAAATGCTTGCAGGATGGAATATTGTCATTGCTGGGCTACAATAGAACCTGGGTACTTGCAAATGAAAAATGTCATCAATTTTGATGCAACAGTGGACATGATCTGCCACGAGATATGTGTAGTTGTCCTAAAGAGAATTTTTGTGAACTCTATCAAACCATATACTGCCCCCTTTTCTTGAAACTCCCATTTTTCCATCACATGAGAGCACATAATATTGTCCAAATGATTGTTGTTAAAGGTCTGTATTGGATAGATGAAAACTTGTCACAAGGGAAGCATAATCTGCAATTCTGTCTTTTAAGGAATATTGATTCCATAGTCTTCCATAACCATTATTAGGTGACCACAAGTGCTAGTAATCCAACCCATCTGGCAGTTCTGCACCTAAGGCTCTAAGTGATAGGCCTATAAATAGTTGGGGAATGCAGTCCACCGTCATAGCTACAGATTTTCCCATGAGAGATCACATCCACACTTCCACAACCTTTTTTATTTTCAAACACAAGCATCAACCAATTAACATCATTCGGCTTAAGATTTATCAACAGTTCTTATCTAATATTATCTAGTGTCCTAGGGTAATTTTTGCCCTTAGGGTTGTTATTCTGGCTAGGGTTTCTTAATAAATCTTTAGTAGTAGTACACATTCATAAACAATATGTATGCATAAATATAAAGAGTCTCAACAACTATATAATGTATGCATGAATATAAAATTTCCATAGAAATAATACTTCAGTTAAATCACAACAACTTAGGGCTGACTTCCCAGTAGCAATGAATGCATCCAATCAATAGTCAATACAGTGTTGATAAATCCATACACACTACAATTCTTTTACACTGACCAATCCAAGCGTACTATATTAATTTAATGTCTATTGGATATTCTAAGTTTATTGCATAGGGCTCTGACTTATCTTAGACATAACCACGGGCCTAGAAATGTCTTTGCTAGTCTCAAGAAATCAGGTTGTTTGTCGAACTCCAGTAGCCTATGAAACTAGCCTCCACGTTCAACAAAAATATCATCAATACATCAAAGGTTGGCTTTATAAAGCAAAGCACAAGGCAGTAAAGCCTATGAATCTAATAAATCAAGACTGCTGCTCAAAAGAGCTTATTCTACTCTAAATTATTGCTCAGTAGAGCTTATTCATTTCCTATCCTATTGTAGCATGTGCCAAAATAAGGCTTCCAGTTGAAATTAGTGAATTAACACAGCCACCTCATGGATACAATGGTCCTTTCCTCTGTGCTTAGTCATCATGCAAAGCTAGGAAACCTCGAAACCAAAAAGTTTGCAGGATGGAATATTGTCATTGTTGGGCTATAATAGAACTTGGGTACTTGCAAATGAAAAATGTCACCAATTTTGATGCAAAAGTTGGCATGATATGCCACAAGATATGTTTAGCTGTCCTGAAGAGGATTTTTATGAACTCTGTCAAACCACATACTGCCCCCTTTTCTTGAAACTCCCATTTTTCCATCACATGAGAGCACATACTATTGTCCAAATGATTGTTGTTAAAGGTCTGTATTGGATAGATGAAAACTTGTCACAAGGGAAGCATGATCTGCAATTTTGTGTTTTAAGGAATATTGATAAATAGGGCATTAAAGCTTCGTTAGTGACCAAAACATTTTATATCGAAAGACAGGGTATAACATCAACGCTTTCGAGGTTTTTCAATGCAGCACCATCTTCCATCCCATCACCATCTTTGCGTAATTTCATTGTCACACTAAATATTTTTTATCACTTCAACATTGTGTGTCGTGCAGTCGTTGTAGGAACATCATTTCTAAACCGCCGAAGGAAATAGAAATTTGTATGGGTTGTTTGGTAGAGAAGTAATCTCCAGTTGAGTGGTTCTGCCACAGATTTTACTAGCGGATTCCTGAACCTACAGACTCTTTGGTTTGTTTAACAAGATGGCCGGAGGCAAATGCTAGAGATATTCCCCGCTAGAAAATGGTGAAGTTGCAACTTGTTACTCTTCCTGGGGAAAAGAGAAGGATGAAAAAATATCCCAATTGTCTAAAGAATTTGAATTATTTGAGTTGCAACAACTGGTGAATGAAGCTGTCCAGCAGCTCCCAGATTCAATTTAGCAGTACAAGGTAACCAGAGTTTGCCTCCAATAGATAAATTAAATAATACAGGAGGAGGTAGATACTGCGACTTGTTCTCTTGAATTCTGAAGTCAGAGAGTTGAAGAATCCATTGTTGAAAATGGAAAATATAATACACAATTAATTCAGGCACTGAACAAAAGCCTTGGAGAGTTGCAGAAGACAAATGTCAAAGTTGAACAATCCATTGTTGAAAATGGAAAACCTAAGACGCTAATTCAGGAGTTGAATAAAATACTAGGAGAGTTAGAGGAGACAAATGTTAAACTAGTGCAAGAAAAGGAAGAGCAGGGAAAGAAGTTCGAATCACTTCATGCAGATTTAGCCAAGGAAAATAAAGAATTGGAAGAAAAATTCATTGCGATGTTGAAAGAGAATGAAGAACAGTGAAACATGATTGAGTCATTGCAAGAAACTTCACATGCGGGTTTTATGTGGAACGTGAGCAGCATTTTGTTTTGTCTACAAATGATGTGAGATTCTAGTTGCAGAGAAACATTTTGTTTTGGCTACAAAATATGTGAGCAGCGCATTTGGTTAGATTGAGGATCGTTGTCATGGGGCCAAAAAGGGGCGATTATTGTTAAGTGGAGCAGTTGCATACACAGAAGCAGTACTAGGAAGCTATAAATTAGTCAAACCTCCATTGCAATTTCTAGCATACACAGAAGCAGTTCTAGGTAACTGTAAAAAACCTTTCATTCTTCGACAATACAAAATACTAAACCCTAGGACTCTTGCTAAAAAGAGTATCAAACTTTCGTCACAGCCCTGTCTCACAATTCCGCCCGATGAAATTGGATTCTAACTATCAGGATTATATCTACGTGCTAGAAAGAGACTTATCTAGCTAGAATTTGTGCTCATGGTGGCTCGAATGCTCCAGCAAAAACGACAGCTCCAGTGCAGAATGAAAACGACAATGCTCACTCCAGTGCAGAATGTTGGGGGAGCCAGGATTTTTGGGGTTTTTTAATAAGAATAAACTTCTCAGACGAGAGTTTAAAAAACTCTAGGCCAAGAATTTTACAACTCTCATCCGAGAGTTTTCCCAAGAGTTTATGTCAATAAAAATCTCGGACGAGAAAATACTTAACACTCGTCCGAGATTATTTTAACTCCGGTCAAGCCCAAACAAACTCTCGAGCGAAATATTAAAAATATCTCGGACAAGAGTTTTAAAAACTCTCGGTCGAGAAATTGAGTTGACTATTTTCTCAGACGAGAAATTAAAAATTTCACCCAAATTCTGGCCATCCGCCAAAAAGTGTTTCCCAACTTTGGGATTTCACCCTGGCACACCCAATCATTCACTATACTCACCAAAACCTTCTCCTTTGTGGAGTATGCATTGGAATCTTGTTTCATCAAGAGTGTTACCTCCTTGATCCCTGGAAAACCAAAGAATTCAACATAATTCTCTTAGAGCATTTCCTCTTCCATATTTCTTTTCTAGGCTTGGTTCTCTTGGGATTTTTCTGCCATTGGGTGATCTTCCCAGGTAAGAAGGTCTTCTTCCATTACTTCCAACATCGAAAATGTTTTGCGGTCCTCCACAATAGGAAGAGTTGTTGTGGGTCATCCTCTCACATTCCTTCGATTAGGTGTGACTCTATTAACCCCTTCATTGTCCCGATGTCCTTCGCCAAGTTGCTCCTTCTTTCAATGTGGGAAGTCCCTAAATAAATGGCCATGCTCATGATAATGACGACATTGAACTGATACATGTTCATAATCTATGGTTTTGTTCTAGGTTTCACCCTAATAATCTAGTTCTAAAATACACAGTTGGGCATAAAACCTATTTTTACCTCTTTTCATAACCTCTGATAATTTAAAAAATCACCCGAGGGCTTTTACTATGCCTTCCAATATCTCTGGTATCCAGAAGTCCACTAGAATAGAATACAAACGGACCCAAACTAGAACGGTCAATAAACTCCTCTTTGGTTTTCAAGCTTCTGTGGTTTTTGTTGATTGCAGAATCTGGATGATCCACAGTATCATAAAATTATTGTCGACGTTTAAAAAATAAAAATTTAAAATTTAAAATATTTTTTTTTTTAAACAAATTATTGAGTCTGTTGACTCTTCTCATATTCTCATCTCATCCCTTCACTATTTATACCTTCTGTGACCTTTTTTCAGTCTTCATTCAATTATCATCCTGAAGATGGATCCTCGTTGGGATTCGAAATGTCAACAATCGTTTTATGATACTGTGGATAATCCGGATTCTGCGATCAAACTCCTCTTTATCTGAATTGAAATAGGCTTCCCAGTTCCTAGTTTAGAGTCCCGCATTATTATAAAAATATGGTCCTCCTTCAAAGATTCTAGTTTTATCTTCCAAATTGGAAAATATAATAGTGAAAAAACCTTTTGGACCCAAATGTAATTCCTCCTCTCCTCTAGGTTTCTAGGTATGTTGTATTCACCTATTCATATCTCTTTATGTGGTCCAACCTGCTTAAAACTTGCAGATAAAAGCATGATCCCCCATATGCTTCATGTGATCTTCTATACAATTGGTTGGAATAACAAATATAGGGTTCTTGCCAGCTTTAGCAATGCACTGTCCTTTTAAACTTGTTTACCATTGATCTCCTAGGATGGGAGACTGTAGAAACTTCAAGGGATGGTTTATTCCTTGAATGAGGCGCTTTATCAGAGAGAATGTTGTGAAAGGAGGGGGTTACCCCCACACCTTCACACCCATCCCTATTTTTTTCTTAACAATTAGATATATTTTTTCCTCAATCCCTAGTATCAAGACATGGTCTTGTTTGAGATGAAAAATTACACCCATATCTCCCTCTACAACAACTCCACCACCTCTGCAATGGCTCCACCACCTCAATTAAGCAATTTCGCTGCCTCACCGGTCCACCCATTCTGATGTAAGAAACACTTATATATTTTAAAAAATATAATTAACACAATGGTTTTAAATTATTTCTTCTTTTTCTAAGAAGTATAACAACAAGCGATTCATTTGGTTCATAGAGAAAGCAAGGTATGTGCCTATATATATTTAGGTAAGGTCTGTAACTTTTCTAAATATTCCCTAATTAAATGCGTTGCACGAGAGAAATTTATAGGAAACATTTTTATGAAACTATGTATTATAGTTATGGATGAAAGGTTTATGCACTTGGAATTTTAATGGTTTCAAATACAAATATTTAATGCACTTGAAATTTTAGTGGTAATAAAAGCTTATTTTTGCGAAAAGATATCTTAAAGTTATAGAAAACAAGGTACATGCCTATATATATTAAGGTAAGGTCTGTAACTTTGCTAAATATCCACTAATTAAATGCATTGGAGGAGTGCAATGCATAAGGAAACATTTTTATGAAAAGATGTATTATAGTTATGGACGAAAGGTTTCTGAAGTACAAATATTCACTGCACTTAAAATTGTAATGGTTATCAAATAAAAATATTTAATGCACTTGAAATATTAGTGGTTATCAAAATCTATTTTTATGAAAAGATGCCTTAAAGGTATGGAAAACAAGGTACATACTCTATATATTAAGGTAAGGTTTGTAACTTTGCTAAATATCCACTAATTAAATGCATCGGAGAAGTGCAATGCATAAGGAAACTTTTTTATGAAAAGATGTATTATAGTTATGGATGAAAGGTTTTTTAATTAAAAATACTTAATGCACTTATAATTTTAATGGTTTCTTTCTTCGGGCTTCTATGATCCATAATTTGTACATTGAAACTCTTTCGGTAGAAATCACATTATAATTTTGGAGTCTACGCGTTTATGTAGAAATTTAATACAAATTATGTATTGCATGGATTCTCCTCATCTAACAATAAAATGCTATTGTTAAATACAAAATCGCTTCTACAAAAATATTTGCAAAATTTGAAACACAATCGCCAATCACAATATCATGTAGAAAGATCAATCACACATAACACAGATAATTTACTCGGGGAAATCATATATCTAAAAGCCCCACTATCTTCTATTATGTATTATATCATGGATCATGAAACAATTACATACAAAGCTCTAATCCAATAGCTCTCAGTACAATAGCTAATTGTCTCACACTATCATACAAAAATTGGCAAGTTCCTTAGCCAATTTACTATCTCTAGATAGCCTGCCTCCACTACGCAATCCCAGCTGATAGCAATCCCTGAATGAATGGAATCCTTATTTCCATGAATGTGCAATTCTCATGGGCACATCCAATGTGTGTGTGGTTACATGTGCGTAACCGATAATGTCATAACTGATAGTCAATTGTCCCTTTCACCTACATCTCAACTGGGCCTCCACTGGTTCTAACATGCATGCAGTTAATAGTAGTAAATCTTCAACTGCATGTGAGGCCACTGATTGTGAATTAATTAATAATTAATTCACTTGATCTCTCACTAGTGTATCTTCAGTTACAACTAGCACAACTGAGTTTAACTCACTTAACTGAGTTAAAATACTTTACAACTTATAATGCTACTTCAATGGTTGGATAATTTAATCACTGCTATAACCAAGTCCACTTCGCATGTCCTGAACAATCAATTAATTAATTCCGTGAATTAGTATTAACTCCATTTTTCAATATCCACAGCTAACTATTTCCACTCCGTCTTTGTCTCATTGAGAATAACATTATTGTTTATTGTCCAACTAATATTAAGGGATAATAATAGCATAAATGTAATCATAGGATTATGTCATAAATAGAACTCTCACATACATCTATAAATAGACCTATCTATAAATAGAATTTTTTCATGCATCTATAAATAAACATCCACCTAAAGGCAGCCCTCGAGGCTCCATCCTAGTGTAGGTGCTTCATTTTCACTAGGATATTCTTGTTGAATCTCAACACTCCCTCTCAACAAGAAAATGATTATCCTTCACCCCAAACCTGTCTCTATGGTATTCGAATTTGCTCCTAGTGAGCGCCTTCGTCAGTATATCTGCATCCTGATCTTCTATAGGAATATACTGAAGCAACATGATCCTCCTCTACACACAACTTCAGATGAGGGTACGATATCTATTCTGATCTGATCATGACATACAGATGAATTGTAGCCTAATGCAGCTTACGTATCACAATGAATCACCGTCTTATCAAATTAGAACCAAACAAACTTAACCAAGATCTTCTCATCCAGAGAAACTTCATGCTCATGCAACTTGACTCGCTTCCATGTATTCCTCTTCCATTGAACTAAGTGCCACGGATCTATGCTTCCTGATGTACCAAGAAACAATTGTAGATCCAATGCTAAAGATCCCCCCTGATGTGCTCTTTCTGTCTTATGAGCTGCCTACCCAATATGCATCCGTGAAGTCATGCAACTTCACCTCATCCGTATATCTGTACCATAAACCATATTCTGATGTGCCCCTCAGGTATCTCAGGACATGCTTTCCCACCTTCCAAAAGAGCTTGGTAGGCTTAACCATAGATTGAATTAGTTGGTTAACAACATAGCAAATGTCTAGTCTCGTGTTCACTAGATACATTAGCGAACCCACTAATTGTCGATAGATAGTAGCATCCACTACCTCTCCAGAAGTAGCATCCTCTTTTCTCCAGTTTCCTAGAAAAGGAGTATCCATCGGTTTGCAGCCCTCCATGTGAAACTTACCTAGTATATCCCTTGCATACTTGCCTTGAGACAAAAATTTCACCATCTCGCTGCCATATTTCCAATCCAAGGAAATAATGAAGGAGTCCCATATCCTTCATCTCGAACTCCTTTGCAAGGTCCTCCTTGCATGAGTGTATCGGTTGCTCATCACCAGTCAATATTAAATCATCCACATAAAGAAAAATGATTAAAAGCTTACCCTCCACCACAATTTGGTATATGTTTTCATCTGCTTCACTTCTGGTGAAGCCCAGTGCGGTGAAATAGTTGTCTATCCGAGTGTACCAAGCACGGGGTGCTTTCTTCGACCCATACAATGCTCTTTTGAGTCAACACACATGCGACTCATTGTTGAAGATATCAAATCTTTCAGAATACTCTATGTACACCTCTTCCTCAATGATCCCATTGAGAAACACAGTTTTCACATCCATCTAATGAATGTGCCTGCCCATCTGCACTAAGAGAGCAAGGATGGTTCTTATGGAAGAATACCTTGCGACAGGTGCAAAGGTCTCTTCATAATCTATCCCCTCGATCTGTGAGAAGCCCCAGGCCACAAATATGGCCTTGTATTTCTCAACACTCCTATCAGTAGCTTGCTTTACCTTGTAGATCCATCTCGAACCTACCACTAATTTATCAGCCAGCCTTGGAACAATTTCCCAAGCACTGTTTTTGAAAATGGAGTCATACTCCTCCACCATTGCATCTACCCATGTGGGCTCCTGCACTTCTTCCTGGAAGGAAGATGGTTCAGTCACAATACATTTTCTCATGAGAGCCATGTATCTAGTAAATTGGTCAGGATATTTTCTTTGTCTGGGCAGTGAAGTAAGGACTCCTATATTCTGTGCAGCATCAAGTCTCAGCCTATCAGCTTCTGTGGTACGCCTTCTTCCAGTTTTGATGGTTGGCTCTACGTGAGTGGACTCCTCCACTCCATGAACCTCCTCCTATGGCTAATCCACATCTATAGACTCATCTTTGGGAACCAACAGTTCCTCCTCCACATGCAAGTTCAACTCCCTCTCAAGCGACAACGCATGGCTTTCCCCTTATCAAATTTTATGTCCCATCGCACCACAGTCATTCGACTATTTGGAAAATACACACAATAATTATGGGGTGTTTCTGTGTACCCCGCAAAAATCCCAACTTTAGCAGTCGGCTCTAGCTTCTTCCTGGCATCCTTAGTCACATGCACATAAACATATGAGCCAAAAATCTTAAAGTGTGAAACATCCAGTTTCTTACCAGTGAAAGCTTCTTCAGGTGTACTCATGCCAAGTACTCTATGAGGACAACGGTTTTGCACATAAACCGCAATGTTGCATGCTTCCACCCACAAATGCATTGGTAGGTCCTGATCATGCAACATCGCTTGTGTTGTACCCATGATCGTTATATTCTTCCTCACTGCAACCCCATTTTGTTGTGGGTTATGAGGCGCTATGAGTTCTCTTCGAATTCCTTCTTTGCTGTAGAAGTTCTTGAATTCTTTAGAGATGTATTCTCCACCATTATCGCTCCTCAAAGCCTTCACTTGCTTCCTCAACTCTTTCTCCACCAATGCCTTCAACTCGCAGAAATTTGAGAATGTTGATCATTCTTCTCCATGAAGAAGATCTAGCATTTACGAGAAAATTCATCAACAAAAATAACATAGTACTTATGTTTTGTTGTTGAAGCAATCGAGAACGGTCCACACATGTCTGTGTGAAATCTCTCAAGGATCCCAGAAGCACGGTTCTCCTTTTCATGAAAGGTGGACTTTACATACTTCCCCATGGTTCAACCCTTGGACTGATCTAACTGAGCAAGTGTTCCCATTGAAATTCCAGTAGATATTTTCTACATGACTTTCAAGGCTCCATGATGAAGATGGCCCAATCACCTGTGCCATAATTCGCCCTCATCCCGACTCGCCACTTTTTTCGCCTTGCCATCATGGCAGCACAACCATCTACCTCCATATTGTATAGATTCTTAACTTGAATACTATCCTCTTAGCTTGACCCACTGTTTTATGTTGCAGGAAAGCTTTCCCATCGCTAAAAACAACATCATAGCCTCTGTCCTCCAACATTGCGACTGAGACCAATTTTTTCTTCAGACTTGGAACATGCATAACATCTTTCAATTGAAATGGTTTACCTGAATCTCTCTGAAAGGTAATGGAACCAATGCCAGTCGCACTGTATCATCCATCATCACCCATCTCTACATGCATTTGGAGATCTTTCTCCTCCAAGTCACTGAAAATTTCCTTATCTCCCGTCATGTGAAAGGAAGCGCCACTATCCAAATACCACAGTGATCCAAATGCACTTGACACCATGCATGCGATCAAAGAGAATTCAAGCTCAAATTCCGAGGTAAGGGTCTCACCAGCTGTAGCTCCAGCAACCTTCTTATTCTTCTTCTTTTGCGGACAGTTAGTAGCAAGATGACCATGTTCATGACAGTGAAAACACTTCACCTTGGACATATCCAACTTCTTACCTTTAGACTCGGATTTGGAGTGGAATTTATTCCCCTTCCCCTTCTTTGCCTTGGTAGCCAACGCAAAATTCTCTTCATCATCATGCTTTGATGAAGAGCCATCTTTGGTGCTCCGCCTAAACTCCTCCTGCACAAAATCCGACCACAGTCATTCCCAATCCGACAATTTTTCCCGTCCATTGACATATTTTTCATAACTATGCCAACTCTTAAGAATTCCCAAGAGAGCCAAGCTCATCAAATCATCATCAGCAACAGTTATTCCCATGCTCCCCAGTTCATCCCGACATTGGAAAAACTTCGTGAGATACTTTGGAATGTTGTTTCCCTTTTCCACCTTGATCTTTTTGAGTTTATCTTTGAGCACCAATTTCCTATGGTCGTTGATGCTTTGGAATAGATCTGTCAAAGCCTTCCACATAGCATATCGTGTGGATTTCCCATGGAGGCTTGAGACAATGTGGTCTCGTAATCCCTCCATCAGAATCCTCCTTGTCTTTGCCACTTTCTTTCGCCATGCATCAATATTTGCAGCATATAGCTTAGGAACATCTTTTTTAATGAATTCCTTCAAGTCATTATCTTCGAGTACTGCCTCCATCATGTCTTTCCAAGCAATGTAGTTCGAGTTGTCCTCGAGTGCATACTCTAACCTCAAGCCATTGAAAGACATTACGATCTTGATTTAGTTGTAGTGCCATGAAATTCTTTCTACAAATTCGAATTCTTTCCACCAACAAACTTAGCTCCTGCTTCAAAATTGCAATTTCCTGTGCTCTGATACCGTGTAGAAATTTAATACAAAATATGTATTTCTTGGATTCTCTAGATCTAACAATAATATGCAATTGTTAAATACAAAATCACTTCTACAAAATTATTTGCAGAATTTGAAACACAATCGCCAATCACAATATCATGAAGAAAGATCAATCACACATAACACAGATAATTTACCCGAGGAAAGCATATAGCTAAAAACCCCACTATCTTCTATTGTGTATTATATCATGGATCATGAAACAATTACATACAAAGATCTAATCCAAAATATTCTGAAGATAAATAATGAATCATTTCACATAGTCATGCATGCCTATGTTCCATTCCTGAATAATCATTTGTCCTCCCGCACAACTTGCCTCCACTACGCAATCCCAGCTGATAGCAATCCCCGAATGAATGGAATCATGATTGCCTTGATTGTGCAATCCTCATGGGCACATCCAATGTGTGTGTGGTTGCATGTCTGTAACCGATAATGTCATAATTGATAGTCAACTGTCCCTTTCACCTACATTTCAACTGGGTCTCTAGTGGTTCTAACATACATGCAGTTAGTAGTAGTAAATATTCAGTTGCATGTGAGGCCATTGATTGTGAATTAATTAATAATTAATTCACTTGATCTCTCACTAGTGTATCTTCAGTTACAACTAGCACAATTGAGTTTAACTCACTTAACTGAGTTAAACTACTTTACAACTTTCATAACTACACTTCCAACTCTGTTACAACTTCGAAACACTCTGTTACAACGAAGTCCACTTGCATGTCCCACCAACCAACCACTCAACTCGAAATTCCTATAGCTAATTGATTTTCCACTTCAGTTAACTATTTCCAAGTGCTCATTGAGAATAGATTATTGTTTATTGTCCAACTAATATTAAGGGATAATAATAGCTGACATGCATCTCTAAATAGACATGCAATCTATAAATAGAAAATGCACATACATCTATAAATAAACCTCATCTATAAATAGAATTTTCTCATGCATCTATAAATAGACATCCACCTAAAAATAGCCCGAGGCTCCATCTTAATGTAGGTGCATAATTTTCACTAGGATTTTCTTGTTGAATTTCAACAGTTTCGAACCATTCAATGTGGTTCATCATTAGAACTAAAAAATCTTAAAATTATGAATGAAAGGTTTCTAAATTACAACTATTTAATACATTTAAAATTTTAATGGTTATCAAACACAAATATTTAATCCACTTGAAATTTTAGTAGTTATCCAAGTTCACTTTTATAAAAAGATGTCTTAAAATTATGGATGAAAGGTTTTTGAATTAAAAATATTTAATAAACTTCAAATTTTAATGGTTATCAAATACAAATATTTAATGCACATGAAATTCTAGTGGTTATCAAAGTTCACTTTTATAAAAAGATGTCTTAGAATTATGTATGAAAGGTTTTTTAGTTACAAATATGTAATGCACTTAACATTTTAATGGTTACCAAATACAAATAGTTAATGCATTTGGAATTATAATGGTTATCTTTACTTAGATAAGAAGAAAATGGTGATATGGAGAAAATGGAGATTTGTAAAATTTATTAGTTTTAATTTATAATTATTTTTTTAATATATAATTAAAATATATAATTATAATTATAATTGTTATTAAAAAAAATTATAATTTTTATAATTTTATTAAGAAAAATTTTGGTTTGATATATATATAGTAAATTATATCGAACAAGGTTAGGCAAAATAAAAATAATTATATTTTCAATATGAGTTTTATTCACTAAATTTTGGAAATTTTGGTTTGTTCAAATAAATTGATAAAATGGAAAATCCCACCAAGTCAAACTATCCTAAACAGATTTTGGAAATTTTCTTTTATTTAAAAAATTAATTAATAAAATAGAATTTTTTTTCATTTTTCTAATGCATAAAATTTTATTCTATACAAAGTATCCTATAAAAATATGCTTAGACCAGAGGAAGCACTGTCAAAGTGAGTTATTAAGGATTAACGGATAATACGAGTCACGAGACTATGAAAAGCCATTGGAAGAATATTAGCGTGATGGAATATTCCAAAGTTGAATAGAATAAAGAATGATGACATGCCCGGAAGATATGCGTCTTTCAACATTCATCTCATATTTCTCAAAATTTAAATTGGAAAGAATATTAGCGTGATGGAATATTCCAAAGTTGAATAGAATAAAGAATGATGACATGCCCGGAAGATATGCGTCTTTCAACATTCATCTCATATTTATCAAAATTTAAATTGGAAAGAATATTAGCGTGATGGAATATTCCAAAGTTGAATAGAATAAAGAATGATGACATGCCCGGAAGATATGCGTCTTTCAACATTCATTTCATATTTATCAAAATTTAAATTGGAAAGAAACTCTGAGACATAAAAAAAAACGGAATATTTTCAATCAACATTCATTTCATATTTATCAAAATTTAAATTGGAAAGAAATTCTGAGACATTAAAAAAGGGAATATTTTCAATCAACATTCATTTCATATTTATCAAAATTTAAATTGGAAAGAAACTCTGAGACATTAAAAAAAAACGGAATATTTTCAATCATTTTCTTAAAGTCAACGCATGTATATATTATTGTGTATAAGTTCTGAAAATTAAATGTATATATGAAATATTTTAAGTCATTTTTTTTTTAAATTAAATGTGCATATGAAATATTTTAAGTCATTTTTTTCATTTTCTTCATTTTCTTAGATTCAGTTAGGGTGACTATAGATATATATAACTAGCAATTGCACCATCGCCAGATGTTGCAAAGGAAACGTCATAAGATTTTTAAAGAGATCCAATTGTTGTTAAGCAAAATATCTATAGTGATTTTGGTCAATTTGAGTAAAAGCAGGGAAAAAGTTTGTGCCCTGTCCCAATTTATATTTGTAATTAAAAGCAAAATTATAGAAAAAAGCATGTTCAATTTGCAATAATGTGCTTTCCAAATGCAAGATACATAAAACAATTCTTTGAAACAACTATTGACAACTGAATCACTCGGTAAACCAGGATTTAGAAGCACTATAACCATGCCGACGGCAGCAAACGATGCTATTTAAAATTAATAGAAATGTGGTCCTAAGTACAAAATTGTGTGTCAAATAACTGGTCTATGAAGACTGCGATAACCAGAAAAGTTGCACAACTATGTCAAATGGACTAAGTTTCCAATCCAAATCATTATTGAAAAAGCAACATTGCAAAAACGAGCATAGTCGAAAAAGAGCATAAACAACTATCGAATCCGATCATATAGAGAACAACACAGAATTCTAGACACGTGATCTTATTAACAGCTGGAAATCTAAATTTCATTTTAAGTATAAAATCTATAATTTTAGCTCTAACCATATTTAACAACAGAAGAAAATTACATCATGTAATACATGTGAAGACCATGCCTAAAGCACAAATAAAATACAACTTAAAATCTCAAAAACTCTGCAAGAAAGAGAACAGGGGTTACTTCCCCTTAATGCCCCTCCTCTTTCCTAGCTTCTTGAGATGAGGTTCCCATGAGGCCACCATTAGACAATAGCTACTAGATGTAGCATCTGAGAGAGCCAAAAAGATAAATTCAAATAAATAGAAACCTACTTCAAAATTCCTCAATGTTGAATAACCTGAGACAAAGTTGCTATCAATATGAAAGATTCCCCAAAACAGGAACAATGATACTTATTCCATCATTCCTCAGTGAACCATACAACCAGAGGCTTTAAATCTAGCCACTTCTTTCATCCATTCTGAGGGCTGGCAATGTTTGAAATTTTATCCATGTGCTTAACAGAGTCATACAAATAAAAAAGAACATATTTTGCTTGCCTTTGTTGAAGAGACAAGTTTTTGCTCTGAAAACATTGACCTGTATTTTCTCCCTAGGATTACATATTGCCAAATATGGGGAATATCTGAGTGTTATGGATGGGTTAAGACTACTAAATTTTGTTTTTCGCAATTAAAATCGCTACTGTTAACACAGTTTGAACATAGCTTAAAATCTACAACAAACTATGTTACATATTTGAAATATTAAGTGAAAAAACAACAATCATCGAAGACTATAAAGACCCAAATCAAATGCTCGACAATGTTAAAACTGGAGAAATAAACCCTTTTTGGTTGTATTAAAAAAACTCAAAGTTGATTTTAATAGAGAAATGAAACCTATAGAGAGGTCTCCACATGAGATTACAGCTTTGTGCCATCATGATGGTAGCAACGCATTTTGTTTGGTTACTACCTGCTCTGTTTGTGTCCCACTATGACAATATACTTCTCTAGCTTATGCTATGTACTACCAACTACAGCCTCCTTTCTCCCTTCTTTTCCTTTCTGGTTCTTGTGTATTTAAAGAAACTATGGAGGTAGTTAGGGTTGAGGTAATTATCACTCATTATTAGGTAAAATTGCCTTAATATTATGCATTGTAATGGTTTGATGTCATTTCTTAATATTCTTGATTTTAAATGGTTTGAAGTGTTTTATAGTCAGATTCAGTGTATTTAATATTTCATAATAAACAACAGAAACTCGCCTTATTTGGACACATAAAGAAGCAATAAAATGAAATAGCATGAATTACAAAGAGAATAAATGGACCTTCTGGTAGGAGAGGTGTCTTTGCAAGGAGATTCGATCGAACTTCTAGTGGAAGAGGCATATTTGCAAAGCCTGGACAACAAATAGTCACTCGAATATTGAAAGGCAACATCTCAAACCTTAGGCACTCGACCAATCCTTTAAGGGCATTTTTAGTGGCTTTGTATATGCCACAACCATAGCATAAATGCTGCATTTTTATATTACTACAAATGTATAACTCAATTTGTTAGCTTTGCATGGTACCTTAGCTGATTTTGGCATCATGTTATTTTATCATCCATTCAGATTAAATTTGGGGAAAAAATTCCTTTGGAAAGATTATTTCAACTTTAAAGAGTTTAGAGTCTACGTTGTAAATATCTTAAGAAACTATTATGAACTTTGGATTCAGATCTGTTTCTTGATTATTTGATCAAACTTTAAAAGACTTTAAATAATGAATCCCTGAAGGAGCAATCTAACTATTCTGAAATTTGGATTCAGATATGTTTCTTGATTATTTTATGAACCTTTAAAAGACTTTAAAATGTAAATCCCTTAAGAAGCAATCTAACTAGTATGAAATTTGGATTCAAATCTATTCCTTGATTATTCAATCAAACTTTAAAAGACTTTAAACTGCAAGTCCCTAAAGGATAAACCTAACTATTATGACAGTTGGATCCCTATCCGTTTCTTAAATTAATGTAAAAATAATTTCTATAAATTAAAGATTACTTACCATAGAAGCCAGTGATCCCATGAGAACAATGGATGTCGGGTTTGACTTGCTGCTTCATTGTTTGATCAAGGGAAACAAAGAATGAACGGTGTAGACTACCCCACTAAGATTAGTGCGGATGATGGAATCCACATATGTAATGTTGATTTCATCCATGTAGCCTATTCTTGCTATTACTGCATTGCATATAACAACGTTAAAAGGTCGCCACTCGTAACACTCCTTTATAGCTGTAGAAATGGATTCATAGTCCCCCACATTTGCAACCTTCACCACAAAGCTCAGATCATTCCACATAATTTCATGAATAAACCCCCCAGGACAGAAGATCTAGATAGAAATAATGTGATCCAGAGTTCGTTAAAAGTTGCAGAGGAATTTATGCAAAGAACTCAAAATTTTTCCAATCTTTATCCAGAGATAATGTGATTAGAGGTTTTTCAACGAAAAAATATGTACAGAAATTTAGGTAAAGAACACTACCTTTGTGCAAAATTTAACCAGAAAGAATGTGATCAAGAGGTTTTTAAACCAAAAAGATGTACATAAATATATGTAAAGAACCCTACCTTTGGGCAAACTTTATGCAAAGAATATTTCCCCCGTTGAGCAATGTCTATAGTGGTGTCATCCATTTGAGAAGAACTGTTAGAGATGATGGACACGTACCCTCCCTCTTCGAGAACCTCTGTTGCAATAGCAAATCCGATGCCCCTTGATCCTCAGGTTATCACAACGTGTTTTCCTTTTAAACTCCGCATCCTATGGCCTGCCTTCTTCCCAGAGATCACGAAATAGATAATATTGATAGGTACACAAATCATAGACTCCAAATAATAGAGCAGGGAAAACGGGGATGATGACTAATGTTATTGTTATAAGGAACTGCCACAATTTGAATCTATGGCTGATCATGATCCAATCGTCTAACAAAGGATCTAATGGCACAGATTATGAAAGAAAGGATTCTAGGAGAGTTGTTATCAAATAAAGATGCCTTACGGCGTAAAAATGTATGGAGAGGTGGATTTCATCACTTCAACAGCAGTAAAAATAAGGCTATTAAGAAAACAAATCCAACACCGAGAGATATTCTGTAGCATTTATGGAATTGGTGAACATGTCTTGTTTTGTGGTGTTGGCTACTCAGCATAGCTTTCTTGATCTCGAGTAGAAGAAATGAATTTGTATTTAGCTTATATTACAATAACCATGAAATTTCCAACATTTGTAGAGAAAATTAATATAAGTGTGAGTAAGTTGGAAATCATATAATATGAAAATTATTTATGATTATAAAGTAAAAAACATGTAAGATTTTTTTAGATACAATTACGTAATTAAATATATGTATATAGTTTTTTTTGAAGAGAATAAATTTGATATTCATTAACAAAAAAAATAAAAAAGAGTATGTATGCAGGTACAAATTGTTATGTAGTTACAAACTATTACAGTTAAGTAATTAAAGGCAAATTTGGTTTTATTTAAGAAATGCGAATTATGAACATTCATCATTATTGCTCAAGATAAATCATGTCTAATTTGGAAACTAAAAAAAGATCACATATTCTAAAAAAATTCATTATTAATTTAATTTTGTATATATTAAGAAACTCTACTTATGAATAATAAGACATATGTAACATAAATTATATATAACAAAAATATTTCTAGAATAATAAAATAGTTGTAACAAAAATAATATAGAACAAGAAAAACTATGTATATTTGGATCTATGAAAATTCAGATGCATTTTATTAAGTAAAATTTTAAAAAATAATGGTTATAAACATGTAAAAATAAACTAAATTCCACATGAATACCATTCATCAATACCATGGCTTGTTTTTATAGTTTATAATTATTTTATTTTATTATTTTTATTTTTTATTGTATTTGAACTTTGTTACATTGTTCATAGTGGTTATAAACATTTAAAAATAAACTACATTCTACACAAATACCACGGGTCAATACCATGGGCTGTTTTTATAGTTTATAATTATTTTATTTTATTATTTTTATTTTTTATTGTATTTTAACCTTGTTAAAATGTTCATTACATTATGTAAATCTTTTCATTTAATTTACTTTTATTTTTATTTTTGTGTAATTTGACATAGTCAAAATGTTAAACATGACATTACACCATTTCTATCATACTTTGTTTATTGAAAAGACAAAAACTAACATTATAAATAACATATATAAAACTATTTACTTCATCTAATGGTCTAAAACATTTCAATCGTCTAACATCTAATTCAATGGCTTAGACATGGACACATGGGCAGCTAGGGGACGCCTTACGCGTAAATATAGGTTTTGAAAATTAGAAAAAATTATAATTTTTTTTAATTATTATTTTAAATATTAATTATTTATAAAATATGATTTTATTTTAAATATATATATTTAAAATAATTGTAAGTGGTAGATTTTTATATTTGGAGTAAAAAGAAGTTTTTTTTAGACTCTTTTCATCTCTGTTGTCTTATACAGATATTTAGAGAGTCATGGAGGAAGATTGAGATGATTCAAAAGCAATTCATAACCTACAATTTTAAGATGAAGGGAAATACTCCCTATCATATTCTCTTGATCGAAGTTGGTTTGTCCCCCATTGAAAATATGACTATGTTTAGATATCTGATGTATAAGAAGAAGATTTACAACATGGAATCCAAAAAGCTCCCTAAAATTGCTTCTAACTTTAGTCAAAACCACTACCTTCGCCTCAAACGTGGGTGGCATAAGGATGCCTAGTTTTGGCTCAACCATTGGGGAATTAAGGAGGAGCTTAGTATGGGAAGAAAAGATAATGTAAAAAATACTATTACCTCCAAGTTTAAAGACAAGTTGTGGGAGGATCACGAGCTGGAGGTTAAAAGGAAGCTAAGATACTATAAGGAGGTGATCAACCTCGCCCTTGATAATCAAAATTATCTCTCTGTGTTGACCAACACTAAGAAAAAAATGAACATCGCTTGGATAAGAACTAATTCTCATGAGCTTCAAAGTGAGATCGGGTAGTGGTCTATATATATATATATTGTGACTTAGAGAAAATTAGAGGGGCTATAATTTGTCTTCCTCCCTATAGTTCGAGTTGCAACAAGAGATTTGAACCTAGGTCATTTCAACAATTTCACATATCTCAAATTACCAATTAAGCTAACCTCAAGATATAATTTATATAATTTAAATGTAAATGGTATAAATAAAAAAAATAAAAATAAATAGACACATTTAAAAATCATAAACTACAACAAAATTTAAAAATAATAATATGTATAATTTTTAAATTACATATATTTCATTTATATATATATATATATATATATATATATAATTAAATTTCATATATACATATATATCAAATACAAATAAGTTTTTTAACAAAACACTCAATCACCAACAAGTCCCATTTCATGGACATATTTTATTAAAAATATCACTTTTCTATTATAATTGTTTATAAATATATAAATTTATATAATTTAAGTGTATATGATATAACTAAAAATTAACATATAAAAATTGTGAAGATAAAGAAAAACAAATAGAATTGAAAAATATTATTAAAAAAAATTATGCCCCACTAAAATTAACAATACAACTCCCAACATCTTCCCAAAGTACTTAATCCATATTGGTCTTCCCCTCGTTGTTTTTTATTTTGTTAAACTAGTAGGTTTTAGCCTTTAGGGTTTTGTTGTTTATTTATTTATTTTTTATTACGAACCTTTCTAAATTTCCTATGATTTCATAATAAACTCAAAATAATTTAGACTAATTTCGTGAAATTATTTGTGTTCGTGTTTGGCTTGTTCATGTTTGACTTGAGATTCAAATTAGCCTAGGAATGAAATTCCAAAAACTTAAAATTTAATCAATTTTGTTCCTCGAATCCAATGACTTCACTTCTAACTTTCATGAAGACCACCCCAAACTCAAGCATGGATGACATGAAAATACCCAATTTTAGCGAGGAGATAATTTTGCAAAATATTTATGATATTAAATATATTATTATGTGAAAATTTGAGAAAAAATAATGGAGTGAGGGGTTGGGAAAAGGAAAACTAAAAAGTTCACCAATATTAGTGTGACATAATATTCCCAAGTTGAATATAACAAAGAATGATGACATGCATGGGTTTATGCTTTTCAACATTCATTTCATATATTAAAACTAGCAATTGCTCCAAAAGTTGCAAAATAAATCGAAGGAATAAACAAACAAAAAAATTGGTGTTAATAAATTCTTTATAAGTATTCTATAATTATTTTTTCAATTTTACAAGTTACATAAAATTTTATCTCTAAATATTAATATTTTCAAAATTGTAATTATAAAGAATTACAACATTTACAGGAAAATATGTGATTTTATTTTGTAAAGAATCTATATTGGATTATGGAAGATCTATTCACTTAGACCAATGCTATTCAACAATATCTTTAATCTTTATTTTTAAACTTTGAGTTATAATTACATTCTAGTTTTTAAATAACTCATGTGAGTTGTGGTCTTTGCACTAATTTATAGATTTTTTTTCTCTCAAAAATAAATTTCATATTATTTGTTCTGCAAAATATAATATTGTTGATATTGGAAAATATGGTTATTGTTGGAAAAAGTAATTCCTAATCATCTCAATTGTGATTCTTTCTATCTAGAGCGGAACAACATTGCTTAGAGCGGAATCTAGATAGACAGAGTGCAACTCATCCCCTATCTTATTTCTTCTCATCCAATATAATTATTGTTGGGAAAAATAAATCCTAGTTGTCTCAATTGTGATTCTTTCTATCTGAAAAAATAACAAATAAACAACCTTATTGAGTGCCGGCGAGGTCTGGGGATTCGCCTTATGTTTATTGAGTGGTGCAGGAGTTTTGCAAAATGTGTGATGGTGAATTGCACAAAGACGAAGTGCAGTCGCAGGCCTGAGGTTGTTATTCGGAGGCCATGGAGATCCTGGTCGAGGAGAGAAATGTCGAAAGAGTTGATGCTTCCCTCACTATTTGTAGAGAAATCCACGGACGTTTTTATGATATGAAAGATTTGTTTAAAGTGGGAGAAGATTGTCCGCAGACCAATTATTTGTTTTTAGGCGATTTTGTTGACCGGTTTTTACTCTGTGGAGACTGTCTTGTTGCTTCTTGCGTTGAAGGTTCGATATCCTGATCAAATCACACTTATCCGGGGAAATCATGAGAACCGGAAGATTAGATAGGTATACTGATTCTATGATGAATTCCATGGGCAAAAACGAGTAGAAGAGTTGTTTGAATGATAGCCTTGCAATGACGTTGTTGGAATTGGAGCTGCAGACATGTTGGTGAATCCGGCATATGTGGTATGAAGCCGACTTGTAAAACGAATCCAATGTGTGATTTGCAAAATTTTATCTTGGTATCAAAAGTTTTAGATAAAACTGGAGGAAGATGCTTGATCTGCACAAAATCTAAATGGGCAGCTGGAAATTGTTGGTCGATCGTAAAGGTATCAATGATCAAGTAGAAATGCAGGAGTTTAGGGCTAACACTGATTTTAATAATAAGTATGTCTTGTCATGGTATTTTTGGGTTTTAGTGAAGTTACATTGGTCTGAGCATGATCAACTGTTCTAACAATTTTGAGTGTGTTTTGGAACTGGTCATTCTAATAATACACAAATTTGCTAGATATGATGAAGACATGATATTGATGAAGGCACTAGAGGAGCTACATTAGAGATTAAAAGATGATGGAAAACAAAGTAAATGTTTGTGTAAGTTAGTGTGGATTTATGGGATAGACTGATGATGATTATATCACATAAATTTATTAGCAAGTCTATGATGTTTTGGAGTGGTCTTTGTAAAATATGTACCTGGTAACTCCGAGAGTTGGAGTGTGTAATGTAAGTCTGATGAGGCATGTGTATCCCCATGAAGTTCGTGATAATATGAAAACCACTTTGTAATTGCACGTTTCTTTGCATTGTCAGTCTGTAGTAAGCCAGAAACCATGTGTGAATGTGAAGTGGACAGGGATTCTTGTAGGCATGGTTTAGGGTCAGCCGAAAATACCCTTGGTATGGTTGAGGTTGAGCTGAGAAAACCATGGGCCTGGTTGAGTCGGGTCTTTGGTAAGCCTTATTGGCCGTTTTGAGCCTTCATGGCTAAGTTGAGCCTTCGTCGCTGAATTGAGTGCCTTAGTGGTAGTGTTGAGCCTTGGTGGTTATGTTGATCCTTGGTGGTTGAATTGAGCCTTGGTGGCTGAGAGCCCTTGTTGGCATGGTTGAGGGTAATCCAATAAAACCTAGAGCATGGTTATGGGTAATCCGATAAAACCCACAATGATGATGTTGGAGGGGGATTTACAGGTACAAGTACATGTATATAGTTATAATGGTTGACAAAAAAATGTATTTGAAGTACATCCTATGAGACTGGTGGTTGCAGCGGTTGACACCCATGCATTCCACTAGATAGTTGCTCCTTTAGATGGATGTCGACATATCTTTTTGTTATGTTTGACCACAGTTAGAATTTGCAGATTAATATCGAGACAAGTAGTCATTAAGGGGTGTGTTGGAAAAAGTAATTCCTACTTGTCTTAGTTGTGATTCTTTCTATTTAGAGAAATCTGTTCCTATTATGTTTCCTAGATTGGTGTGTGGTTGAGAGTTTCTCTCAATCAAGTGATTGTGTGTCCAAGATAGTTATCCTGTCTTGAGACAACACTTCATGTATATATGTAATGTTATTTGATTAATATAAGATCTTGTGCACTATCAAATTTTATGTGTTATGCAAACCACTATCTCTGAAACAAAATTGAATGATGTATAGTCTTACCATCATGAAATTTCTTATTTTTCCAAACTTTAAATGAATTAAGTTGCTCCCTTCTACCAAAAATCTGATTTAAGATATATGAAGAAAATAAAAACGTAGCATTAAATGTTATATAACATCTAATGTGTCGATTCTCATAAAATCTATGATGCGTGCCCACGAACAATTGACTCCCATTCGATCTATGCTCCACGTTATTAGTAAACAACCCTTTAATCTAATCAAATGACTAAGTCATTGTGAATTTTATATAACAAATTTCTAATAACTACACCATGAGGATATTAATGCACATGAGTTGTGACCATTCCGTGTACAAGAGGGAACCACTTACAACAAATACTCCTTTACTATCTAAGCATCATGTGCGAAGCGCTAGTAATGTTTGCAAACCAAATGAAGGACCCATCTCTTTCTGCATCATTTAGCATCAAATTTTTGTCTCTGCTGACAACCAGGCCACTCATAGCGCTGAAAAAAAAAGAGGCCATGCAAAGTGGTCACACTCATTCAGGCCACTCATGCGTGATCTGGTCCTCTAATTCCTTCTCTACTTTAGCAAATTATTTCATGATCTTCATCTTGCTGTAAGGAGCACATACTGTTCAGTTTTGGAGAAAGCGTTGCAGAGATATTTTCCTCGCTATTTCTAGGCCTGCGAGCGGTCGTTGAGCTTAAATTTCATTGACAAATTTTGATGACTGTTGAGGTGACTCTCTTATAATGTGCAACAACACTGTCATCAAAGATCTGAGACTCATGAGTTCACTGTAGACAATGTTGTGAGGCATGATTTTGATAAGATCTGAGAATTCCTAAATTCCCACTACAACGATGAGGGTAGGGGAAAGGGTTAATGCTGTGATTTCGACGCACTTCTCAATGAATTTTGTTGACCTCGTCCTAGTTCTACTTGTTATATTTCGTCCTAGTTCTACTTGTTATGTTTTGGTTGGATGAAGGAGGATGAAAAGGGAGCTCTACAAGCATTGAATAGTGTTTACCCATACCTGCAGAAAAAGCACCTTCACTATAAAGAAATTTTGAAATATTAAAAACTAGTAATTGCATCTAGAGGTATAAAGGAATGCCAAAAATATAGAAAAAAAATTGAAGTGTCTACCATGGCTAAATCCATATTATAATGGGACTTTCAACAATCATTAAATCAACTGTAATGTTGGGAACACCAATCTATGGACATAATATTTATTATTAGTGTTGAAAACAACCTCTACCTGCAACTAGCAAAGTATTAGGAAAAACAACCATATTCCAATTTTCTTTAAGATTCCCTTATCTAATCATAACAACATGAAGAACACAATATAAACTCTAGAAGCAACAAAGTAGGTAGGAAATGTTCTCACACACTCAGATATCATGTTGAGATCATAAACAAATAGAAGATTGAATGGAACAAAAACACCAAACCAAAAACCTGAAGTAAATTGAGGCAAACAACACTAAAGAAGTGCATTGAGGATGAATCAAAAGCGCAATACAGATAGAAGATGCCCAATCTTGAGTGTCCTACATATGAAATGCACAAAAGTACATAAATGAGAAAATATACCCACTACAAATGAACACCCAAGGTGTAGTGAATGTAGGCTTAAAAACACTTCTGTTATTGAGCCTTAGCTCAATAAAAAAAAAGATTAACATATGAGGTCTAAGTGATGGGGCATCCACATGGTTATGGGCCTAGATGTGTCAGGTGCCCATGGATAGCATGTGTTCCATGTGTTTGAAAATTGGACACCGAGATTCAAGGCTCTTCACATAAACACCATGAGTCTAACACCTTGGTCTAACATTTTGTCTAACATTTTGTCAATCCATGGTAAATGAAAAATGTTAAAACTTGATAAATTAAGTGCTAAAAGGCTCCTATAATGCGTTGACCAGGATCAAAGTGTTATTATGGACCATAATTAGGAAAACAAAGAAGGAAGTTAGAAAGAGCTAACATGGCATCCTTTCTCTTTTGTTTCTTTGCAAAGAAGGATTTGTTTCTCATGTATCAAGAAGGTGATATTTAGACTTTATAGAACTTCATAATGAATAACACAACCCTATAAAGAAAAATGGTAGTAATTCATAAATTAAAAAATAGCAAAGGTTTGCAATACCCTATATGTGAATCATTTCAAACTTTAAATAATGAATAAATTCATAAACTCTCCTTTCAAATTTTAAATAATGATTAAATTCATAAACTCTATTCGTTATTATTTTTTGAATACAATAGTTATAACTCAAACTATACTAAAATTCAAATATAACATAATAATAGTGTTTTATTACTATTTATAATAAGTATATATCTCTTACCAAAATCCCAAGGGATTATTAATATTATAAGTCAAAATAACTATTAAAACCAAGGATGTAATATTATAACCCGAAGGAATTAGAGAACCCTATGGAAAAATATTAAGAACCTAAGAGATCAATAACCCCAAGGGATCTATATTAAAAAGAGAAGAGATTAATAAATTCTAGGAATTAATATTTTAAATAAAAATGAATGATAAACTCACATGATTATTAATATTATAAATGGAAGACAACAATCAACTTTAGGGACTGTTAATAATATAAACCTAACGATTTAATAACGTGAAGGATCAATAAACCCAATGGATTGATATTAAAAACCCAAGGGATTAGTACAAAGAAACCAAGGGTTTATAAACCTATGGGAACAATATTAAACATGAGAGATTAATATTATAAACCCAAGAAATTAGTAAACCTAAGGGAAAATTATTATAAACCCAAGGGATCAATATAAATATTATAAGCCAAGAAATTAATAAACCCTAAGAATTAATATTCTAAATTGAAGATACTAATAAACCATAACAATTAATTTTTTAAACTCAAAACCCTAAGAAATTAATAAACCTTAAGAATTAATATATTAAACTCCAGAGATTTAAAAATCCAAGGGATTATTAATATTATAAACCAAAAGAAGTAATAAACCGAAGGATTTAATATTATAAACCCAAGGAATTGATGAACCCAAGGGATAAATATTAAAAAATTAAGGAATCAATAAGGCGAAGGGATAAATATTAAAAACATAAGAGATTAATAATTCCTACAAATTAATATCTTAAATACAACAGATTGATAAAATCACATGATTATTAATATTATAAACCCAAGGGAATAATATTAAACCCAAGAGATTAATATTATAAACCTTAAGTATATAAAAACCCTTGGATAAATACTATAAACCATAAAATAAAGGTGGTTGACCATGCTTGATTTAAACACGGAGACAATTGTTGTCACAATTAGTAAATTGAAGGGATTAATAAACCCTATGAATTAATATTTGAAACTCAAAAATTTATGAAATTAATTATAAACCATAAGAATAAATATTTTAAACTCAAAATATTAATAAACCCAAGGGATTACTAATATTATAAACCAAAAGAACTAATAAACCCAAGGGTTTAATATTATAACCAAAGGAATTGGTGAACCCAAGGGATAAATATTAAAAACCTAAGGGCTCAATAAGGCGAAGGGAATAATATTGAAAATACAAGAAATTAATAAACCCTAAAAATTAATATTTTACACTAAAAAGCCTAGAAAATTAATAAACCATAAGAATCAATATTTTAAATGCAAAATATTAATCAACCCAAGGGATTATTAATACTATAAACCAAAGAAACTAATAGACCCAATGATTGAATATTATAAACCTAAGGAATCAGTGAACCCAAGGGATAAATATTAAAAACCTAAGGGGTTAATAAGGCCAAGGGGTCAATATTAAAAACAGAAGATATTAATAAACCCCAAGAATTAAGATTTTAAACTAAAAAACCTAAGAAATTAATAAACCCTAATAATTAATATTTTAAATCCAAGAGATTATTAATATTATAAACCAAAAGAAGTGATAAACCCAAGGGTTTAATATTATAAACCAAAGGAATTGGTGAACCCAAGGGATAAATATTAAAAACCTAACGGATCAATAAGGCGAAGGGAATAATATTCAAAATACAAGAAATTAATAAACCCTAAGAATCAATATTTTACACTCAAAAACCTAGGAACTTAATAAACCATGAGAATCAATATTTTAAACTCAAAATATTAATAAACCCAATGGATTATTAATATTCTAAACCAAAAGAACTAATAAACCCAAGTGTTAAATATTATAAACCAAAGGAATTGGTGAGTCCAAGGGATAAATATTAAAAACCTAAGGGATCAATAAGGCCAAGGGGTCAATATTAAAAACTCAAGAGATTAATAAATCCTAAGAAAAAATATTTTAAACTCAAAAACATAAGAAATTAATAAACCTTAATAATTAATATTTTAAATTCAAGAGATTAATAAACTCGAGATATTATTAATATTATAAACCAAAAAGTGATAAACCCAAGGGTTTAATATTATAAACCAAAGGAATTAGTGAACCCAAGGGAGAAATATTAATATTATAAACCAAGAAATTAATAAACCCTAAGAATTAATATTTTAAACTCAAGAGATTAACAAACCCTAAGAATTAATATTTTAAACTAAAGAGATTAATAAACCCAAGGGGTTATTAATATTATAAACCAAAAGAACTAATAAACGCAAGGGTTTAATATTACAAACAAAAACAATTCGTGAACCCAAGGGATAAATATTAAAGACCTAAGGGATCAATATTAAAAACACGAGATTAATAAATTAATAAAACCTAAGAATTAATAAACCCTAAGAAATTAATAAACCTTAAGAATTAATATTTTTAACTCAAGATATTTTAAAACCCAAGGGATTATTAATATTATAAACCAAAATAACTAATAAACCCAAGGTTTTGAATTGGAGTCGCCCAAGGAATTGGTGAACCAAAGGGATAAATATTAAAAACCTAAGGGATCAATAAGCTGAAGGGATAAATATTAAAAACACAAGAGATTAATAAAGCCTACAAATTAATGCTTGATTTAAACATTGAGGTAATTGTTGTCACAACGCGACGTTGGACAAAAATGACCATGGTTATCCATGGTTGATTTTCATATTGAGAGAATATTTGTCATGATGTGACATTCAACCATGGAAGACCTTAATCGACTACGACTAACGATGATTAACAATGGTCACCCGTGCTTTATTTTTAATGTAACATTGGACCATGCAATAATATCAAAGTGTACGACTAATATTTAACGCCTAATATTACCAACCAAAGAATTAGAAATCTCAAGGGGTTAATAATCCCCAATAATTAATATTTTAAACTCAAAAACCCAAGAAATTAATAAACCCTAACAATTAATAATGTAAGCTCAAAAAATTAATAAACTGAAGGGGTTACTAATATTATAAACCAAAATAACTAATAAACCCAAGGGTTTAATATTATAAACCAAAGGAAATGGTGAACTCAAAAACCTAAGAAATTAATAAATCATAAGAATAAATATTTATAACTCAAGAGATTAGTAAACCTAAGGGATTACTAATATTATAAACCAAAAGAAGTAATAAACACAAGGGTGTAATATTATAAACCAAAGGAATTGGTGAACCTAAGGGATAAACAATAATATTAACATTAAAGGGATATTCAATTTCACCATCATTGCAACCAAAGAAAGAACATGGAAAGTAACATATAGTTTTTCTTGTCTTTACGCCAAAAATTTCCACTACAAAAATGGACTTGAAACACCAAATCAAAATGCATTTATCAAATAGCTTCTTCCAAAACACAACCAGACCGACGACAAAAGGAAAACCAATTCAAATCAACAGGATAATGATCACGATACTTAACGCTTTCCAATCAATCCCTTCTTGTTTTCCTCCCAGCCTCCCTCATGTGCACATGCAACAAGTATTTTACATTCGTTTTCATTTCATCTAGCACACGAAGATGCTCATCAATAAATGCAGGATGGAAGTTGTGTTTTCTATCGAACTTGTTCTGAAGATACGAAAGAGAAATTATCACTCTAGAAATATTATTCACCACTTGATTATGATAAATGCCATCATTATTATCCATATATGCATTTGAAAGGAAAAATGACAAAATCAAAATTAATACACACACACAAAAATCTATGCACACACACACACAAAAATCTATGCACACACACACACACACACATATATCTAACATAACATCCAATTTTTATTATTGTTAAAAAACTTATCTTAAAAAAGTCATGCTATAAAATAACCTAACACTATATGAACCAAATGATATAAAAATTTCTACAAATATAAGTCTCATTAGCAATACATATTGTATAGATGAAATGAGTGATAAAATTAAATGAGCGATATGACCATTATCACAATAGTCGACAAGTTTAAAATCAAATATCAATAATCTTAGTAATTATATATTTGTATTTAAATTAATGTTAATGTGTATATTAATTTTAGTTAAATATTAGTATCAAATATAAATATGTTGTCATTGAACCTAAAAAACATAAATTTATTAAACCTAATCTTCAATCAAAATATTTACAATGATGTTTAATGTTGATATTCATATTAATGTATAGACACAATGTCTCTTTAATATTAATATATAAAATCATTAAAATTAATTAATAGACATAATAATTATCAATATTAATATAGGTAATTTTCGGAATGGTGGAGAAAATTTTCATTACTGTTTGATATCTTTCTAAATAATAATATTAATAGCATTTAGCCCATAATTTTGTAATTCATGATATAATATGAATCCACAATATTAATATCAATATGAACAAATTAGTGAATTGATTTTTAATGGTTGTCTCATATAACTGGTTGTTTATGTGTGAATGATTCATTGTAAAAATAAAAAGAACAATAGCCACATAAAAAGAAGAAGTAAATTAAAGAACATGAAAAACGATGTAAACAACTTTCTAAAATAAAACTATGAATATGATGAATGAAAAACGATGTAAAAATTTTTCTCAAATATTACTATGAACATATGAATTTATTCATTTCATTAATATATGAAAATCAATATTTATTTAAAAGTAAATAAAGAGGACAATAAAAGAAATTAAAAAAAAAATCTATAAATAGGTCACAATATTATTAGTTGCATGTCATAGTGATATGGAGTTCATTATTTATTTTTAAGATTTGGCTCATATAACTCGTTGTATGTGTCTGAATTGTAAATTATAAACAAAAGAACAATAATGGCTTAAAAAAAGAGTAAATTGAAGAACATGAAATATGATGTAACAACTCTATCAGATATTACTATGAATATGATGAATGTATTCATTTCATTAATATACAAAAAGCATTATTATACTAAATGTAAATAAAGAGGACAATAAAAGAAAAAAGGACATTCTATGTCACAATATTATTAATTGCATGTCATAGTGATATGGAGTTCAATCTTGACTTTTAATGATTGGCTCATATAACTGATTGTTTATCAATGAATGGTTGATTGTAAAGAATGGAACAATAAGCACTTAAAAAACAGAAGTAAATTGAACAACATGAAATATGATGCAAACAACTTTCTGAAATATTACTATGAATATGATGAATGTATTCATCTTAGTAATATATGAAAATCATTATTATATTAAAATTAAATAAATAAGACAATAAAATAAATTCAAAAAACATTCTATAAATAGCTAAAAGTATTAATAGTTTCATTTCATAGCGATATAGACTTCAATCGCTCCTCTTCTTTCTTCCTAATTGTAACATATGCGTTGTATTTCATCTTGGCATAACGCTGGAAAGAGAAAGGCGGTGCAATGCGCAAACCATCTATTTATTTCACCCTTGATATGGCTGTGAAGGTTAGGCCTTGCTGCTCTTTATTCCTGACATCAATTGATGCTTGTTCTAAAGTCAATCCCTGTGATTTGTGTATTGTAAGAGCCCATGCCATCTTTAAAGGAATTTTTTTTCGATTTCCTCTTATCACTGCTGTGATAGGTATAATGGTTAGATTGTCTGCATCAAATGGAACACCAACATACTTATCAAAAACAACAGTTGTGAACATTGGAAGCTAAGGTGGCTTAGAGGCAGGCATATAAAATATATCATTCACATAACCAAGTGCACCATTCACTAAACCAGCTTCGACCCACAAATTACATGTCAACATAACACGCTGACCACGACACAACAAAATTTCATGGTCTAATTGATCATCATTAGCACCACTGATTTATGAACACCTTGAATTCTCAGTAATACATCGTGCAATTGGAGAGTTTAATGATTTTAACATATGTCTGTTATGGAAGGACACCAAATTATTTGTTGGAAACATGTGAACTACTGCATTAAATAAATCCCTTTCTTTAGGATGCAACCTCATATCAGCCCACGACATAAGAAACTCCCAATCTTCAAGAATAGGTTCTGCATTTCTTATGTTATTGAGGACTCTCCGAAAACAAGATTGTTTCTCATTATTCCCTTGTTGGCGAAATATTGTGTCAAGAGTGACAACAATGTTGAATTTTTTCCACAAGAATTTCTCTGTTGTATTACCTGCATACAAAGGCTTATCTCTCACAGGAGGTAGTTGGCCAAGGTCACCCACAAGGATGATGGATCTTCCACTGAAAGGACAATTCTTTTTCTCTGGAAATGCTTCTCGTAATCGAGCATCTATTTGCATGAATAACCTTGATCCTAGAAAGCTCATTTCATCAATCAATATATATCGAATATGCCTCATTTCTTCTTGGAATACTGCTAATGATTGCCCCTGTAGTGGTTTCATATCTTTAATTGGAATTTTTAGAGCCGAGTGGATTGTTTTTGCATGTATATTAAAGGTAGCTATTCTTGTTGGGGCAAGAAGAAGCAAAGGACATCTTCCATTACTGGACAAATTAGAAAGAGCTTCAAAAATACAATGGATAAGGAAATACTTGCCAGTGCCTACATTTCCTTGAAAAATCATAAGAAGAGATTCACGAATCTCATATTCAGCAAAATTCCTTAAGACAATTTCAAAAGCAAGTCGTTGTTTTTCTAACAATGAATCTGGAGATGCAAATGTTCTATTTGAAAGGTCAAGAATATCACCCCCGGATTGTCCATTCCTTATAAAATTAAGAGCTTCTTCAACCACATCATCAGAAATAGTTGTACTTTGCTAGTCAAAGGATGTATCAAAATCCCTTCGACGAAGGGTGTGAAGATCAGAAACATTCACATTATTTGGTGGAACCAAGAAAGAGAAAAGTTGCATGCTATCCCTTGATATTTTCCTGAAAATTTTTTTTCCAACATTTAAGGAAACAAATTTTCGGCTACAAACAACAAGAAGTAGCTTAAGCAACATATGGCATGTTTCTTGTGCTCCAATGTCACAGTCAACAATTGTTTCAACAAGAAACCTTCTGTAAGCACACAAAGCATGATCCTCAGAGGCAATAGAATTTGAAATTCTAGTTAACATATCATGATAACTTTCTGACCTTTTTTCTTCTTTTGATGGATACTTAGCAATATACTTCAGGACAGCATACCAAGAAATCACTGGTGGGCAATCAACATTTGCATGTCACATTGTTAGAAGGTCAATGGGTTACCGTAGACCCCACTCTGTTTTTCTTTAGATCCAATGGTTGCACTCTTCAATGATTTGACGGTTGCAATTGAATCGCACCATCGTGATCGCAACATTCAACAGATTGTTCTATTACACTTTACTTCCGATGCGATAACTTTCTCCGATGCGCTTTGAGGCGGAATTCAAACAAATATAGGTCTCACAGTTTATAAGTGAATCGGGTCCACTTCCATCAGAATTTTTGTTAATATGTTCCTCTGCCATTAGTTTCTCCGATGCGATACTCGAGGGTCCCACCATGTGGTACTTCGTTTGTTTTGATTCGAACAATAGAGCGCTACATATAAAAATATATATGCTTTGGTCCTTTGTAAATAAAGCGCAACTTATACAAAGCACTGCATATATATAAACTTTTTGCTTCAGCTTTAATGTATCCTCCAGCTTGGGTTAAGGTTTTCGGAATAAGGTTTATGTATCCTCTAGATTGGGTTATGATTCTCGGAATTTTATGTAGTGGGTCCCACACTACACACACAATATCTTCCGTCAACATTATATTAAGTCTTGGACTCAGACTTAAGCCCAGCACTAATATATATATATATATATATATAGCCTCTCGGGTTCCATAGTTTGATTAGTACTTCCGCTCCCAGTATAGTCTTAGCAGTGTAACATATTAACATTGCAATAGGTATCAAACCCTGACTTCATGTAAAAGCGCTCAGGCCCACAGCGTACTACTATATGCTGACCATCATATGTACCACTCCTTTGGTGATTTGCATATAATATATGGACATATATAACAACCCCGTTCAATTTATTGTGAACCTTATAATAAACCCACGCATTTAACTTACATGTGAACACTTTACCATGTAATTCAACCTGCATTCGCCCCATCATATATATCAACATATATTAATATCTGTCATAGCCTCCGCCTGTTTATTAACTTTCATAACACAGAATACACAGTCATTCGCATAATACTTTGGCTCCGCAGCACTGAATGTAGGACCCACATCCTTGGTTCTCTTCCCTGCACCTGCTCCTTTGATTGGAAGGTCAATCTGTTCTCGCGCTCCAACTGAGCTTTGGACCCCCATCCAACAGACAACACGCAATATCACGCAACTTATATGCTCGTCACATAATTCTCCAAAATCACGTGAAAAATGTTGTATTTGGAAACTGCTTTAGGACACCTGGCCATCAATGACATATATCGCGTTCATTTTGAGAAATCCACTTACCATTTTTGACACCGCGCGATACTGTCGGTTTACTTACCTCTATTTTTACTGTTCACACTTAGGGTTCCACTTTCATTCATGGTTCCGCTTCAATAAAAACTTCGCGCCTTCATTATATACATATACATATAAGCACTGTTCAAACTATAATATATAAACCCTTCTTGATTTCGTTATATACCTTTCTTCAGCACTTTGATATATATGAACCATGTTTCACTGCTATTTTAATATAACGCTATCATCGTTTTCGCATGCTAAACCAGCAGTTCTATAAATAATTACAATGTGCATTCCAGGTTTGTATTTCGCATTCTCCGGAGCCCTTACTATGATTATGTGTGAAAGCTACCATAGTCTGTTGCCTTGCATTCTATCATTGTATTTCCTATCATTGTATTTCTGCTGCTCTGCCAAATGTGCACTCCTGTCACTATATTTTCCTTAGCCTCTACTGCTGTCCTTTGCCATAAATGACAACATTTCCAACAGTCTCCTCCTTTGGCATTTATGGCAATACACTTCCTCTGCTTTCCTTTTAGGACCCTTTCTTCTGTTGCTCACTTTTCCTCCCCCTTTGACATCAATGGCAAGGGGTTTCTCATTTCCCAGTGTGCTTTTAAATCTCGTCCATGTTGCTCTGATCTTGAGGACCTGTTTCATGCTTTCCTTGCTCACTGGTCTCCCCCTGGAGTGATATTTTCATTTCTGTTCTCCCCCTAAACCAATGCTTTCTCTTCATATCAGAGAGTAGCATCTACAGATACTACCCCTAGTCTATCTCTCAAATACTCAAATGGTTCTCTAGCAAGAGGTTTGGTAAATATATCTGTTTTCTGTTCTTTTGTTGGCACATATCCCAACTTCACTACCTTCTGAGCTACTTGTTCTCTGAGAAAATGATACTTGATTGGGATATGTTTAGTTTTTGAATGAAGCACAGGATTTTTTGATATGCTTATAGCACTTGTATTATCACATTTGATAGAGATAGGTTCATCAATGCTTACCTTCATGTCTTGGAGGGTTTTCTTCATCCACTTGACTTGTGTGCAGCATGTTGCTACTGCTATGTATTTTTCTTCTGCTGTAGATAGAGAAATAGATGTTTGTTTCTTGCTTATCCATGCCACCAGACTTTCTCCTAGATAGAATGCACCTCCACTTGTGCTTTTCCTGTCATGCACACAGCTGGCCCAATCTGCATCTATGTATGCTGTCAAAGTGAAGCTTTTTCCTTTTGGATACCAAAGTCCATGTTGTGAAGTTCCTTGTAGATATCTGAATATTATTTTGACTGCTAGAAGGTGATTTTTTTTAGGTCACTGCTTGATATCTAGCCACAAGTCCTACTGAAAACATAATGTCTGGTCTTGATGCTGTTAGGTATAGTAGACTTCCTATCATGGATCTGTAAAGTCTTTGATCTATATCAGTAGATTCATCATTAGCACATAGCTTGCATCCAGTGATCATGGGAGTTGACACAGGTTTGCAGTCTTCCATTTTGAATTTTTTCAACTTCTCTTTTAAGTATTTTTCCTGTGAGATGAATGTACCTGTGTTCTTTTGCTGAATTTGAAGTCCTAAGTAGAAACTGAGCTCTCCAATCATAGACATCTCAAACTTTGATTTCATCTCTTCAACAAATCCTTTTGCTAGCTCATCTTTGTTGCTTCCAAACATAATGTCATCAACATATACTACAACAATCAGGAGTTCATTTTCATTGGCTTTTATGTATAGATTGTTGTCTACTCCTCCTCTCTTAAAGCCTTGTTTTTGCAAGTACTTATCTAGCCTTGAGTACCAAGCACGAGGGGCCTGTTTCAGTCCATATAGAGCCTTCTTTAGTCTGCACACATGATTTTCCTTGTCTGTTAATGAGAAACCTTCTGGTTGTTCCATGTAGACTTCTTCTTCTAGATCTCCATTTAGAAATGCATATTTCACATCCATTTGATATACCTTGAAGTCTTGGTAGCATGCAAAGGCCAGAAACATTCTGATAGCTTCCATTCTGGCTACAGGGGAAAAATTTTCACCGTAATCAAGTCCTTCGATTTGTGAATATCCTTTGCAAACAAGTCTGGCTTTATTCCTGATTACCTGTCCTTGCTCATTCATTTTATTCTTGAATACCCATTTTGAACCTATGACATTTTTCTCAGTGGGTCTAGGAACTAATTCCCAGGTACTGTTCTTCTCAATTTGGTCCAATTCTTCATTCATAGAATTCACCCAATGTTTGTCCTTGCTAGCTTCTTCAAACTTCTTTGGCTCTATTTGTGATAACATGGCTATGTATACCTCTTCTATCTGTTCAGTTAGTTGCCTTCTTGTTTGGACTTCTACACTCTTATCTCCAATGATCTGCTCTTCTAGATGGTTCTTTTGAGTGTATCTTGAGGGGGCTTTTGAGCTCAGCTCAGCATCTTCTGTTGTCTTGCTTGTTTCATCATCATCTTGTTTTCTTCTTCATGTTTTTCTAAAGGACTGTTGTAGTCTGTACTTCTTGTCTTGTTTGGAAGTTCTTCATCAAATCTTACATCAATGCTTTCTACAATTTTTCGAAGAGCCTTGTTGTAGCACCTGTACCCTTTACTTTTGGATGCATATCCTAGAAATATCCCTTCATCTGCTCTAGCATCAAATTTCCCCAAATTTTCATCATTATTCTTTATGTAACACTTGCTTCCAAAGACTCTAAAGTGCTTGATTGAAGTTGGTTTACCATGCCATAGTTCATAGGGAGTCTTGTCACTGCTTGGCCTTAAATGAGCTTTGTTTAGGATATGCACGGCTGTGTGTACTGCTTCTGCCCAGAAGGTTTGAGGAATATTACTCTCTTGCATCATGGCTCTGGAAATTTTTTGTACAGACCTGTTTTGTCTCTCTGCTACTCCATTCTGTTGAGGTGTCCCTGCAATAGTAAATTGTTTCTTTATCCCATGTTCATTGCATAGGTCTACAAAGTCATAATCTGAGAATTCACCTCCTCTGTCTGATCTGATGCATTTTAGCTTACATCCTATTTGATTTTATGCTAATGCTTTGAATATCTTAAATTTCTCCAGTGCTTCTGATTTATTCTTGAGAAATGCAACCCATGTCATTCTGGAGAAATCATCTATTATCAGCATGAAGTAGGATTCTCCACTTGGTGTTTTAGTTCTTGCAGGTCCACACAGGTCCATGTGCACAAGCTGGAGTGGTCTTCTTGTTGATAGATCATCTTTGGCCTTAAACGATGTGTGGGTTTGTTTGCCCAATTGACAAGATTTGCATTTGGCATTTGAAGGCCTTTTTATTTCTGGCATATCTCTGACAGCTTTCTTCTTGCTCAGTATGATGATATGGTCGAAGCTGAGATGTCCCAATCTCTTATTCCATAACCACGACTCCTCAAGTTTGCTAATATGGCATGCTTCATCCTCCTCTTTCACAATGTAAACATTACTCTCTGTTCGAACACCTTTGAGCAGAGTCTTTCCTATGGTGCTTGATTTGACTTCACAGTCTTGTGCTCTAAAAAGAACTTCGCAGCCTTTATCACACATTTGACTGACACTCAGCAAATCTGCTTTCAGCCCATCTACAAATAGTACACCTTGGGCCTTTCCTCTGCCATTATCTAGGCTGACTGAGCCTTTTCCTTTGATTTTTCCTGATTTATCATTGCCAAAAGTAACATTACCAGATTTATTTTCATCAAAAGTGATAAACTTGCTTCTATCTCTAGTCATATGTTTTGAGCAGCCACTGTCCAAATACCATTGGCTTTTCAGGTCTTGAGTAGTTAGAGCTAGGTCACATTTATTCACCTTCTTTTTCCACTAGAAACATCCTTTTGTTTGATATCTTTTGTGAGATGATGAACCACATCCTCTGCGAGGACATTTGGAAGGCATATGTCCAACTTTATTTCATACACAACATTTGATCATAATTTTTGCAGAATTGTGAGTATGAGTAAAATATCCTTGATTCATAAACCTCCTTGAGGTGTTGTACATCCATCTTTGTCCATATTTTCTGCATTCAATGATTTTATGGCCAAATTCCTTACAATAAAAACAGTAACCATAGAAACAACTTGCATACCTGATGTGAGGTTGTCTTCTCCATTTGTTTGCTTGAAACAGTCTCTTCACTGTTTGCATCTTTTGTTGGTTTGAATTACTCTTCCTTGTATGACAGTATGCAGCAATGTGTCCCAGCTTATGGCAGGCATAACATTTGGCATTTTTCATAGGAGGGAAGAATCTCCTTTGATGGCTTCCAAATTTGACATACTCAGGGGTATATAAGCCTTTTTCTGTTTTCTGAGTATTTATTTCATTCTTTGTTATTAGAGGTTTCTTCTGATTTCTCTCTCCCTCATTACATGTTTCTTCTTTTGTAGAAATTATTTGAGCTTCTTCATCAGCCTTCTTTGCTTTTACAAAAATAATATTTTTGTTTTGTTTTTCTTTACTTTTACTTGATTCTCCTTCATAGCCTATCCCAGTTTTTATCATAGGAGATATTTGAGCATCCAAAATCTCGTTCAACTTACCAGAGCTCGTTGTTTGAGAAGACTTTATAGCCACTTTCCTTTGATCATTTTCTAATTTCTTCCTCAGACATACTACTTATTCTTCCAACTTCTCTTGTTCCTGAGTTTTATCCTTGATTTTCTTAAGTAACGTGTCTTCTATCTTCTTGGCTTCTTCAAGATCTATCTTTAGCTGCATGAGGACTTCTGAATTATGTTCTTCTCGTACATACTTGAGGAGAATGTCTTTTTGTTTTCTACACTTTAGTTTGAGTTTTTCAATCTCCTATAGGGCACTTCTTAGCTCCCCCTCAAGGTCAACTTCACCTTCTTCTTCATCTTCTAGAATGAGTCCTTCAAGTTCTTCTATGGCCATCAATAAAAATTTAGAGGTTCCTTCTTCACTTGAGGGTTCATCTGAGTCTTCAAATGCACTGCTGTCTTGTTGAGCATAGAAATATTTTCTATTGAATTTATTTCCTTTCTGCCAGTTCTTTGATGTAGTTTTCTCTGATTCTTGAGCCTGATTCCTTACTTTCTTGTGAGGACACTTAGCAGCATAGTGTCCAACTCTTCCACAGTTAAAGCATTTGAAAGGAAGTTTACCTTTGTATTTACCCGAACCTATTTCCAGTTTCTTGACAAATTTAGCCTCTTCTTCATCAGAGCAAGAGCATATATCTTCCTTTTCTTCTTTCTTCTTTTCTATTTTAAAAGCCGCCTCCCTCGCACTTGGCTTCTTCTATGGGATTCTCATCTCATAGGTTGTTAGATTTCCAAGTAACTGGTTCATGGTCAAGGTTTCCCAATCAGCTGTTTCTTCTATTGCAGACACCTTGGGATTAAAACTGGGTGGAAGAGATCTTAGAATCTTTTGTACAATTACACTTTCTGGTATGGTTTCTCCAAGAGCTTTCATACTGTTAACAATTTTTGCAACTCTTAAGAAGAAGCTGCCAACATCTTCATCATCATTCATTTTTAAATTTTCAAACTGAGCTTTGTATACTTGAATTTTGGCTGTCTTTACCTTTTTATTTCCCTCATGGATGTTTTCAAGAGTATCCCACATATCTTTGGCAGTCTTACTGTGCATTACTTTGATAAATTCAGCCTCACATAGTCCATTTAAGATTTCATTCCTGGCCTTTGCATTTGCTACAAATTCTTGTTTAGTTTCTCTCTCTGGGTCAGTAGCCTTTGGGGCATATCCAAATTCCACAGCAGCCCAAACCTCTATTCCTAGAGACATTATGTATGCTCTCATTCTGATTTTACAGAAGGCATAATTAGCACCAGTGAAAAAAGGGGCTTTATTGGTTGAGCATCCTTCTTGACTTGCCATCTTAGGGTCCTAGGATCTCCTTTCAGTCGTTAAACTGGTACTAAAGGAACTGGCTCTGATACCAATTGCTGAATCCTTAGTTAAACTGAGAGGGGGGGGGGGGTGAATCAGTTTAACACATACATAAGCTTTTTAAACTTTTCATCAGGATTATTTACAACTTAATTTTATAACCAACTTTAATATGTGAACAGTCTCAATAAGTTGCAGCAAGTATTAAATTAATGTGACACCAAACTTATTGTGAGAGCAGCAAATATTAAGCAGATTGGGTAGATCATATAAACACATAGGCAACACACACAGAGACAGCAGATATAAGTGGAAACCCATAAAGGGAGAAAACCACATCTTATTATTGTTGTGATGCAAAGGCAAGCTCCAACTCCCTCTCACCACTGCTTTTCTGCAGGCACCAACCTATAGGAGGCTCCAACCTCAGTCAGCTACAACTGAAAACTATCAAGCTTCAACTTGATAGGGAAACTCCAACTTCCTCAATTTATCAAAAGAAAATATTTGTGGATTTACCTCAGATATCAGCTCTGTTTTGTAGCATCTCTTTCTGCTCCTCTCTTCCTTATCTTCTCTACCTCAATTTTCCATACTCTGCATTCTCTATCCTCACTCTCTAATCTCTATGCATATCAGGGTGATATCATTTATAGAGATTTCCTTATGATTGTTTGTATTCCTCAGGGAATTTGAAATGGATAGCCATACCTCTTAGCCCTCTGCCTTCTCATTTCTTTTCCAGCTCACTCAGAAAAATATAGCTGTATGTACTAAATTTGATATTACAGTGGGAATTTTGTTTTCTTCCGGAGACTTGCCAATGCATCACAAACAATATAAACCAATCAAAGACATATACATTCAGTTACAATGAGGATTAAAAATCATATTATTCAGTTTTGGATCACTGTGTTTGTCTTTTCTGTGACTGTGTTTGTCCCTCTCAGCTTTGTTTGATCTCCTGTTCATTGTCGCAGTGTAACTTCCATATATACGTAACTGCGCTTTTCATATATCGCAATTCAACTCTCAGCATGATAATGAAGTGGTTTTAACATATAAACTACCCCTTTATGTAACGCAAATCAACTCATGGAGAACTTAAATAAAAACTTTTTAAATACTTAAAATGCCCTTTCGGGCCCACTCGCCGAGCTTGCTTTATTCTCCAATGCGATGAGTCACCTCCTGAATTCTTCCGATTGCGATTAATCACAATCGCAACTTCTAGTTGTGAGTTCCGATGCTCCGATGTTCCGATGGTCTGTTTTCCTCCGATGCGATCAGTTACTGTACACTTCACTGCGCCAATGCGATGGGTTACTGTAGACCCCACTCTGTTTTTCTTTAGATCCAACGGTTGCACTCTTCAATGATCCGACGGTTGCGATTGCATCGCACCATCGCGATCGCAACATTCAACAGATTGTTCGATTGCACTTTACTTCCAATGCGATAACTTGCTCCGATGCGCTTTGAGGCAGAATTCAAACAAATATAGGTCTCACAGTTTATAAGTGAATCGGGTCCGCTTCCATAAGAACTTTTGTTAATATGTTCCTCTACCATTAGTTTCTCCGATGCGATACTTGAGGGTCCCACCATGTGGTACTTCGTTTGTTTTGATTCGAACAATAGAGCGCTACATATAAAAATATATATGCTTTGGTCCTTTATAAATAAAGTGCAACATATACAAAGTGCTGCATATATATAAACTTTCCACTTCAACTTTAATGTATCCTCCAGCTTGGGTTAAGGTTCTCGGAATAAGGTTTATGTATCCTCCAGCTTGGGTTTTGATTCTCGTAATTTTATGTAGGGGGTCCCACACTACACACACAATATCTTCCATCAACATTATATTAAGTCTTGGACTCAGACTTAAGCCCAGCACTAATATATATATATATATATATATATATATATATATATATCTATATATATATATATATAGATATATATATATAGCCTCTCGGGTTCCATAGTTTGATTAGCACTTCCGCTCCCAGTATAGTCTTAGCTGTGTAACATATTAACATTGCAATAGGTATCAAACCCTGACTTCATGTAAAAGCGCTCAGGCCCACAGCGTACTACTATATGCTGACCATCATCTGTACCACTCCTTTGGTGATTTGCATATCATATATGGACATATATAATGACCCCGTTCAATTTATTGTGAACCTTATAATAAACCCACGCATTTAACTTACATGTGAACACTTTACCATGTAATTCAACCTGCATTCGCCCCATCATATATATCAACATATATTAATATCCGTCATAGCCTTTGCCTATTTATTAACTTTCATAACACAGAATACACAGTCATTCGCATAATACTTTGGCTCCGCAGCTCTGAATGTAGGACCCACATCCTTGGTTCTCCTCCCCGCACCTTCTCCTTTAATTGGACGGTCAATCTGTTCTCGCGCTCCAACTGAGCTTTGGACACCCATCCAACGGACGACGCGCAATATTGCGCAACTTATATGCTCGTCACATAATTCTCCAAAATCACGCGAAAAAATTTGTATTTGGAAACCGCTTTAGGACCATTAGCCATCAATGACATATCGCGTTCTTTAAAATCCACCATTTTGACAACTGCAGCGTCTGACAGGACACCACACCTCGGTTTCTTGTTCACACTTAGGGTTCCGCTTTCATTCATGGTTCTGCTTCAATAAAAACTTCGCACCTTCGTTATATACATATGCATATAAGCTCTGTTCAAACTATAATATATAAACCCTTCTTGATTTCGTTATATACCTTTCTTCAGCACTTTGATATATATGAACCCTGTTTCATTGCTATTTTAATATAATGCTATCATCATTTTCGCATGCTAAACCAGAAGTTCCATCAATAATTACAATGCGCATTCCAGGTTTGTATTTTGCATTCTCTGGAGCCCTTACTGTGATTATGTGTGAAAGCTGCTATAGTCTGCTGCCTGCATTCTCTCATTCTGTCACTGTATTTCTGCTGCTCTGCCAAATGTGCACTCCTGTCACTGTATTTTCCTTAGCCTCTGCTGCTGTCCTTTGCCATCAATGACAACATTTCCAACAGATTCAACCTCCATTAGAGGATAGTAATTAGTGATAGTTGTCCTCTAATTGTCCTCACTTTGGTTTGACAACTTATTTATACTAAGTTTTTCCACCTTGTAAAAAAATATAAACTAAAATAGATTTTCTCACAATGTAAAAAAATATAAAACACCTTAGTGTTAAAGATGAACCCATTAATAAATTCCAAATATTAACCATAAAACGTTACCAATATGATTTATTGGAAAGCTAACTACAAAAATATAAAACACCTCAATGCAAGTTATCTAAATTATTTTAATTTCAATTATATATATATAATCGAACATATGGCTCCAATCAGTAAGATAGGAATACAGAAAGAATGAATCACATAATACGCACAAAACCACAAAATTGTTTTCTTTTGTCATTGTTCAAGAATAAAAAAATGAGGATACTTGCATCGTATCACGATGAAGCCTTGAACTAACAGAGACCACACTGATACTTTGCTTAAACGTGGTACAAATTGTTATTGAGATCTTTCGGTGAGAATCACATCAAAACATATTTGGTCGATGCGTTTCGAACCAGCTAGTGTGGTTCATCATCAGGACAAGATGAAAAATCTGATCAAGAAACCCCTTTAAATAGAAAGTAAAGCTCTCACTAGCCGTTTGTAAAATAATGGCTAGTTTGACTCAAATTATAATAATAGTTCAAATAAAAATAAAAATAATAAAAATCAAACAATCAATAAAAAGATCAAAAGCTTAAAGTTCATAACTAGGATTCTTATATAATTTTATTTCTTTTAATAAAAATAGTACCTAATAATCATATATATACATATATATATTTTTTATTTCTTATAATAATTATAGTTATTTATTTGTTTTATGTTTTAATTATATATATATATATATATATAATTGTTAGGTGATTCAAATCTTATCAAATAGTTATCTTTTTGATAATTAATCTTAAAAAATAAATACATAAATAAGTAAAAGTTTCAATAAAATAAATAAATAAAAATAAAATAAAAAATTAATTAATTAATTAATTAAATAGAAAAAATAAAGATCAAAATAAAATAAAATAAATAAATCAAATTTTAATTGAAAAAAAAATATAAAATCTAAAATCTAAAATATAAAAATAAAATTAAAAAAAAATATAAAAATAAAAAATAAAAAATAATAATAGTAATAATAAAATAAATAAATAAATAAAAATAAAAATGTACATATTAAAATATAAATCTTCCGGGAAATCAAATAATAAATTTTTGGAACCGACGCGTTTCGAACTACCAACTGTAGTTCATCATCAGGATAATGAAAATTAGCTGATTTGACATATACATTTATACCATGAAGAGAGAAGCAATGGTCACAACCCAAGAAAAGTCAAAAAGCTTAAAAATGGTCAAAAAATAAAAATATAAAACAAACCAAAAGACCTTGAAAATACAAAAGTTAAAAATAGTCAACAATAAAAATATAAATAAAATTTTTACAGATAAAGGATTTAATCAAAAAACATTAAAACATTAATAAATAAATAAAACAAGAATTAAAATACAATTAAAAATAAAAATACGACGGTCAAAAAATAAGATTAAAATATAAAACTAAAAATTATTCCAACCTTAAAAAGTTAAAAACTATCAACAATAAAAATATAAATAAAAATATATAAAAAAACCTGAAACATAACAAATATAAAATAATATAAAATCAAAACTAAAATAACACCCCATGAAACAAGTTGAAAAAAATCAAAGTCAAAAAAAATAATAATAATAATAAAAAATAAAATTAAAATTAAAATTAAAATTAAAAAATAAAAATAAAAAATAAAAAATAAATTAAAAAATAAAAGTAAAAAAATAATAAAAATAATATATATATATATATATTCTATAACTAAAAATATAAATAAATAAAATTAAATAAAGGATTTTAATAAATAAATGAAAATATTAATAAATTAATAAATAAAATAAAATATAACTAAATTATTTTAATAAATAAATTAAATTAATTTAATAAATAAATCAATAAATAAAATAAAATTAAAAGAATTAAATTACAAAAAAAAATATAAAATAAAATAAAATATAAATATAAATATAAAAAAGTTTAATTTATTTACTAAATAAATTAATATAAATAAAACTATAAATAGAAAACTAAAATAAAATAATAGAATAATAATAATAAAACTAAATAAAAAAAAAAAAAACTAAAGGAAGGACCTTTACAGGGAGTGAAGAGATGGAATCCAACAACTACTAACTTTCCATCCGTCATCCATGTTCAACGTACAGGGTCTCTTCTCAATCTCAACCGCCTCCCTAAATTTCCGGTGGTGGAAATGGTCAACCCTAGCAAGGACTCTAGCGTCTTCAATACAGATATGATGCTTCGTCTTCTCTGCATGTTCAGCTAGCGCTGAGGACTTGGTTCTACCAAGCCTAATATCTGCAGAATGTTCGTGGATCCTTTTATTAATTGATCGACTAGTTTCACCAATGTAGGGAGTCCCACAAGAGCACGGGATTAAATAAACACCCTTTACGCTTTTTGGGTCCAACTGGTCCTTAACCGACCTAAGGGAGTCCCGAATGGTGTTTAAAGGCTTAAAAGAAGATGAGATCTTATGCTTCCTTAAAATCCTAGCTATCTTGTCAGTAGTACCTTGAATAAAAGGTAAATGAACTCTCCCAACCTCATCTTGTCAAGAATTGGAGGCTTTTCATAACCATATGAATAATCAATCTAACTCCATCAAATTCACAATGGAAACTGAGACTGATGGGAGCCTTCCTTTCCTGGATGTTCTCATCTCTAGGAATAATAATGGCTCTTTCTCTCACCGTGTTTTTCGGAAAAAGACGCACACGGAGCAATATCTCCATTCTAGTTCTCATCATTTTCCTGCTCAGAAACTTGGAGTTTTGAATACTTTAGCTACGAGAGCTCTTAGAATTTCTGATGATGATCATTTAGATGAAGAGAAAGCCCATCTCCTCAAGGTATTTGAAAAAAATGGATATAGCAGAAGACAAGGTTTGAAGGCTTTTATGAATGCGAGCAAAGGTCCTAGACAGAAAAAGATAATGGATGATGAGGTTGGGAGAGTTCATTTACCTTATTCAAGGTACTACTGACAAGATAGATAGGATTTTAAGGAAGCATAAGATCTCGTCTTCTTTTAAGCCTTTAAACACCATTTGGGGCTCCCTTAGGTCAGTTAAGGACCAGTTGGACCCAAAAAGCATAAAGGGTTTTTATTTAATCCCGTGCTCTTGTGGGACTCCCTACGTTGGTGAAACTGGTCGATCAATTAATAAAAGGATCCAAGAACATTCTGCAGATATTAGGCTTGGTAGAACCAAGTCCTCAGCGCTAGCTGAACATGTAGAGAAGACGAAGCATCATATTTGTATTGAAGACGCTAGAGTCCTTGCTAGGGTTGACCATTTCCACCACCGGAAATTTAGGGAGGCGATTGAGATTGAGAAGAGACCCTGTACGTTGAACAGGGATGACGGATGGAAAGTTAGCAGTTGTTGGATTCCATCTCTTCACTCCCTGTAAAGGTCCTTCCTTTAGTTTTTTATTTATTTATTTAGTTTTATTATTATTATTCTATTATTTTATTTTAGTTTTCTATTTATAGTTTTATTTATATTAATTTATTTATTTATTTAGTAAATAAATTAAACATTTTATATTTTTATTTTTATTTTATTTTATTTTATATTTTTATTGTAATTTAATTCTTAATTTAATTCTTTTAATTTTATTTTATTTATTGATTTATTTATTAAATTAATTTTATTTATTTATTAAAATAATTTAGTTATATTTTATTTTATTTTTAATTTAATTTATTAATATTTTCATTTATTTATTAAAATCCTTTATTTTATTTTATTTATTTATATTTTTAGTTATAGAATATATATATATATATATATATATATGATTATTATTATTATTATTATTATTTATTTTATTTTATTTTCATTTTTATTTTTATTTTTATTAATTTATTTTTTATTTTTTTATTTTATTTTTATTTTCATTTTTATTTTTTATTATTTATTTATTTTTTGACTTTGATTTTTTGCAACTTGTTTCATGGGTGTTATTTTAGTTTTGATTTTATATTATTTTATATTTGTTATATTTTGGGTTTTTTATATATTTTTATTTATATTTTCATGGTTGATAGTTTTTAACTTTTAAAGGTTGGAATAATTTTTAGTTTTATACTTTAATCTTATTTTTTGACCGTTGTATTTTTATTTTTAATTGTATTTTAATTCTTGTTTTATTTATTTATTAATGTTTTAATGTTTTTTGATTAAATCCTTTATCTGTAAAATTTTTATTTATATTTTTATTGTTGACTATTTTTAACTTTTGTATTTTCAAGGTCTTTTGGTTTGTTTTATATTTTTATTTTTATTTTTTGACCGTTTTTAAGCTTTTTGACTTTTCTTGGGTTGTGACAGTCGCTTCTCTCTTCATGGTATAAATGTATATGTCAGATCAGCTAATTTTCATTATCCTGATGATGAACTACAGTTGGTAGTTCGAAAGGCGTCGGTTCCAAAAATTTATTATGTGATTTCCGGAAGATTTATATTTTAATATGTTATGGATCACAGAAGTTTGCACTCTCAATAAAAATGTACAATTAATAATTATAAATTTATTTTAAATATATTTTAAAAAACTTCTTAGGAATGAAGGGCGGGAATCCAACATCTACTAATCATCCACCCATCATCTCTGTTTAGGTTAACCGGCCTTTTTTCAATTCCAAGGCTTCTCTCAAATTGCGGTGGTAGAAATGGTCAATCCTCGCAATAACCTCAGCATGCTCTATGCAAATGTGATGATTTGTCTTCTCAGCATGCTCCGCTAGCGCATAGGACCGTGATCTACTATGCTTCAGGTCAGCGACATGTCCCTGAATTCTTTGACTAATTGATCGATCAGTTTCACCAATGTAAGGGTCCCACAAGAACATGGAATCAAGTAAACACCCTTGCCATCCTTCAGACAAATCAGATACAAATTGTAAAGTCAAACACCTAGATTTCCTAAGAGTCCCAACCCTTTCCAAAGAGTCGCAGAATATGAATTAAAAGGGCAATTTTCATGGCGTGTTCTTAATTTTAAATGGAAGTGTCTTTGGTTCGACGAAACAGACGTTGATGGGACAGCTCCGGGCAGTTCTCTCCGGCGACTCCGCGGCTTTCCCGGTAAGAGGTGGACTCCGCCCAAAGGACTCCAAACAGTATCTGTTTCCTCCATTTCCGTTTTCACTATTTAATGCCTCTGAGAAAGTACCAGACAATACGTGATACCATGCCAACCATTCAACTAAATGGAAAACCTGATTCCCCTTTTCCGGTTCAGGCGACTCTGCGTGCAGAATGTATGCATACATAGGTCCATCTCGTACCCATGGATACCATGATTAATGCTATGGGATGGTCTGGTTGATTTTCAAATTCAAAATTTGAATGTTACAAATCACCATCTCCCCCGCCTCTCATTTGTTCAAAAAAACATTTGTTGCCTGTAGAAAATGCCTGAAAGAACCATGCAGCCAGCACAGGGGAAAAGAACTTGAAGAACCATGCAGCCAGCACAAGGGTTAGGCAAACGATGGTTGCGGCAAATTCATGCCTTTAAGGCACTCTCGAGGCCCTCAAGTTTGCTGCATGTGACAACCACCATCGCTTGCACGCGAGACAGCAGCAACAGAGGAGCCTACTCCTCCAGCGCTTCCTGTTGCTACGATAGAAACTGCAATGACTCCTCCAAGAGGCCCGACGGTGGGCCTCTCCTCCCGGTACCTGCTCCCATCTTATTTCATAAATTGCCATTTTATCGCATTGGAGATTCATGAAGATTATAGATCACTACATTGGAGAATTTATTTTTGGTTTGAGCAGACAGGAGGGCCATCATGGGAGGCGCAGTTGGGGAGAAGGGATAGCCTAACAGCAAGCAAGGCAGGTGCAGATAACAACTTTGTGAGCCCCACATCGGATATTTCAGCACTCATTGAAAATTTTAAGGGTGTAGGCTTCACAGAAAAAGATCTAGTCACCCTTTCAGGTAGACCCATCTATCTATCCAATATTTATCTATACTAGTGGTCTTTAAGTGCTATTTTTTGAGTTTTCTTAGGATTCCTGGTCGGAATTTATATCAGAATCACTGGAATTTATATCTAATTCAAAAATAAATTTTTTTCAAAAATGGGTACGTTTTTTGAAACCCACCGAAGGACTTGTTATGATTAATTTTAAATGTTATGTGATTGATATGTTTTGCAGGTGCCCATACAATTGGAAATGCACGCTGCGGAACATTCAGCTCTAGGCTCATGGGAGTCCAACCAGATGGAACTCTTCAAACAGAGTACCTAACATCTCTCCAACAACTTTGCACTCAAGGTTTCGTTATTAATAATGATACTCTAGCGTCACTAGATTTGGAGGCCCCGGTAACTTTTGACAACCAGTATTATGCCAATCTACGTTCTGGTGAAGGTTTACTGAAAACAGACCAGTTGCTCTATTCAAATGGAACAGAAACCACAAGGGAGTTGGTAGAATTTTATATGAAAGGCCAACAGGATTTTTTTGAACAATTCAAAGAGTCCATGGTTAAGATGGGAAATATTAAACCCCTCACTGGGACAAGTGGTGAGATTCGTCGCAATTGTAAGTCCATTAATTCACAGTCAACGGCATGAGATACAATTATACCCCTAACAAGTTTTATATAAACCCTATACAATATATATTCATAAGTGTGATTTTAAGCGATTGATTATAATGTGAGAGAAATGTATGGAAGTATTGTAATATTCTTTGAAGGACATTATTGAGCAGATTATCAGAGGAATCCTGGTAGACTGCATTATGTTCCTTTCAAAGTTGGATGTAAAATTGAATATTTTTAAAGTTGAATGTGAAGTTTAATATTTTTAATATTAAATAGTAAGTTTTTTATTTTAACTTTTTTTAATATAAAAAGGTTTTTAGAAATTTTAAATGTTTAAAATAAATGTCACATTGATGTATGAAATAAATGTGAATTTTTTATTTTTTTATATTATAAAATAAAAAGTTAGTTGTTAGGGCTATATAGTTGGTACTAATGATTGTCAAAATGAAGCGTAGAGTTTAAATTAATGATTATGAAAATGTAGTATAAATTTTAAACTATCTAATACACTTGTGGCTATCAAAAATTGATGTTGAAAGCCAAGGAAAAATTAATTTATAAAAATATGGCCACTCCATCGACATGATGTCTATGTAAATTTGCACCCAGCTTCCATTTTCCTTGGTCTACAATGTACCTCTTATATGCATATTCCTTCAGAGCAGTTAAAGTTTTGTCTTTTAGCTGTAGCTAAATCTGCACATGAAGATTTGAGAGGATCAGATTTTTGTGATGCTGAAACTTAATGATGTGGGTTGCCAACAGGATAACGTTGTGAGACCACTTCAAACAGAACTTTGCATTTTCATTATATTACTATATATAGGAGTACAAAATGTCGGACATCAAAGTTGACAAAGTTGACAAACAAAAATTAACTATCAAAATTAAATGGCGTGTTCTTAATTTTAAATTGTTTCACGTTATGCTGCTAAAATTCTATAGTTCTTGATGTCACCCATGACGTATGAGAATCCTATCTAGCCATGGAGAGTGCAGAAAGAGTCTCAAAACTTCAACCATAAATACGGTGTCCCTGCACAATTAATGCAAATTGCACCTTATTCCTGGGCACAATTTTATTCTTCAAGAGCATTGGAATTAACGCCCCAAGCTTCAGAAGCAGAATGAGGAGTAATATCAGTGATATCTTCAACGGTCAATCATCTCAATTTGGAGGAGGAGAAGATGTGAGTGCAGATGATAAGTATGATGTGAGTACAGAAGAAGAGGCTGTGCATTGGGCAGCCATAGAAAAGCTTCCGAGTTATACGAAAATGAGAACATCAATACTGAAGGAATATGATGAAGAGGGTGGCCACGTCATAAATAGGCGTGTTGTGGATGCGGGTCACCTCACGCTTCAGGAGAGGCACCTGTTGATTGAGAAGCTGATCACGAACAGAGAGCAGGACAATGAAAAGTTTCTCAGAAAGATCAGGAATAGATTGGACAGGTAACAATATTACTTGGCTATTCATTGAATTATTTTTTTCCAGATTGTTGTTATACAGAGCTGTCTACAGGTCACTTTGCATGCCTGGAGTCTTATTTTACGTTGTTATAAACAGAGCTTATGGAAACCAGATATTCTATTTTGAAAAGAAATGTTATAGGGATATAAAAGCTCACTGGTGATATTGTTGTTTGATGTAAAGGGTGGGCATAGAGTTACCAACTGTGGAAGTAAGATACAAAGATTTGAATGTGGACGCTCAATGTCACGTTGGTAGCAGAGCTCTTCCAACACTTTGGAATGTTACCAGAAATATTTTGGAAGTGAGCGGACTGATTTGTTCATTATCTTTGCATATACTCAATTTAGTAGATGTGATTTTCCAGGGCATGAACGAGATTTCATCCATATTTCAGATTAGTTTTAGAGCTTTATAGCTTTCTATGTGCAATGGACTAACACTTTGGTTTCCTGTACGTTGCTGTGTTGATTTGATTTGTGTAATCACGTTGCTGTGGGTTGGGTTGGTAATTATAGTTTGAATTTGGAATTGCAGGGTGTGCTGGAGATCATGCATCTTTCTCCATCTAAGAAGACCAAATTTACGATATTGAAAGATGTCAGTGGTTTAATCAAGCCTTCAAGGTGAGAGAATGCTAAACAAATTCAATGTTTTCATTGCATTTTCAATGAGCATAGATATAATGTACTCCTGAATTTTGATGGCCAGGAAGATGGATTCATGTCTAGGTCGGCAATTTTTTTTAAATATAATTTTATTTCTTTAACTTTTTTTTAGTAGAAAAAAATTTATATCTTTTTTATTGGAAAAAAAGATAGTTACAACAATATAAATCTTTCACTGTATTTTCACCGGGTTGCCTGCTGAGCCCAATTCATGGATTTGGCTCTCTTCTCTATTTCCGCCGACTTGGAAGCCTTATCTTCTGTTTTGCATCGCATCCCCATAAACACTCGCTTCGTCAAGCGAACTGGTTTGCATTTTAAGCTTTCGGCGGCGGAATTTTTTTTTAAGGTAGGCATGGCCAAGTTAGCGTTCCCTTTTTCGTTTGGAAAAGAAACATCCAACTGCGTGGATGCGCAGAGCCCCATCGGGTCCTCTTCGTAGTGATACAGTCCTCCAATGAGCCACACCAGTAGTGACTCGCTTTGCACGCAGCCTCTGTTTTGACAGCACACCCATAACCTGCTTGGAGGTTGGCAGGAGGTTGCGGACGGCAGATCTTCGAGTGAAGAAGAGAAGGCTCACTAACAAATCTACCCGCCGTGCCAAATTTCTCAGCGATCTCAGATACCAAGGATGGCAGCGATCTCAGGCACTGGCACCGGCCTTCACCAGTCCACGCAGGCACAGCTCCATCAAGTGGCAGCGTTCCTGTAGCTGTCTCTCTAGTCCAGATGGTAGCGGTACCTTTATTTTAATTTTTTTAAACAATTCATATATATATATTCTTTTTAATATAATTCTTCCTTAAAAAGACTTACATTATAATAATTAGAAAATTTTAGAAACATCTCAAATTATATTATAATAATAAATAAATAAAATTTAAAACATTTTTAATTGAAAGAGTATGAAAAATGATTCTTCTTAAATTCAAGATTCTACTCACATTAAATTTACATTTCAAAATATTTGTTTTTTCTTAAATAGAATTCTACTCATTTTAAATTTAAATTTCAAAATATTTGTCACATCATTAATCTTTTTGACTTTTAACTCAACAAAATTAAATATTTATTTTAATATAAAAATAAAACTCTAAAAAATTGCAAGGAATTTTTAATTTTCTTAATGCAACAAACCATTTAGTGTTAGTGAACATTGACAAATAAAATATAATATAAAGTATATAATTAACTAAAAAAATCAATATATTTCATAAAATATTATATATTTAATAAAATGTTTTTTTTGTTTTTTTTTTGTTTTTTTTAGATAATAGTGTTTAGTTAAAAAGATTATATATTTTATAAACACTTTTTTTAATGTTTTTAGCAGTTTATAATCTCAACATATATGTCAAGTTCCACTACAGAACCGATTGAGGATAGACCTCCTTAGCAACGCAACCCAGGATCAAACCTCATGGGGGGTGGTTGTGCCTTCTGCTAGGGGGAGGAGACATGCTAAAATATTCAGTCAACTTAGGGTTGGTGTGGCCCAGGTCGGGTGCGATACCCGAGTGACTTTGACGAATTAGATGCCCCTGGGTCAATTCCTCAAGCCACAAGTCAAGCCTAGAGGATCACAAACAACTTGACAAACAAACAAAAAAATCTCAACATATAGAGTTATGAAGTGTGAAATATCTATGAGAGCGAATAAATTTATTTTTAAGACCGAAGATTGTAGGTGTATTATGTTAGACAATGTCATAATAGGGAAAAATATATCACAAAATATAATTTAATTCTAGAGAACTTAAAACATTATAATTGAATTTGTCATAAATTATATTTAGGTTTTAATATAAATTTATTTGATAGATTTTTATGCATGTCTATCATGAGGATTTTCATATAGGATTAAGAACAAAAATGTTCATAAAGTTAGTGATTTTCATTAATAAGTTTCTAAGAGTTCGAAGAGATGCCTCCAACAACATTTTCTTCATTGTGAGACTAGCTATAGAGGTGTTGGTCTCAATTTCTCTACCCATCATAGGTTGCAAGAACCCTTCCTATATTGTTTTGTGTGAGTGTCGCTTCCTATCTAAATTGGCCATTTGAGATTCTAGTTGCGCCTTCCAAAGTGAAAATTGGAGATTTATGTAGGTAAAATCACCTCGAGTAGTGATGATATCCTTCCTTCAATAACTGAGGCAACATTTTGGAGCTCTAACTTCCACAAACATGGAAAAATAACAACACAATATCTACCCAAAGTCTTGATTCCAAAGTAGAGATGATGGTGATAGATGAGATATGGAGGGCCAGGAGGAGAGGGAGAGCCTAAGGTTGAGTTTAGGAAGGAATATTCCATCATATATTGACCTGATAAATGTTTTTTATGGATGTGACAAGCCTCACACACATGAAAGCATGGGGAATCTAAGCCTAGCATGTGATGGTATGAATGTCAAGTGGCATGATGATGACCATTTAATATCTTCCCCCCTTTTATAAATTGTTAGAATGAGCATACTCCCTTCTCACCTTTGGGTGGATACATTCATTTTCCCTTTGATCATGGAATAATGTAAGAGGTTCTTTGGTGGTTCTCCTACATCTAGAGAGTAAGTTGTTATTCCATTGTTGCACCTACATTTTCCATGACATTTTCCTATGGATTTAGGTGTATTTTTTGTATGAGCATCAATAACAATAGAAAAGTGCTCACACAAGTAAAGGAGGAAAGACATGTATGCAAGTGGGAAAGAAACAATGTACTCATATATTTACTCTCAATTGTATTACTATATATAGGAGTACAAAATGTCGGACATCAAAGTTGACAAAGTCTCCATGAAAATACAATAAATGTAGAGAATAAATATGTAAAAGAAAGCTTCTAAGAAAGTACAAAGAAAAAAAATTTCAAGGAAAGCCTCATACCAAACTCCTAGGAACTTCTTTACATTTTGCAGTTGGTACCCAATGTAAACCCATCAATGTTGATCATGGTACCTACCCTTGTAGGGACATTATGTAAGAAATGAAGAAAAAGGTATCCAAACAAAACTCAACCACTCAAGTTAGCCATTAACTACTAAAGGTAAGTATAAATATATATGTGTGATACATGATAATATAAAATAATATGTAATAGCTCATGAGATTAAATCTCATCACTTTTCACCTTTAGAAGTGATATAATTAGGAAGAAGCACTTTGGATATTATTGGATATGATAGTTGATGAGGTAAAACAGTTAAAGAGAGCTTAAATAATTATATTAGAGTCAAGAGTTAATTAAATCCTTAGGTAGCTTAAGTCATTGATAGATTGCTAGAGGTTATGTTTCATACTTGTGGTTTGTTCAATCTCTTAGACTAGTGATAATTCCTTCTATCCTTCAAGGTTAACAATGATTTATTGCAGTTTATTCCTTAGCTTCTAATAGGCTACATCAAGCTTATTATAAACAATATCCAAATGATAACACATCGAATTATAGCGTGTACATTGCCAACAACATCCCTTTGGTCTTTTTGTTAATGATCCATGTCTACATAAAAGAGGTTTCAATTCCAATGGAAATAGTAAACTTTATTTCTTACTTAATGTAGACTCTTAACATTGTGGGTAAATTTTTCCAACTCACTTAGATGGCCCACTCTATCAAAGGGGTAAATATACAATAAATTTTGGAAATAAATATACTTTGATGAGGGAATATTACCACCCCATTTTTACCAACAATGAAAACCCTCAAAGGGGTGAAGTGAAATTTAATTGTTAATACAATGCTTTTACAAATTTGACTTTTTATAGGTGCTCAAAATAACAGATTTTTTTTTTTTTTTTTGGTGTCAAATCAAGGAGAATCTTATGGAAGATTTATCAATTATTAATATTGCAAAACTAAGTTGCAATGAAGGTATTCAAAAGTGTTAAATCCTTTATTACATAAAACATAATGATTTTATTAATCTGAATTACAATTTTACCAAAGATTTTATGACAAAATTTCAATAATGACAAATTAGAAAAAGTCCAAATTATAAAACATTTAATTTTCTTCATAATGATTATTCATATTAATATTGTAAAATCTTGTTAATTTATCACCCTATCTCTCTTAAAAAAATGATATTTAATTGATAAATATATTTGTACTGACATTGTAAAATTAATGAATTTTTATTATAATAAAGTTGTTTGTATTGATATTGATTTTTTGTGACCCCGAGAGCATCTCAATTAATAAGTGTTGTGAAAATCAAGTGTTATGTACCAAGAGATTTCAGGTTCAAATCCCATTGACTTACATGTGTCTACATAGGCCCCTCTAGGTTATAGTGGTAGTCATTGGAATCAACCACATATTACATAAATATACATTCACTAGAGTTTAAAAAATATACATATATTGATTTTTTTAATATATGGTATTAATAAGTCATGATACTGGCCCATAATATTGTTATTAATATTATTAATATAAAAAAACCTTATCATAATTAAATTTCATTATATTTGCAATATTGATATAAAAAACTTTATTCTAATTAAATATCATTTTATTAAAAAATTAATATGAAAAATTAAAAAAAAAATTATTAAAAAAATTAAATGCTTTATGATTTTTTATTCTTGTGTATCCTCCTCAACCATTTTTTAAGCTAAAAAGTTTTAATTTGTAATTAAAATATGTTCTATTATTTCCATTAATGTGGAAAGGAAAATGTTTTGGCACTCCACATCCAACTCTCGGCCTCACTAGTCGTCGTTGAACCCTGCGTTTGCAGGCACATCTGAACCTTGAACTAATCTGTCTACATGCTTTTGTTGGGTTGAATAGTGCCACCCTTGCACTATCCTAAAGTTATAATTCCGTCTTGTTATCGTTTAATATAAGTCATTGTTATTTGTTGGTGTGGTTTTGCAACTCGTGATCTCGCTTGCATCGGCCTACTTATGGCCTTCTGAGGTTTTCAAGGGGATTAAGTTGTGCTTCGAGATAGGTTCTTGCCTAATCTACCATCGTGCATAATGATTGCCTCTAATAAATTTGTGAAGAAGATCTAATCAATTCCATTTTTTAGATATGGGGTTTTCTCTCCAGCAAAATAAAATGTGGCTTTTTTAAAATGTGGTTTTTTTAAGAAAAAAAGTTTTAGTAGGAAATTTACTATTTTATGGCCAAGTTGTGAAGCAGTTAAGATTGATTTTTGAAAACTGGGAAAATCATAAACCTAAGAGATTTTTTTATTATGGAAATGGATATTATGCATTTTTTTTTAGAACCAAGAAGATAGGTACATATCTACAAGTCAGGTCTTTACTTCATGGGTACCAGAGGCTTTTTTCTCACTCATTGGTCTTTGGAATTTAATACCCTTATGTAATTCTCATCCACACCTGTGTGGATTAGATTTCCATTTCACCCTCTTCGTTGTTGGGTTGAGGGAATCTTAAAGGTAATAGGAGATAAATTGGGTCACTTTTAACCACTGAGGGCAACCTTTCATGTGCAAGAATTTGTGTTGAAATGGATTTCTCAAAAGGCCTCCAAGAGGAAATTCAGTTAACTCTATATGGTTGGTCTCATCTGGAGGCTCTAGACTATTAACAAATTCCTTTCAAGTGTAATTTGTGTCATGAGTATGGAGACTTTGTGAAAAGTTGTCAAAAAGCTTCAGTTTCCCAAAGCTCTCCAAATCTATTATCTCTTGAAGAGCAAGACAAAGATAAGTAAGGATTCATTCTAGTTGAAAGGAAACACAAGAAGCATGGGAATAAGAAGCAGCAACCATATAATGCAAAACCTTAATATCAATCCCTTTCTAAAAAAAAAATTGAAGTCTTGAATGTTCTTGAGACGAAAGGTGAAAATAATGAGGCCTAAGTGGATCAACCAGTATCCAAGAAGACTCATGTTCTAGAGTTCCTTCCTAATTGGAAAGATGAAAAAGGCTCAAAACATTATTCCCCAAAGAAAAATCCTACAATAGAAAAAATTTCTCCAAAGGATCCCTCTGCATTGAAATCTAAAGAAGCTAGTATGGTGGACGAGAAGAAGTTCTCCTCTTCTTCTGCTTCCTATTCGGATGTTCTTAAATGGAAGTGTTCTTCTCCATTGATAACAAGAAGTCGAAAAATCATCTCAAAAAGAACTTTGGTCCTAAGAATTGTGTTGATTCTTGTGAGTCAAGTAATGGGTCATCTTCTATCATCTTATATAAATGTTTTATTTTTACATTTTCTTTTGCAAACAATTTGTTAAAAATTACTTCTGCTCCCATGAAGCAGTGGGAAGAAAAATTTGAAAATTTAACTATGAAACTTTTCCCTCTTTGTTGGGAGCGGGTTGGTTTTTACTTCATTTTGTAAAAGTGTCATTAAATGATGCTAGTCATAGAGACACACATAAAGGAAACAATATTGTGAAAATTTCCACTTATTTATTGTGACTAGGCACAAGTTTAATACATACTATTTCAATTCATGTTAATAATAATAATAATAAATTCTAATTTTTATCGACCAATGTGTTTTTATAAGCGAGAAAAAAATTACTCCAAAAAAACAGAACTCTAATATAACTAAAAGTTAAAATGACTTCCCATTAACAAAACTCTAATGAAACTAAAAGTTAAACATGGTTTTACAAGAGGTAAAATTAATGGAAGGCCATGGGTAAAATGTAATTAATAATTGGATAATAAGATAAGGTCATTATTTCATAATTCAATATGAATAAATTATGAAGCCTTTAAATTCTATAGTGAATATTTATATTTAACTTTATAAATATATTTTTAAATAACAAATTTATAGAATTTTATTTATTATTAGTTAATTTAATTTAAATGTAAATGTGTGTGAGAGAGAGATTATAATTGAATTATAACTTTATTTGATATTTTTATTAATTAATGAAGTTTAATAAAATAAAAATAAAAACTCATTTGTTTTTATAAATTAGTTGGTAAATAAAATATGACTAAATTATAAGTATATTTAATATTTTTATAAATTAAAGTAATAATAATAATTCTTCAAAGTGAGGATGATTGTGGATATATAGGAGTTATTGCGGGGAACTTAGGTTTAGGCCGAGGAGGATATATCGACAAAACTTAATAAGTTTCGCCCAATATCTCATCCAGCTCCACACTAAAAACTTAGGGTTGGGGGCGGGGGGGGGGGGGTGGGGTGGCGGTCGATAGTGAAAACTTATAATTTTTCCTCAACATGTACTCCCACCCCAATCCTTTCTCCCCATTATCCCTATGTTCATCTCAATTTTTCTCCAATATCTCCTTCCGTCTTCATCCTCGTATATGAAGGTGAAGGTGAAGGTGAAGGTGAGGTTGACGTTGGGTTGGGTTGGGGTGGGTTTGGGTGGGGTGGGAAGATATATTGGAAAAACTTAGTATGTGAGGGGAGGGTTGGTGTATATATTGGGGAAAACT